>CAMRHE010000365.1:1725000-1984612 GCA_947044405.1 Leptodactylus fallax
TATATAGATATATGACAGATTAGAATATATTATACACATATAATTACAGATTTCTAGTCTATATATATATATATATATGACAGTATGTCAGAAATGACAATTACTTCTTGGTGAGTACTTGAGATTTGCTATTAGCAGTCTGGTCATGTGTTTAATATGGACAAGTCCTATTATTAACTCTTATCAAATGATCTATCAACCTAACACTTTTATCAGGAACTCAGCATGTAGAATATATATTCTTACAAAGTCTCCACTTTTCATTGTACATACGTATCCTCCCTTACTTTTTCTCTCGGCGAGATGTGTTGCAAAGATGGCAGGCTTTTTTAGAAAAACAAGATTCCGTGATACTCTATCATGAAATATCTACCCTATAAATGTCTATGTGCAGCCACCCAGCGGTTTCTTTGTGAATTGAAGGTTTTTGTGATTTGATATTGAATTTGTCTAATGAAAAACTGGAGTCCTTAATCAAAGTTGAGCAAAAGTAAGAGTGGACACATCTGTATGTCCTCACAAACATGACCCATGCATTGGACAGGGCATTAGTTCAATGCGTGCCTGTGAATTTTACAGCTTGTATATTGTCTTTCGTTCATCTGACTCCTTTCCAGTTATCACCCTGTCTTGTGGATTAGGTGACATTTGGATAATTATAGGGTACGATGACAGGTGAATGGGACTTTGGGATTACAACAGTTTTCAATAGGAATCAAATCCTGACTAGCGATGATGATTCAGGTTTTGTTCTAATCTTTACTTCTGGGAGGAATTGAGGTAAAGGGAAAGATTCTATGGAGCTTGGCTTATCCGAAATTACCATGGTGAGATGCAGAGCAACAGATAAACCTGCACAGCTACTTTTAGTTAATCCCCACTAGGCACACCTTAACTCGATAGCTTCAGTGCACCTGTCCCACCCTCACACGGCTTCTTGTTCAATAGAGTATTTCCTTGTTTGTCTCATGAAATTGTGCTCTATTTACAGTCAAGTGCAATGAAGCCTTTCCTTGATGCATTGCTGTGTGGCTGGAATCTCGCTGCTGGAGGAATTAACCCTATCAACGGCTGTGAATGTTATACGTTATGACAGGCAATAGCAGGATCTTTACATTTTCAATAAAACAGACGCTTGAGCAAATGTTATATTTAAGGACATAAATAAAAGTGATATAGATTTCTTTGTACTTAACTTCATTTTGAAGGAAAATCTTTGCTGTGCTTTAGGTGACCTTGACTGTTACCTTTCAGCAGTTGCTTTATGAGGAGCTATTTAGTTGCCCTTGGGACCATTGAAATCTAAAAGTATCTCTGGACAGGATCACCACCCTCTGAATGGATCTGCAGGTCTTTGAACAAGCCAGAGCACGCCTGCACAATGGCGGTGGATGTCACCGGTGACCCCTCTCCTTGTTTACTATAATTAAAACGGGAGCAGAATATGTTCACCTCCTTGGTGCCTGCGGTCACAGCACACAGAGACTGAAGAAAATCCCTTTGTCCTACCAAATAGCAACAGCAATGAGGAAGCTTTTTAACTATCTCATAACCACAGAGATATACATATCAATTATTGAATCTATGCATTGAATGCCCGCACCCGGTTTCATATTTCTATTACTGGATATAGCTTTATGTTAAGGTTGCAGGAAGATATTTGGAGTCTTTTACATGCAGATCCAGTTGTATTTGTTAGAATGTATAGCACTCAAAACATAACCTATATTAGGTATTGCGTCAATTTTTCATCCAAATACCAGTAAATAAACATTTGTGTTTTATCCCATACAACAATGACCGTTTTATCAAATGATCATACTAATGTGTAAAGTGAGTAAGATATGTGTGGCATATTGCAGGGCCATTAAAGGGGTGTTCCAGTCTTTTGTTTCTATGTAGCCCATGAAGAATAAAAAAAGATTCGCAAGGCAAATGATATAATATGGTGCCTATGGATGTTGCATTGGAATGTAAAAAGAACTTGTCACATGAAAAATGTGCAGGTAGCATGTTATAGAGCAGGAGGAGCTGAGCAGATTAATATATAGTTTTATGGGAAAAGATTCTTTATAACTTTATCTTTATGTTGAGACATCCAGGAGGTGGTCCTATCAGTGACCGACAGCCTCCCCTCTATGACTGTGCATACTGAGACATCTGTCAATCATTAATAGCTCCGCCTCCTTAAATCTCAAAAGAAAGAGCAGAGATTTCATAAGATAAATAACAGATTATACTGAATCCTTTCCCACAAAACTATATATCAATCTGCTCAGCTGCTCCTGCTAAATAAAATGTTTCCTACAGATTCAACAGAATTTTCCATGTAACAAGTTCCCTTTAAGTAAATACATGATGGTCCCTCACCACTCTAAACTTGTATATTGTGGCCATGTCACAAACTGTCAGTATGTAACAATCTGGGCGCTTAGTGTATAATTCGGCAGAGATATACCTATGCTTCCTTGCAGAGTTAGCAGCATCACAAGATCATGCAGTTGTAGGAGCTGGCAGCCAGCTGTCTGTGACAGCCGGACTGTCAAGAGACAAGGCAAGGAAGGTTCATTACTGTCCCAGTCTTCTTTATCATTGTATACACAGTGCTCAATGCTCTATGGAAGCTGCCATGATGTGACTTCATCCTGTTCATGTGATCTGCCTGGTCCTGGGAACTGTATGAGCTGCTGGGTACTACAGAATACAGATCAGCTCTGCACTTTGTACTAGAAGGCCAATGTATCAGCCCCAGTTACAGGGGAAATCAGCAATAAAAAGTGTAATGTTAAATTCCCTCAAAGGTGTGTTATGACCATGATTATGGGGGAGCATAATGTGTAAAAAAAATAAATAAATTAAGACAAAAAATTCACATGCTCTATCCCGCCCCCAGTGGCAGAAAACTAATTGTCACCGACAAAACTTTCCGTAATGGAGAAGAAAAAAATATTTAAAAACATTTTTAGTATCACTTTGTACTATTAAAAATACAGGGAAATATGTGAAAAACAGGCACATTTCTTCCTCATTTTTACCTTTATCCAAATATCTAAAAAAAAATAAAACCTTATGTATCACTGAGAAAAATGATGTGAACGGTGAAGTCTCTTGATATAACTGGGTGATCTCATGTATTTCTGTTAGTGTGTTAATATGGCGGCCATGTTTTAATCTATTTAATAAATGTTAGGTAAATATGAATAGAAAATCCTAAAATTTATGTGCTGGTTTTGTGAGGACATAACTAGATTTTATGGTCTAATTCTTGGTACTACTCTGTAGGAAATACACTGAAGAGTTACAAAAATACACCATACACTTGACAACATACAGTGTGTAATATTATATCTACATGTTTACCCAAAGCATATATAATCTGTAATTTGTTAATGCCATCTTGTTATAATATTACATACGGATCGGGAAAGTAGCCCTCGAGGATGAAGTCCTCAACGTTTAAAATTTTTTTTTTTTATATTGTATTCAACATAACTGAGTTGGAAAGTCTGCTCATATAGATTTGTAAAACTTTCTTATTTATGGTGAATCTGGCATTGACATACCTTGTAAAGTAATGTGTAAAGGGTCAACCAGGTATATTATATTATACAAAGTGTATCTATTGGTCTTCTGACCCCCCTTTCCTTTACATATTTCTTTCACCTCATGTGCCGTTGACTTTTCCCCTATTTCAGCACACATTTCAGCAGGTTTATAGCAAGCTGGCCACTGGCAGATTCCTACAGTACACCTGTCATACAGGATTCCAGCTTTCCATGGTAACTCCCAGACCAAGCCCTCCTCCTACTCCACACAAACCAGCCTAATCCTCCCTCAGTTCCTCCTCGCTCACCCTGACACAGCTCCGGCCTTGTTGTCTTAAAAGCTCCTTCTTAAACAAATATGAACTGGTTTCTGTTTTCTTACATGGGAGTGAATACACAAAGGATTTTAGCTCCCTCTATTCCTAGTTCCAGGGGTGCTGATGGACATGGTAAATCAGGGGTGAGAAACTCAAGTGTCATAGCTTACGTTGATAAGAAAATCTACTTGACAGTAAATCTTAGGCGTCTTTTTGCTCGCTGATATTCCTACCGATGGATATTGTATGCATGTAATAAAAGCTTGAAGGTGATTTTGCTCGTCTATTGTTAAAAACGTAGCTTTATATATTATCAGATATAACATTTGTGACAATTTGGGGAATTAGACTCAAAATGGCGGCAGACTCCTGGTCCGGACAGCGGTGGTTCGTGGTACTGGGCGCCGGAAAAATAGCTTTCAGACGGTCCAAGCGTAAAATAAAAGCTTTATTCAGCTTAACTGCAACATAGCAAAACAACAAAAAACCTAGACCACAGTTAGGGTCCTAACTCACTCCTTGAGCCCCTAACTGTCCTGACTATTGCTCAGCTCCAGCAACAGTCCCCTGTGGACCCCAGCCCTTCTGGGACAGAGCCTCTCTCTCTGTCCTAGCTGGTCCACCATTTCCTGCTTCCTGCAGGATACTCCAGCCCCTCTGGAGTTATGCGCCACTCAAAGGTGTGGCTGAAGGCCTTTTCAGGGCTGGCCTGGGTCGCTCCCTAGCGCCCTCTAGGTTCACATACTCACACATTATAACATGACACTTATACATATAGTAAAATTGATATTGTAGTATTAAAGCTGTATTTCTTTACAATACATTCTGGAACACGAAGGCCTCCTTCATAGGACGTACTTTTGATCCGCAATTGCAAATCCACAATTGTGGATCACAGTAAAGACACATGCATTTCTATGGGCAAAATATGGAGCAGGTCGTATAGCTGTCCATATTTGCGTTTCGTTCGATTCACCTCAATGTATGGGTTAGTGAAAAGCCAGGATGATACATTTACCAATCCATTTGTCATTCATGCAATTTTCATTGGCCCACACACTGAACACGGTCTTGATCCACCAACATGCCAAGTCAGAGGACTCATAGTATCCCCACTACACTACCACCTATTAGCACCTTAGGATAACAAATAAAACATGACCAGGTCTTTCTTAGATAAGATCAGTCACAGCATATTTTTATTAAGTCTGAGCTGAACTTCTGCAATTGGTTAAACTGCTGCAGTATAATATCTTATCACAGAAGGCAACAAAAAGCAATGAAAAGGCATTCAAAAAGGTTTTCCAATGACTTTTCATTGTTTTTTGTTGTCTTCTGTGATGAGATATTACGCTTCAGCAGTTTATCCAGTTGCCGAGGTTTGGGCTAACTCTGCTATATGTAGGGCACTTTATACATCTGATACCAAAGCCCTTTGAAAGGCTACGCCAGTCAATGGACACAGAGAAGGCAAATCCAACTTCAAAGCTCCTCACCCACAGTACCACTGACAACCCACCAGCTCTGACTTGAACTAATCCCAAGGAAGAACAAAAGGAAACAAAGAAATAGAACAAGAAGACAATACCTACAGAAAACAATAGTGGAGGTTTAGTAATCAGAGTATGGCAGAATTTGCAAGTGTGTACAATGTGCGTCAGAAACAAACTGGCCTACATGTCTTGCATCACATTCATTATTTTTTTTCACACAGTTTTGGTCTCGCTCAATAGGAGAGCATTGCTTAGCAGCTAGGAGGCATGATAATGTAAGGTGCACTATCCTGGCTTGCAACATATTACTGACACCCATGTGTCTTGGGGACCCTTGACACGGGTTATAAGCTAGTGTATTTTGGACAAAATATTTACTAATACTTCATGGTTAGTAAATCATTTTTGCAGGATAAAGCCAAACCCTGTTGTGGTGGTTGAGGAAAATGTGGTACTGGCACTTGTGGGGTGTACGTATGTAGGAGCTAGGCAGTCTGTCTGATCTAGTTAGTATAAGCATCACTAATAGACTATAACCCAACATAGTGCACCTAACATTATGAATTGGATGGTAGGTGAATTTTGAGTGAATGTGTTATTGACATCTTACACCTGCACAGCCTCCACCATATACCACCTGGGCCTGTCTGCAACCTGCAGTGAACCATTGCTTCACGTAACATCAGATGAATATGGTCTACTTGTAATTTACTGACAGTTGCCAACAGGAGTGTAGCTATAGGGTGTACAGATGAAAGATGTATTGCTACTTCTGCTATGGCCATGGAGATATCAGTGCAACATTTAGTAACGTTAGTTGTGTACTGAGGAGTACTTTCTTAGTCTTATCGGTTGTCTTTGTTCCTGGAAGGTTTATTCTTCTTAATCTACTTGAACAAGCTACAAAGTCACATCAAAACCTTTCAAAATACAAAGATCATCAAACATTGACACGTTTAATAATAGTGAAGTGACTCAAGCACTAATCACTTTTTTACTTCAGTGACCCTACCTGACTCTGTGTATTTTTGTGAATATTAATACCATAACTATTCTATGTCTCAGATACATAAAACATTGCACCTGTTCAGACTGTTGTAGCCACTGCTAAGTAATTAAAAAAAATAGGCTAGTAAGTACTATATTAAGGAAATTAGTAAAAGGAATATGAGCTGATCAAGTGTAGCCAAAATTGGTCTATTGTATTGTCTTTATTCCGGAAAAGATTATTCTGTATTATACTGTACATTTCACCTCAAAGTTTTCAGAGTACAAGATTCAAGATCCTTTGTTATACATTGGCAATCCTGATGATACTGAAGTGACTCCATTCAAAATCACTTCTTTGTATCTGGGATCCTAGTTGAAATTGGAAAATTAGTAAAAACAATACAAGCAGATCAATGGCAATATATTGAGCCATGTGTAATATAAAATTAAATCGGTATTAAATAAATAATGGACAGTGGGATTCTAACCCCTGTGATCTTCACTAATTTCCAGAAGGGGGGAGCCCAGTCCCCTTACCCATAAGACTGTGGCTAGGGGTTTAACCCCTTCTCACTGCATTTTTTTTTCCATTTTGTCCTCCCTAGCTTCCAAAAGAAAAAGTTTTTTTTATTTTTCTGTTCGCAGAGCCGTTTGAAGGCTTATTCTTTGTGGGACAAATTTCACTTCATAAATCCTACTATTACTACTCTTTATAATGTACTGGAAAGCTGTAAAAAAAAAAATCAGAATGCGGTAGAATTAGACAAAAATTGCACTGTAATATAGGTTTTATGGCATTCACCGTGCAGCCAAAATGACGTTAGCTATATTCTGCATATTGGTACAATTATGGTGATACCAAATTTATATTTATGTTTTCGCACTTAACAAAAACCCAGAATTTTGAAAAATAAAAAAAAAGTTACCACATTCTGTCACCCGTAACACTATGTTTTTGCATACGGAGCTGTGTAAGGTGTCTTTCATATGTTTGATAAATTAGATGCATCTATAAAGCAGATAGGTCTGTCCTGAAATGTTGCTCCATTTTTTACACCACCCACTGACTAGAGTAAGTTTGCGACAATTTTTGTGAAAAGTCACATTTGATAAATCTAGAGTACAGACAGCTAGACAGGCTAACCACATCCACTTTCCCTCCCACTTTTGAAAAGTGGATTGAATGATGCAGAAATGCATTTTTTGTGGAAATGAGTATATTAAAAAGGTGCAAATCCCTGCTTTGCAACTTTTTTACATCAGAATTCTGTTCGCAGGGTTCGATGAATTCCTGGTCCCCTCACTCAGTGAATACTCATTTTCACTGTCTGCCGGTTCCATAGTATTCACTGCACTGTGATGTCAGTAAATATTAATGAGGAGGTTGCTGGAAGATGCTTCATCAATTTAAAGCTTAAAAGTGGTTGTCCAGGCTGTCTCCTAGAGTTGTCTGGTCCTGCTGCTCTGGTGTTTTCTTCTGGCAGAAGACCCCGCCGCATGTGACCGCTGAGGCCAATCAGTGGCCTAAGGAAAGGACAAGAAAACATCAGCGCTGCAGGACCAGACCGCGCTGGGAGACACTGAAGCATCCGGGACAGGGGATTTAGGTTTTTTTTTTTATTGTTTTTATTTTTTTTTTCACCTCCCTGGCCTAATAAAGAAAAAAAAAAAATTAGCCTGGGCAACCGCTTTAACTTTATTTATTTTTCATTAGGTACCAGCAAGGATTTGAGTAAGAAATGCAAAGGTATGCAAGACTGTGTTATTCACGGCCTATTAATTCCAATAGAGGTTTTTTTTTTCATATCAAGCTTCAGTATTGTACTATCCCTAAATAATGTATTTGTATGTAAAGATATCTCTTTATGCAGTACACTGCATGGTTAAAAATAGATAACATACAATGTACTGCCATATAGAGATATTTCTTTACATATCATACATATGAAAAAAAACATCTTAATAAAATAAGGCTTTAGTAATTAAATTATATATATATATTTAGAAATTACTAAAGCATTGTAATGTAAATGACACTAAACCCATTTTAGTAATACACTTTATTAAATGACGCTTATATATGACATATTCAGTATCGCCCAAAAATATTTAAGATGATCATTAAATGGTATGAATAAAAATGGTGCAATTGTTTATTTTATTTAACCAGTAACAATCCAGGTGTAATATTATTATATGGTGTCTGACTATAACTAACCGCGCCCTTTTATAAATGCCACACCTCTTAACTAGGCCACGCCCAACCTGTCATTTGCAAATCACCTTGTGAAGGACTGTTCTAGGATGACATCTCTGCTTTAAGGATGTGATTATACAAACATTATAAAGTAGAGCTCCAGCACACCGCCACCTGCTAGTACTTTGTAGATTGATAGAAAAAAAAGGATGTCCTTGAATGGGTAATAGAAAATTGATGTTTATTGAGGCAAAATCTATCTAAACAGACATAATAACCGAGCAGCTGTCTGTTCTCCCTCATTTACAGGTACAATGGTCACTTTGCAGAATTGGTAATTTGGCAGGTAGTCATATTGTATGACAAATAACTTTATTAGCAGTTCTACTATCCGAACAGTCAAGGAGACAAACACTTATTTTATTTATTTATTTATTTTTTACTAAAGGCGTCTTTTTTTTAGACAACACAGGTGCATTAATGTTCATATTGCTCGGTTTTTCTGGAATACAAAACAAAGCACAAATCCACCTGTTGTGTCTGCCATGCTCAGCACCAATCCTTCCTGAAGAAAACCACAGAGGATTTCAATAAGGTAACACCTGCATTCTCCTTTAAGATCAATAGCACCTGGCAACCGCTAGTTGTAATACACAATATGTGCTGTGACTGTGGTATAAGGTGATTACATTATTTCCTGTTGACTATGTTCCGTCTTTGGTCTACGTTGTGTTTCTCTTATGAATTTGACACATTTAAAGTAACAAATACATTTTATTAAATGTATTTCCCAACTGGGAATTTGTGTCCATTAATATATTGGTAGATTCTAAAGTTTTCTCATTGACTTTTCGGAAGACCTGTATTATACCGTGTAAGCATAATTTTGCATGGCCTATTCTTGGTACAGGCCACCAATGTCCAGCCAGTGAAGGTCCAGCTCTCACAGCTTGTAAGGGTTAGTTCACACAGTGGAAAGTGAAGAGGAATTTAAGATGGACTTCTTCTACATTCCCCTCCACTTTCTGCCCCAAAGCAGAAACAGAGCTCTGGCTTTGCACCGCTTCTTTCACCCACTGAATGGCTCAGCTGAATGGGTGTAATGAGCAGAGTGTCTACCACAGCAGGTTCTGCGGATGAATCAGCCATGGAATCTGCGGCAAGATCAAGAAGTACATTTATTTTTTCAGCCCCTGCTTCAGTCTATGAATTCAATGGGAAGCAAATTCAGGACAAAACTTGAGCTGATTTTGAGGCAGAATCCACCTGAAAATTAGAGCCACATCACGTCATGTGAACATACCATAATGATTAACAGTATGTCTGGACCTGGTGCTCCAGTTTAGCCTGGGGCTAAACTGCATTACCAGGCAAAGCTACATACAGTACATGTGTATGTTGCCTTGATAAACAATGTACTGTGCATGAACTGGCCATGCAGCTATTGGCCATGGGCATGCACAGTACTATAGTGGATGACCATACTGGGAAAATACTCTAACACCAGATAGTCAGAACATATGTAAGAGTTCAGTGAAGGAGTCGTGGTGTAGGCTATTAACTGGAAGCTGTTGGGTGGGCTCCTAAGAACAAGTTCCTCTGGTGGACCCTAGGCCCTTCAGTCCGACTGTAGTTACTGGCTATTATGTGCTAAGCGTCACATCATTCAAGGTTTGGGTTCTCACAATTACTTGGGGATGCATTAATGGGATCCACCATGTCACCCTCAACGTTGTAGCCAGGGTGGAATATATTAAGAGGTTTCAGATTAAAGCCAGAATTAGTTGGGGTCAGATCAATTGTTAGTCCCATAGTTGCTCTATGCTGCTTATACGGCTGCCATCCAGGTAGAGCATACACTATAGAGAGAGTAGTTTGAGCCCCCATGTCATCCGAACAATGTGCTTCTTACAGCCTTAGGAGTCAAGAGAGAGCAGAGGTCCATAGCAGGCGGTCGACAAATTCTGCAGCCGGCACCTGCCCACACTATCTTGCAACTGTTAGACTCTTTGCACATGACCATGTGCTTTTTCAGAGTGCTAGCCCTGTTTTTTATGGCAGTACACTGACTCATTCATCTCTATGGTCCCATACACATTAATTATTATGGGCATGAGACAGTGAGCTCAGGGCAAAATTCTCATGTACCTGTAGCCTTATAAGCTGAATCTCTTTGAGGAGCTAAGTAACCTGCAGTTTGTTGCACCCTGCTGTATCTGCTCATTGCCTTGTGACTTTACAAACCCCCTGCGTATCTTTACACTATGACAATACTATATTACAGAACTTAAAGAGGCATTCCAATCATGTCAATTAACATTTTATGTTACATAAAGGGGTATTCCAATCTTATAAAGGTAGGTGAAATCTCTGGTAGCCTCATCTCTCTCCAGAATAAGTTTTGCCTGACCCCCTGTGCCAGCTGGTGCCATGGATGCCCTGAATGGAGAAGTAGCTGCACATACATAGACTTTAGTCTCAGCTTAGACCAACATCAATATCCAAGTCCATGTCACTTTAGCCTCTTTAAACACAGATACATTTCATTGGCATCTCATCAACTGTAAAATAATTGGAAGTGGGTCTTTCAGAGGACCATATACAATGTAAATTTTAAGAAAGTGATATTAAAGGAAAAGCTTCACTAATATCATAAATTACATTTTCTCATTGAGACTGGCTCATTGATGGGAGAAGAGTGCCTTGCTTTCCTCCTGATCTGGATGCATGTGTGTAACTATATTGTGAATATAATATAATAATAATTGTTATTAATAATAATCCAAGTTGTGATAGAGTCACACAGCAACAATAATTTGAGAATTATAGCCATATACTTCCTCAGGCAGAATCCAATACCACCTCTAATCTAAGAGGAATCTTGTCCCAGTGCATTGTTGGCCAAGGAGTGCCTGCAGAGTCTCTCAACCTATTGAGCTAATAATTGTGCCTCAATACACCTTTATTGGGTTCCTACAGCAGAAACATGGCAACAGTGCCACCAAAAACTATATACATAAGTTCTCTATCGCTAGGTTCACACTAGCGTTCAGGTTTCCATCCTTTGGATCTGCTTGGGGACCCAAAAGATGGAAACCCTGTCTGTTTAAAAAGCGGTTAACCACGGAAAACCGCAGACCTCATAGACTATAATGGGGTCCGTTGGGTTTGGGGGACAGAGTCTCATATGGAGACTCAAACTCTAGTGTGAACCTAGCATAACATGTATCTATTAGGGCAAATTGTGGAAAAAAATAAAAGATTTATATTCACGTCTGCTGCTTTTAGAACACATGGCTTTAGTGGTATTGCACTAAAATTAGCATAAGATTCCACACCTAGGGCTGCTTTACCGTACATCCTGGGAAATATACTTTTTTCCATTTTTCAGAGAATAAAAGCAATGTACAGTATGCTTATCCAATATTTGTCATTGTTGCAGATTTAAAGGGAAATGGTGATAGCAGTGACCTGAGCAGAGACTTTCCATCCACAAAAGACCCTGTAGCACAAAGGGCTATTTCTATGACTTCTATACATAAATAGCTTAAATCAAAATAATGTATGTATTTTGTACCAAAAGTACTCTTAAACATTGCCTTACATCTGCAACCAAAGTGACTATATTTGCGCTTAGAAATATGTTTTGCTTTTTATATTGATTACCATGTAGGTTCCTCCAGTTATTTATGATTGAATCTGTAGGTATCCGGCTCCTAGTAATAAATCCACCTGTCCTCAATCTTTGCCTGATAATAATGGCTTTGTCTAGTTCTTTATGATCACAGAGCTTTCAGATCTTACACATGCAATGATAACCATACTGCTGAGATAAAGGGGGACTCCCATCTTAGTGGCATATGCACAGCACCAGAATATACTCAAGTCAGATCTATATGTTAAAGGGAGTCTGTTATCAGAGCCCAACATATCAACCCAGCTATGCAAATGGATAGTTTAGGGTCACCTTACTCAAACAGTGTTTGCCCCTTGTAAGTCAACCTCCACTGCCCAGAGATTTGACAATATGCAAATGAACTCTTTGGAGCAATAAGAGCCTTGCCTCCTACCTCTTTGGAGCAATGTTAACACTCATTGCTCCAATGAATTCATTTGGATATTGACAAAAGTGAGATTTCAGCAACCGAGGCACCGATTCACAAGGGATAAAAAAGGTGATCCTGACCTATCCAACTGCAGGGCTGAGTTGATATGCTGGGTTATGGTGATAGACTTCCATTAAATCTTTCAACTTGCTATAAGGATCAACTAAAAATGTCAGTTTAGGGGTCTTGTAACAAAGCATTTCTGCAAGATGAGCTAAGATAAAAATCATGAAACAAGACCAAATAAATAATGTTGGGAAAAACTACTGATATAACAGGTGCAGGTTGTTCTTCCATTATCCCTTTTTTTAAGGTAAATTGACATCAGGATTGTTCTGTTATAGGAACAGAAGAGCTGAATAAACAGTAAGGATGGATCCATCTAATGACGGACTCCGGCTGAGCCTGACAAATCCCACTGACTATAATGGGGCCACGGTTATTTTCTCTGCTATATTAGATGTCCTCTACTCTAATGTGAAAATACACAATATTTGTACTTTCTTCGTTTTTTACCAAGAGTAATCCTACTAGAAGTTCTATTCTCATCCACCACTGTTATTATAATAACCCAAAATTGTACTTGGGTTGCATACATATGGTAATAGTTGTGACACTTTTAGTTGTAGTTATAGTGTACTGTGCCTAAAATTCTATGTATTTACTAGGAAAAAGGGTACATTTTAGTACCAAGTATAATAAACTCAGATATTCCATAAAAAGCGTTTAAAAAGCTGTCAACCTGCTCCTGGGTAGGACAGACATGAACCAGTTTTACTTCATTCCGATTCTTCATCCAGCTGGATCTCCTCTTTATACTTCAACGACATTGTGTGTCTTCATGAAAGTGCCCCAGGTAATATTCAGATTGTTTATAGACATCAGTGGCTCCAGTCAGTCACATCATCAAACCGAGGGCGATGAGAGACGATAAATAGAGGGCCATCGGACTTTGTGCAGTTACTAGGCATAACCCTAGCCAGTGATAAAGCAGACACAAAACTGGCGTACCATTCATATAATATATTCATATATTACATGATAGGTAAATTGTAGGTGTTGTCCTTCAGTCCATTTTTACTAGACTACTCTTCTTGTTTATGTGTAGATTATAAAGCAGCATATTTCACTATGTAATATGTTCATATAAGCTTCAAGTTAAGGCCCCATGTAGCGAAAAAAATTATGCGGAAAAAACTGGCGGAAATTTTTTCTGCAGCGTTTTTCACTGAATTTTTGCAGTTTTCTTCTGTGGACTTTCTGCCCCTATTTTGGAAACACCCCTTATTCTACCCCTATATGGAAAATGGCAACATTTCCGCAGGTATAATTGAAATGCTACGATTTTCAAAAATGTGTTTTTGAAAACGCAGCTTTTCCACTGTGGATTTTTTTTTTCTGCAATGTGTGGATGGGATTATTCAGAATCCCTTTCACTTTGCAGGTACTCTAAAACGCTGCTTTTTCTGCCATGGCCATAATGCTGCGTTTTCTGCCATTGCCAAAGTGCTGCGTCTTCTCCGTGGTCAAAACTCTGCATTTTCGCAACATGGGGCTTCAGCTAGGTACTGGTGTAGATTTCCATTTTAACTCACACCAGAAAACTGGTGTGAATTATAATGAATAAGTTGGCCATCCCCGCTCCCTGCACATGTTTGGTGCAAGAAAATTACTTGCACCAACTGTGCCTCACAATATACCAGTTTTCTGGCGTAGAGGAATTGATAACTCTGCACCAATGATTTTCCATTATTTGGCAGCTGCACACAAGCCTAAGATCACTCAGGGCATTGTAAAGCATGGTGCGTCTGGTCTTTGTAGTAGTGGAGACTCTTGTCTGGACTGATGAATCATATTTCACTATCTGGCAGTGTGATAGATGAATCTGTAAGTGATATTACTAGAAATGATAGACTTGCATATTCTGCTGTTGTCACTGAATATTCTCCAGGTTACGTCCGTTTTCCTATAGATTAGACTATTGCCAGCCAGTCATTTCTGCAGATGACCTCTGTGATCTGAAGATTGGCACTGCTGGTGACACGCATTCTGCTGCATAGACATGGTTTCCTGTGTCTGAAAAGGGTTGTCCAAGAACAGACTAAATCATGATAGGCAGGCAAGGGTAAAAATAACCAAAACACACTACTTACCTGTTGGTACCACGCTGCTCCTGCACTACTGCATTAGTTCCTCCATTGGACTTTGTTTCATGTGCAGCAGTAATGATGTAACATTGGTTAAGTAATGCTTAGATTGTTATTTTACACCATTTCTTGCCTTTTCCCCAATTTAGTCCAATCTCAGACAACCCCTTTAAACTGTTTACACACATAACTATATGGCCTACAGTCACCTTAACAGCTCTCTCACTTGTATCGCTATAAACACACATACTAAACCAGAAGTGTGCATAGATTAGGGCCATATTTTTCTCTCTTTTCTGGAGAAAAGTATAGTTAATCTATATGAAGCAGACATATTAATGAATTACTTAGTTAATTACCTGCTAAGATCGGATCGGGGGAGGAAGGGGCGGAGCAGCCCAGGGACATAATGTTGTGTCGAATCACATGACCTGGGGGCCATGACGTCGCCAAAACCTCCGAGAGCATCATCAGGATCTCTGGGACCATGTAAGTACATTACTACTCCCCGGGCAACCTCTTTAATGTTAAAAACAAGACAGAAGCTTAGGTTTGTTCCAAATCCTCCAAAAATTTCAGGTTCAGCCATACCTGAATTTTTTCGGGTTTGCCCCCCTGGAATCAATATTATAGCCTGGGGTCTCTTTAGACCCCAGAGCTTAATATTCAGAAGCCCAGTTGGCGATGCAGAAAAATAACAAACATACTTACTTTCCCTCACCTCTCATGGGCTCCCTTGCGTCATCTGGTGTTCTTTCTTGGGCATCTCTCAGCCTTTTCCGGCCTTGTGGGTGGCATCAGTGGCACCGGGAGACTATTGAGGCCTGTGATTGGGTCTCAGTGGTAACGTAGGGTGCAATGTCATGGCATCAAAGCATCATAATGTTGACACACTTGCTTCAAAGCATCATGTCATTGATGTGCCTATGTGACTGATGAAGCCCAGTCAATGGCCTCAGCGGTCTCCTGGAGCCACTGGTGTCACCCAGGAAAAGGCTGAAAATGCCTGGGAAACACAAGAAAGCCCAGGAGAGCTGAGGGAAGGCGATAAGACCGATTATAATTTTCCCGCACAGTATATTAACAGCACTTCAGGTTTGGACTGAAACTAAACTGGCGGGCGAACATTGATAATGTTTGCATAAAATTCTGGTGAGGTTCACCCGTCTTTACTAGAGACTTGTATATACCCTTTAATAATAGTTGCTACGCACATCACATTATACTGTATATTCTTATGTAACATTTAACAACTTAGCTCAATAATATCATAAAATAGAAGCAAAATGTTCTTTTTGTCTAAAATATGTCTCCCAGGACTGAAAAACAAAACCCAATACTGTAATAATAGAAGTGTGAATTTTAACCAAACACTACATTTTAACACGAAAGATACAATCGGGGCTGTCCCAGTCAGCAAAGGCGAAACTGCAACAGAAGGTAGAAGATACTTATCTATGGGTTTCATATGGGAGTTTTAAATTCTGGGTTACATTTATCACAATGAAGTCCAGAGATGCTTATCATTTAACCTAAAATGACTGGCCAGGCTCTCCCCTACTTAGGCTCTTTTGCCCTGCTATCAATTATCTGAACTCTCAGGTTTCGTCATTGGTGGTTTATTATTCTGTACTAAGTCATCGTCTGCCCTTGCTATTACGAATCGTCTCCATATGTACTGATCAGCCTGTGATGGATGAGTGTCTATATACAGCAGCTAATATGAGGAGGTGGGACTGTAAAGGGGGGAGAGAGCAGCAGCCTGAACCAATAATGAGATAGGGGGTGTGTCTCTGCCTACCTCCAACTCCCTGTAGGTACTGTAGGTCATTGGTGGGCACAGATCACAATTTTGTCCTAATGATAGTGAACTAACAAGCAGCAAAGCAGCAAGATTTTAGGTAAATTAACTGGTATTGATCAGGTTATGACCTGTAGGTACTTTCTTACTGTACATCTCACTTTTGTGCCCTTGACTGGATGGTCACTAGAAAATAACCTATTTTAAAACCAAGTTTTTATTTTAAACATTTTTTTTTATCTATTTTAATGATGTCTTAAAATTTTCCATGTCACTGTCTATATTTTAAAACAGACTAATTTCTGCAATTTTCACTCTGGCCACTAAGCCTAGTAATATCCTACCATTAAGCATGATATTATACAGAAATTAAAAAAATATAAACACACACACAGTCAAATAAAAATGGTCATGTGAATACCCCTATTCACTGATAGTGAATTTAGTCCTGCCGTTAATCACTGTGGTGTGAATATAGCTTTTGATGGCAATGGCACTTGATGTGGTAGTATGTTGTTTTAGCCCATCTATGGTAAAGAATGAAGAGCTATGCATTCAGACATGTTAGTTTAGCACCAGTATTGTGTTTACTATGCCTTGTTTGAGTTCACTCAGATCACTCGATTTCCCCATTCCAATGTGGATTCAGACTGAAACTGATCCATAGAGATTTTTCTACTAAATGATATACCGTATTCTGAGGTCATACAGTGCTGGCCAAAAGTATTGGCACCCCTGCAATTCTGTCAGACAATACTCAATTTCTTCCAGAAAATGATTGCAATCACAAATGCTTTGGTAATAATATCTTCATTTAATTTATCTTCAATGGAAAACCACAAAAAGAATTGTCAAAAAGCCAAATTGGATATAATTCCACACCAAACATAAAAAAGGGGTGGACAAAAGTATTGGCACCCTTTGAAAAATCATGTGATGCTTCTCTAATTTGTGTAATTAACAGCACCTGTTACTTACCTGTGGCACATAACAGGTGGTGGCAATAACTAAATCACACTTGCAGCCAGTTGAAATGGATTAAAGTTGACTCAACCTCTGTCCTGTGTCCTTGTGTCTACCACATTGAGCATGGAGAAAAGAAAGAAGACCAAAGAACTGTCTGAGGACTTGAGAAGCAAAATTGTGAGGAAGCATGAGCAATCTCAAGGCTACAAGTCCATCTCCTGAATGTTCCTGTGTCTACCGTGCACAGTGTCATCAAGAAGTTTAAAGCCCATGGCACTGTGGCTAACCTCCCTAGATGTGGATGGAAAAGAAAAATTGACGAGAGATTTCAATGAAAGATTGTGCGGATGGTGGCTAAAGAACCTCGACTAACATCCAAACAAGTTCTAGCTGCCCTGCAGTCCGAGGGTACAACAGTGTCAACCCGTACTATCCGTCAGCGTCTGAATGAAAAGGGACTCTATGGTAGGATACCCAGGAAGACCCCACTTCTGACCCAGAGACATAAAAATGCCAGGCTGGAGTTTGCCAAAACTTACCTGAGAAAGCCAAAAACTTTTTGGAAGAATGTTCTCTGGTCAGATGAGACAAAAGTAGAGCTTTTTGGGAAAAGGCATCAACATAGAGTTTACAGGAAAAAAAAAAAAGAGGCCTTCAAAGAAAAGAACACGGTCCCTAGAGTCAAACATGGCGGAGGTTCCCTGATGTTTTGGGGTTGCTTTGCTGCCTCTGGCACTGGACGGCTTGACCGTGTGCATGGCATTATGAAGTCTGAAGACTACCAACAAATTTTGCAGCATAATGTAGGGCCCAGTGTGAGAAAACTGGGTCTCCCTCAGAGGTCATGGCTCTTCCAGCAGGACAATGACCCAAAACACACTTCAAAAAGCACTAGAAAATGGTTTGAGAGAAAGCACTAGAGACTTCTAAAGTGGCCAGCAATGAGTCCAGACCTGAATCCCATAGAACACCTGTGGAGAGATCTCAAAATGGCAGTTTGGAGAAGGCACCCTTCAAATCTCAGGGACCTGGAGAAATTGGCTAAAGAAGAATGGTCTAAAATTCCAGCAGAGCATTGTAAGAAACTCATTGATGGTTACCAGAAGTGGTTATTTTGTCTAAAGGTTGTGCTACCAAGTATTAGGCTGAGGGTGCCAATACTTTTGTCCGGCCCATTTTTGGAGTTTTGTGTAAAATAATCAATGATTTGACTTTTTTTTTTTTCATTCTCTTTTGTGTTTTTTCATTGCAAGCAAAATAAATGAAGATATTATTACCAAAGCATTTGTGATTGCAATCATTTTCTGGAAGAAATTGAGTATTATCTGACAGAATTGCAGGGGTGCCAATACTTTTGGCCAGCACTGTATGTCTAGTTTCCATACAGGGAAGCTCCAATTGTGAAAGGACAGGTGTCTCTAATAGAGTGCATGAATTTCTACCCAAGCCCCATTCAGGTAAATGAGACAGTTGTAATGAATTTCTGCACCATCTTGCCAACTATGACTATACCCTAATGTTTTTTTGTTCTTCTATTACACAAAAGAAGTGCCTATTTTCAGGGGCGTAATAAGTAACCATAGGGCCCCTCTCTATCATGTCCACCTTTAGTGTCCCAGAAGGATCTTTACTAAGGACTGACTGAGTATTTCACATTGTACTTGCACTGTAATTGCTATTTGATGTGTAACTTTAACTGGAGTGAACCAATAAAGCTGGAGGAAGGTAAATGGCGCATCCCTCGAGTGAGATCATTCTAGTCATTCTAAGTCTTCTTCCTTCTCAGGAGGAGGAGAGAGTGTTAGCTGTAGTAATTTGGTTAGACTGACCCTGCTGGTCAGTACAAGTCAGGATACTGTCAATATTGCAGTCAGGAAATGAGTAATTTTTGTTCAGCTCACTTTTTGGGACCAGTGTTTGAGACAGAGACTGTGAAGGGAATTTTTTGACAGCCCTAATAGCTACGACAGGGACCTATTAGCCTCATTCCAGAACCTGCAACTTTTTGGATAACTGCAGTTTACTTTTTTGAAGAGACTGCCTAAGCTAGAGAGACACTGACTGACCACCATTATCAAGCCTTAGGTCTAGCCCAGTGGTTACCGAGCTTGTGCATCCATCTTGTGGAAGATTTGTTCTTTATTCCTCATCTGCCTTAATTCTTATTGCTTGGCCCCAAAGGTGCTGCGGCACATCATGGATAGCAATGAGGTCTATGATATATGGGGTCTGTAGTGGAACCATAATGGGGACTGACATTTTACTCAACAAGATACACAGCATGGTGTGCTATTTTGGGTAAACTGGTTCAAAACCAGCCAGAGCCATTACAATTTTTTGGGATTTGTCACCCAGAAATCATTATTATATTCTAGGGTTGTTTCAGATTCCAGAGTATAATAAATCGGAGGCCTTGGGGAGGTTGCAGCAAAGTAAACAGACAGACTCGCCTTCCCTCACCTCTCCTGGGTGCTTTGGCTACATCCAGTGTTCGTTCCCAGATGTCTTCCGGCCTCTTGGGTGACATCAGCCGCCCCAGGGGACCATTGATGTACTCTACTATGATTGGGCCTCAGCATTCCCCAGAGCTGCTGACAATGCCCAGAAGGCCAGAAACTAATAATATCTGTTCCAGTTTAGACCAAAGGAAACTGGCCCAACTCTACCTACAATACAGATATGAACAGAGCTTAAAGCGGACCTTTCCTGTCCTCAGAGATGAGCGGTATTATATACCCCTAGAAAGCCGAATTCAGTGCACTGTCATCTTTCTAGGGTTATATCATTTCGACCATTTCTGAGGACATGAAAGATTCTCTATAAGATTAGACATTTACTTAATAACTCACAATTGCGAGACCTATGAATTGCAGAACAAATGCTTCTATAAAATTGACCTTTACAACCAAACGTTCTGTTGCCATTGTTACCTCTTATAATATATATAAGCTATTTTTTATGTGACTCAGATCTCCCTCAGACACCCACATATTGTAACCGGGTATCTCTCTTGGTTTATTATGACTAGTAGTCGAATTACTGGTTATACTGAGATGGATAAGCAGTAGTATATGAAACTCCGATGACATTATATACTGCTGAATCAGAATGTGAATCAATCTCATTCCAAAGCAGTGCTTCATGGAGGAGAACATACTCTCATATAGTAACATACTAGTGATTTTAGGGACATTAAAGGGTATGTACGTACACACTGATCAGCCATAGCATTAAAACCACAGCTTTGAGCTTAGAAATGGGCTCCAAGAGACCTCACAAGACTAATTCCTCATTCACACGACCATGTGCAGTGTAGGGTTGAGTAAAAACAACACAGATGACATATGTATTGGTATCTACGTGTCATCCATGCTTTTCACTGACCCATACATTGAATTGAATAGACCAAGACGCAAATATGAACAGGTATAGAACCTACTCCATATTTTGTGACTTTTCACTACTACCCGGACACAGAGCCGCAAAAACTATGGCTGTGTGTATGGGCCCATAGAAATTCATGTGTCCCTACTTTGATCCACAATTGCAGATCAGAAGTACGGTCATGTGAAGGAGGCCTAAGGATGGTGCAGCATTATATACCTGGCTATATTCAGTGTCCAGGCCATGGGTGCTTTTACTTCTTAGTAAGTGACAATGTCAATTCATTTCAGCTGTATTAAATTACACTCCTGCGGTTTTGGAGTTATTGCATGGCCATTAATGATATACAGCTCAGTTTTACTTACTGAGAAGTGAAAGTACCAATGGCCCAGGGTGCGAATGAAGCTATAGCCACATCCAGGTACATTGTATAATACCATCCCTGACTGGGTTGACATCTGGGGAATTTGAATGTCAAGTCAATGTCTTGAACTCTTTTCTATGTTCCTCAAACCATTCCTGAACATGTTCAAATAAGTGGTATATGTGCACATGAATACCAGGACCCAAGGTGACTTTATCCCATGGGACATCCTGGTGCTAGCTCTTCCTCAGGAACGCAATATATACAACCATATTGCCCGTATATTGTAAAAGAAAATGTGGTTTATCAGACCCAACCCTCATATTCCATTGCTTCATGGTTCAGATCTCATGCTACTATGCACACTGTAGGCAATTTTGATGGTGCACAGGGTTAGTATGGGTAATCTGACTGGTCTGTGGTAATGCAGCCCTGTACACAGCAAGCTGCGACACACTGTGTATTCTCACACCTTTATAGCCAGCATTCTATGCACAGAATCGGGCCAGACAGGCTAGTCTTCGCTCCCCATATATATCAATGAGCCTTGGCCAATTAATCAAATGTCAGTGATGTTATTGTAGATATTTTTCCAAAGTACCTCCTGTTTCCAAAGTGCACCCTTATCTTTCTATGTCCCTTTATTCACCCTTATTTTGATAGAACCACCGTCGAGAAAACCTTTTAATAACTGAATAATATACAATACTGGTATATAACCCAAGTACTCTCGCTATTCGGTTACAATAAAATCCAAGATCCAAAATAACCTGCAAAATGTGATCAAACAAGTACTAAACAAAGTACAATACCAGCCCTATAAAGCAAGCCTGAAGTTGGAATATAGGTAGACAGGGCTATCTGAGGCAATGTAGGATGACTTAAGTATTACCTGCATATGTGTCACTACGGGTCTTCCTACTTAGCGACCTTACACTCAGGTTACTCTTGAGTCTTCCAATGGTGTAATAATATAGTTCATTTTCAACTGCAGTTTAACCTTCTCACAACCTACCTGTCTACAATGTAAATACATGGTTGTTGGAATTTGTAAAATACCAAAAATGTGCATAAATGGCAATTTCCTAATATATTTTATTATCAATTCAGGAATCTTTCCAATTGTTATGCCACAAACAAACCAACCTCCTTATAGACAAATGACATTTTATAGTCAGATGTTACATAGACAGATAATAGACTGCTGATGGATTTTCTGGCCAGTAGTGTAGAATGCAGATTCTGTAAGTGTCCACCAAGCTTAGAATAAAATTGTCCCTGCTTTTAAATGGCAGAAAATAATCATATAGATATTTTAGCAGTTTTTTTTTTTTAATAAAAATAATTTGTACTTACAAAAAAAAACAAAAAAACTGAACACTGCTCAAAATAATTTGCCAAGAATGCCACTAGAGGGCGATAAGTCTACTCCACTTGTAAACACTGCATTATAATGGTCAGATTAACAGACTGGTTTATTACTAGTATGGTTGTGTATGATACAACATTATGCAGCTTTCTAGAATACTTTGTTATTTAAGATCTCTATTTTGTGTCACTAAATGTGAACGGCCAAAGATCACGGTGTAGCGTTGCCTTCAGTTCAAGTAATGAAAGTTAATGCGGTTGTGTTGCAACTTGCAAGTTGGCACATCCATGAGGATCGCAGGAAATGTTCACATTCGCTGACAGCAGAAAAAAAATCTTGTCTCTCTTTTGTCCTTCTCTCCCAATTTTGGTCACCTTTTTCTTCATTAAAGCCTCAAGCACACAAATGTATTCTTTTCACATTCTTTTCTTTGGCCCTGTGCACACCGCCATGTTTTCCACAGGTCCATGTGAGGGCTGCAGGACCAAACCACAAAACTCAGCACAGGTCCTATTCCTGTTGGTTCTGGGTTGGTGTCATACATTGAAGTGGAAGAGTCCTTGTGAAAAACAAGGATAGCGCATAGATACTGTTTTATGTACCATCCATTCCATTTGTCTCAGACCCATACATGACAGCAGTCCAGTGTATGAAACCTTAAAGGGTTTGTGCTGGATTAGGAAACATGGCTGCTTTCTTCTGCTCAGGAAATGACCGTTAGTCCATTGGCCCACACGACAATGCTGCAGCTCAGTCCCATTCAAATGAATAGGACTGAGCTGCAGTATGGCAATGTAACCAATGGAAGTCATGTCATGGAAGAAAGCAGCCATGTTTTCTAATCCTGCACAACCCCTTTAATAGGGCATGAAAAACACAGAAATATAACAATTTTAACTTTAAAATGTATATTTTTTTTAATCCAAATTCAGAGGGTTATTTGTGAGCCTGTAGAAAAATTCCACACAGTTCCAAATTAGAGTCATGCATAGGCTATAAAACAGTATCAGTCATATAGTGCGAGTATGGTACCGTATTTCTAAGCCAACACTCCCATGAAGCAGAAGTCCCACATATGACATGCTGAGCTGAACCACTGAGTGTGAATAGGGACAATGATATTAAAGATATGAAAAAGTGGTAAAGTTTTTACTCGAGCTTTGTCTCATCTTGGCAGCTGAATTGAAAATGGGGTCAGGATGAGACAGATATATAGTTTTCACTTTAGTAATAAGTATCCCGAGCCATTAGCAGATTAGCAGTAATATCTAGAGGGCTGACAGCCCATATGTGAAAGTACACAAATGAAATGTTTTTTTTCCCCCATGAACATATTTAGATTTCTAGACAAAACGTAAAGTGTAACTCCTATTTTATGTATTATGTATTTTTTGCTATTGAGTGTGTGTGAAGCATTTACCAAAGGGGGATGGTCACTTCAAATGGCCGTATCTCCGGTTTTATACCACCTAGAAAAATAGTTCTGGTATCACAAGAAAGCTGAGATTCCAAGATCGAAGTACGAACCTGTTAAAAACCTGAACTCCTCAAATTCTCAACTGTGTTTTTAACTAGTGATATCTCATGTTCTGTTATAGCTAGTGCTTAAATCTTAGCATTATATAAAAGCTGAGAAACTCAGCTTTCTTATGATATCAGAACCATGGTGGTATAAAACTGAAGATACAGCCATCTGAAGGGACCATCCCTTCTTTGGTAAATGCGTTTTACTACATGATTTCATTTCTGAATTTGGATGTACCTTTAACATAGAAACACTGATAGAGACCCCACTAATTCTACTGTACTGCACAGCTTACCCTTCTGGAATTCCCTATATAAAGCACCTTTGCCAAAAGGACACTCCCCATTCCTTCAGGAGTGC
Source organism: Leptodactylus fallax (assembly GCA_947044405.1). Lineage (NCBI taxonomy): Eukaryota > Metazoa > Chordata > Amphibia > Anura > Leptodactylidae > Leptodactylus > Leptodactylus fallax. The sequence goes on from CAMRHE010000365.1 coordinate 1,749,565, forward strand.
AGAAAATCTTGTTTTGGGCGAGTCCTTTTCATTAAGTATATTGCGTTGGTGTTAGATTTGCTAGACTTGTCTAGCCCTGGGGATATAGGATGTTCTACTTGTTATGTTAAAGTACAATAAGGCTGAATTACATGATGACTTTCATTTGAACTTTTTATGACACCTGCTTTGTGTAATTCTTATTTTCATCCAAGAATGATGATGCGCACACACAGTAGTTCACTATCTAGTTGTAGATGTCATGATATCTACTAACAACAACCTTATGCTCCACTACTAAGCAACAGTCAGAGAGATAAGAAGCCATGAAAGAGGAGGCAAGAATGCCGCTTTTTTTTTAAAAAAAGATGAAGGTGGTGTTTTAGCACCTAAGGCAACATTACTGGAAAGAATCCAACCTTCTCTGGTCCATATCTGTAACAAAAGGCTTTACATCAGACACTTATATGTAAGATGTCCTTGATGGGGCTGGATGATACAGAACAATGTGAAAGGCCACCCAACTAGAAGCTTAACCCCCACAATAAGCTGTTGTCACTGATGTAGTGGCAGGATAGACCACTTTTAATGGCCATTTTTCAACCATGTGTCATGTAATTTGTAAGTCATCCATTTAAAAAAAAAACGGATGAACATAATTGTTTTTTCCCATGTTATTTTTTTTTATAAAAACCACAGATCTGTTTTTAATGACCATCACTTGGATGCAAATCCATTTTGACAAATGTTAAAAATCGACTCATTGGGGGAAATTTATGAAGACTGGCATATTCAATGCCAGTCTTCATGTCCTCTATGTTGGTGGAAGAGCCGCCTCGTTTAAGACAAGGTGCATGCATCTTCATAAAGAAGTCAGCTCCTCCGCAGGGCTATGTTCCCATGCTGAAATCTATGCCAGATTGTAGCTAGTGTAGATTTCTTTGATCATTTGCACCAGTAAACTGGCGTAATTGATATTAAATGTAGCACAACTGCCATGGCACTTTCACTTTAATAAAGGTGGCATTGGAGATGCAAAAGCCCCAGTTGCAATGATTATTGTCACAAACGATGTTCTAAAAGCTGCAAAGCTTAAATTTGCACTTTTTTACACCAGAAATTTGATGTAGTCAGTCCAACTTCCAAAGCCCATACCATACACAACACGGGGGTGGAAGCTGTTGGCTCTGGTCTGTATAGCGGCTGGGCTCTACTACTGCAGCTCAACTCCCACTGAATCATGGGACCAGCTGCTATACAAAGACTGGAACCAACTGCTTCTGGCCCCTTGTTGTGTACAGGGGTCAGCACCCCAAGGATAGACCAGAAAAAAATTAAAATCCCAGACAACCCCTTCAAGGTAGCATGGGGGTTGGTTCCACAACCTTATACTCTATAAAACCTGAAGCGTGTTTTTTTTACCCACAGAAACACTGGCAAATCTACAAATAGGTGAACAATGCATTTTGAGTCATCGGATCTTCCTCTGACTAACCACATGCTGTGATGCTTTGGACAGTCACTAGTAAGTGGGTATGTAATCCTTATGTTAAGGGCATGTCCCAGATTTTTGAGAGTACAGTTTTCTTTGCAAAGCATGCTCTGGTTTGGTAACCTTTTCCAAGCATACCAGAGTTCTGTAATTTCACTGCTTTGTTACTTTTGGTAAAGGATCACACAGATAGACTAAAATATCTACAAACTATGACTTGAGTAAAGCCTTTGATCTGAATGTGAAGAGCACATGTGTCCATAGCTAAAAGCTAACTTGTTTGGTTACAGACACACTTTCTCCTTGTTGATGGCATCTTCTAATTAGATAAGGAAACCATAAGCAGTACAATACAGTAAGATGTAGGGACACTTTTACCATAAGCTTTAAATTTAGGAATTTCACGTGATGAATGAGGAAGCTTCAATAATGTGAGGCAGGTGTAAGGAATTTTATTTGGTGCATAATCACGCAGAAATGACACATTACAGGACACACCTTCTATTGTGTTTATTATGGTAAAATAAGCCGTGTGTTCATAGCTTCCACTGTGTTTTAGACAAAAAGGATTACCTGGAATTTTAAGACATTGCCAGAGTTTTCCGGTCTTACTGAGTCAATTCTGGTCACAATACAAATAGCCCCTAATGTTTTCTAACTAGACTGAAGGCTAGCTATTGCGAGCAATTGCAACAGTATTGAGCGGAATTTTACAAAGTTCCTTGAAAAAAGTTTCTTAAATAAGATCCTTAATAAAATCCTTGAAAACAGTTAAAATTAACACTTTCCAAAAAAATAAACAAAAACTGGATAAAGTAGAAGGAGATCCACCCATCTATTAAAGGAGTCCCCCAGTTCATTTTTATTGGCTACGTACCATCAGGACGGGTCTGACTCCTGGAACCCTCACTGATCATCTGTGCAAAGGGGCCGCAGCACTCACGAAAATGCTGATGATCTCTGAGCATGTAGACAGCAGGATGAATTGAGAAGATTGACACATAGTTTAGTAGGAAAAGATTTGTAATTTATTAAAATGAGTTGTCCAGGGAGTTTAATTTACTTCCTACGGGTCTTTATTCAACCTCGACCTTGGGGCTTGGTTCCAACCCTGGGTGACATGATCACAACCGTCCCCTGGTGTGAAGAATATCGCCTCGCCCAGCCGCCTGGCACGCCTGCGATCAAACTTCTTTCTTAACCTCCCACTCACACACCGTGAGTAGACCGGGTCATAGGATAAAACGAAATGAGCGATATAAATTTTATATGTTTAATAACCCAAGTGGGTCGGTATGAATTAATAGCATATACAGAAATATAAAATATTAATACGATCAAGCATAAATATACAAGCAAAGGGCGATGATACAATACACAAAACTAAACAGGGGAATTAAAAGATAGAGAAAATACCGGCATAGGCTCGTAGTCCGTTTCTCTAGGCCACAGCAGAGTTTTGGGCCTAGGGCACAAGCTTAAGCAAGTTGCATAAAACAATCCTTCTACATGCTGTCCAGAACTAGGCCCTCAAAGCATTCCTCAGTAGGGCAGGCCCTCTCATCTTCTCCCAGATCAGAGCTCCTTACTGCCTCTTTGCTGAATGACCCCAGAATCCAGGTCTGCCCACAGCATATGGCTAGTGCTCCACCCACCCCTTGCACCCAGGCAGCCCCCCTTCTCCCACCTTTGCAGAACCCTCGGAGAGAAGGGTGAAGTTAAGGCTTGCTATCCCCCATCCCATCTGGCCAGGGATAATAAAAGTGCCTGGCTATAGCAAGCCATCTCCAATGAACACACATAAAACCAGTGAAGCGTATCGTCCAGCAATGTGGACTCAACTAAAGCACTGCATTCCAAGTGGGGGAAGGACTGACCTAAGCAAGTAAAACACACTTCCAAGAAAGATATAAAACTGAGGGTCGGTTCATCACACCTCCCCCTTTTAGAGCGTGTCGGGAGGAAGGACGATCCTAAGATCGCCTTCCGCGGACACCTTGGCGGCCTCACCCCCGCTGGGTCCTGCGCTGGTCCTTGACCATATTCCTGGCGTACTGATACCCTCTTCCTCTCCTGTCTGAATGGAGACTCTTCTAAGGTTCAGGCTCTGAATTAAGTAGACCTGGCTACCTCCTGCTTGCTCTGGGTCCCTCCCCCGAGTGCTGGCGTCCCTCAGACCCACACTCACAACCCCAGGCCCTTGTGGTACCGGTGCTGAGACCCCATCCCGGCAGTCTCCGCCCACCTGGCTACCCCGGGCCTGCACTGGGACCTCGTTCTGAGTGCTGGCATCCCGCAGATCCACACTCGCAACCCCAGACCCTTGTGGTACCGGTGCTGAGACCCCATCCCGGCAGTCTCCGCCCACCTGGCTACCCCCAGCCTGCACTGGGACCTCGTGCTGAGTGCTGGCATCCCGCAGATCCACACTCGCAACCCCAGGCCCTTGTGATACCAGTTTAGAGACCCCTTCCCGGCAGTCTCTCAGGGTCTCGCCCACACTAGCCGCTAGTTGGGAGAGTTCTAGGGGATTCTGCACCTCCCCCTTTGCTTCCAAACCTAGGGGCACCTCTGGTTCTGGCACAGGTATGTTTGGACCCTGTCCTCCCTCCCAGACGCCTTGCCCCTTTGGGCCTACACCCTGTTCCTCCTGTACTTGGGTGGGTGATGGTGATACCTTGGGCAAATGACTGAGATTATGCTTCCCCAAACCATCCCTCCACAATACATTGACAGGTAATACATTTGACACACCCCCTTCTTGGGTCCCACCTCCAGCACCCCATGCCGTCTGCACTTGGGCCATGGGCACGACTGGCACACCTTGGATGGCTGTTTCTCCTTCCCAGGACTCTTTCACAAGAGTTAGGGACCCACGTACACGTCTCCCGTACAAGAGCTCAAAGGGGAAGAACCCCGTTGAGGCTTGCGGCACCTCCCGGTAAGCGAACAGCAGGTGCGGGAGATAAGGCTCCCAGTCGCGCCCGTGGGACTCGACTAACATCCTGGGCATCTGCTCCAGGGTGCCATTGAACCGTTCACACAGGCCATTGGTCTGTGGGTGATACGGGCTGGACACCAGATGTTGCACCTCTGTTACCTTACACAGGCCTTGCATCAAGGCAGACGTGAACTGGGTACCTTGGTCTGTGAGCATCTCTCTGGGAAATCCAACACGGGAGAAGATGCCTACCAGAGCCTTGGCCACTACATCAGCCCGGGTGGAAGACAGCGTGACAGCTTCCAGGTACCTAGTAGCGTAGTCTACTACCGTTAATATGAAACGTTTCCCGGTGCGACTGGGAATGGACAGGGGTCCAATGAGATCCACAGCCACCCGCTGGAAAGGTTCGGTTATGATGGGCATAGGTATCATGGGTGCTTTGGAGCCTTGCCCCGCCTTGCCCATCCTCTGACAAGTGTCACATGAACGGCAGTATTTAGCTACATCTGTCCCCATCTTAGGCCAGTAGAATAAGTGGCTGAGGCGAGCCTTGGTCTTAGCGATCCCCAGGTGGCCTGCCAGTGGAATATCATGAGCAATCCGCAACAACTCCACCCGATAGGGTTGGGGTACCACTAAATGTTTCTCCCTGAGCCGACTTTCTTTTCCCTTTGTGGGGATCGTTTCCCGGTACAACCTCCCTTGCTCCCAGTACACGTGGTCCTTGTCCGACTCCAAGGGAGGTTGATCAGCACGCTCCTTCAATGTATCCAGACTGCGGTCAGCTTGGACAGCGTCCCTGAACTCCTGACTGGAACCAGACAGAAGAGATGTGCATGTCACATACCCGCCGGGCTCCTCCGGCTCCAGTGTGGGGAGGCTAGTCATGGCGGTCTCAGTGCCATCTCCGGGTGACAGAGGGAACGGCTCAGGGGTCGGAGCGCCTTCCACCCCTCTAGCACTCTGGCTGCGGGTCACCACCGCAACTCCAGCAGTCCGTTCCTCATCCGGATCGGCCCTGAGATCCCCGTGACCCACCTGACCACCTGGCACATTGTCCTCAGTTGGGGTTGCCCCCAGCATCTCAGAAGAGCTACCCTGTAAACCTGCAAGGCAAGAATTAGCAATTACATTGACATTGCATTCATTCATTGATTCACAGTGAACTGCATGGGTGACTGGCTGAGCCAGGGTCACACTGAGGGGGCTCTCATCACCCGCAGATGTGGGCGGGGCTACAGCCAGGTAAGCATTCCACAATGCCTCATTCACAGGCTCACTGATTACTTTAGCTGGACACACAGCAAGGGGAGACAAAAGGCTAACCCCTCCCTCTGCCTGTGTGACAGGCTTCAACACCTCATTAAAATCATCCTTCAGTACAGACATTTTGTCACAGCGAGGTGGGGCTGCTCCCACCCCATATTGGGACACCAAGGGCCCCAAATCTCTTCCCAATAGTACATTGGCAGGCAGATCAGACACTAGCCCCACATCACGCATCCCTTTTCCCGCACCCTAGTCCAAATGGACGCAAGCCATGGGCACAGTTACGCGTTCTTGTCCAATACCCTTCAGGGTCAGAGTTTTTCCAGGGATAATACTGTCCGCAGGGACCAAGTCAGGTTGCACCAGAGTAATCTGCGCCCCAGTGTCCCGAAATCCCATGACCACTTTACCCCCCACAATGACCTGTTGACTGTTGGCATTGGATTGCAACCCCTCCCCTCCCCACCAAGTATACAGATGGGCCAGCTGCCGTGGCTGGGGAAACAGGGGGGTTCTTAGAGCGGTTGGGGCACTCCGCCTTGAAATGTCCTGGCTGGTTACAGGCATGACACCGCCGGGCCTCTCCTTGGGATTTGGAGGAGATACCCGGGGCGCCCAGAGTTCTTGGGACAGGGGAAGTAGAGGGGGCACCTGGGACAGAGTTTGTCTTACCCCACTTGGAGACCGCAGGCTGTGGTGAACTCCAACTTTGCCCCTCCTTCCCGCTTGGGGGTCTCTGCAGTGTGGCTCCTCTCTTGATCCCTTGCTCCCTGGTGGACACATAGTCGTCAGCAATCTCTGCAGCATTGTCTGCTGTTGTGGGTTTCCGATCACACACGAACTGGCGGACCTCCAGAGGGCACACCTGGAGAAATTGTTCCTTTATCATCATAAGATCCCCAATTCCCTCAAACGTGGTGACAGTAAGTCCTTTGATCCACTGCCAGAATGTAACCTGTAAGTGGTGCAGAACATCCGCATAGCTCTCTGTGGGACCCCGCTGGATATTCCGGAACTTTTTGCGGTACACCTCCGGCGTGAGCCGGTATCTCCGGATCAGCGCCGCTTTGATGGTCCCATAGTCCGCGTCCACTGGTAAGCTCGTGGAAACATCCAGGCCTTTTCCCTTCAGTCGGGGAGACAGGTAACGGGCCCATTCTGCCTGGGGAATATGATGCTGCTTACACACCCGCTCAAATCCCCGCAAAAACGAGTCCAAGTCCCCGTTAACTTCCAAGATTGGAAAGTCCTCGGATCGGATCTTTAGTGCTCGGGCTCCTGGAGTTGGTGCAGGGGAAGGTTGCGCCTGCTGGCAAAGTTCCAGCTTTTTTAGCTCAAGCTGATGCTCCAACTCCGCCCGACGCTCTGCAGCAGCGGCCTCTCTTTCCGCCCGGCGCTCTGCAGCAGCAGCAGCGGCCTCTCTCTCCACCCGGCGCTCTGCAGCAGCAGCAGCGGCCTCTCTCTCCACCCGGCGCTCTGCAGCAGCAGCAGCGGCCTCTCTCTCCACCCGGCGCTCTGGAGCTTCTCGGTACTGGAGAATCACCTGCAGACGGGTGCTATAGTCACTGGCGTCTATCTGCTGTAAGGCCATTTGCAAGTATAAGTCCGTTACCCCCACAGAACTGGGGTTACTGGTCCCTCCAGGCACAGTTACCTCTGGGGTCCGGGCACCTGCGGAACCGTCTGGCATGGTGATGTTGTCTGGTGCCAGCCTCTCAGGACCTTGCTCTGCCTCCTGCATGGCTATGGTAGCTTCCATATGTGCCATCTCCTGGAGTTCAGCAGCAACCAAGTCCTGCAGACGTTTGGTTATGCTTCTGGTCCCACCAGCCATCCACTGGAAGCCGTTGCCAAATAAAAGATAGGACAGAAAAAAGAAGAAGGGAGGGAACAGTACTATACCAAACTTTCACCGTATTTTAAGCTTGATCTCATACCGTGCTCGTTCCATAGGATTGCCGCAATCCCCAGTGTCTGCGTGATACCACACCCACACACTGTTATCCTAATATCCCACAACGCTGCCACCACTGTGAAGAATATCGCCTCGCCCAGCCGCCTGGCACGCCTGCGATCAAACTTCTTTCTTAACCTCCCACTCACACACCGTGAGTAGACCGGGTCATAGGATAAAACAAAATGAGCGATATAAATTTTATATGTTTAATAACCCAAGTGGGTCGGTATGAATTAATAGCATATACAGAAATATACAATATTAATACGATCAAGCATAAATATACAAGCAAAGGGCGATGATACAATACACAAAACTAAACAGGGGAATTAAAAGATAGAGAAAATACCGGCATAGGCTCGTAGTCCGTTTCTCTAGGCCACAGCAGAGTTTTGGGCCTAGGGCGCAAGCTTAAGCAAGTTGCATAAAACAATCCTTCTACATGCTGTCCAGAACTAGGCCCTCAAAGCATTCCTCAGTAGGGCAGGCCCTCTCATCTTCTCCCAGATCAGAGCTCCTTACTGCCTTTTTGCTGAATGACCCCAGAATCCAGGTCTGCCCACAGCATATGGCTAGTGCTCCACCCACCCCTTGCACCCAGGCAGCCCCCCTTCTCCCACCTTTGCAGAACCCTCGGAGAGAAGGGTGAAGTTAAGGCTTGCTATCCCCCATCCCATCTGGCCAGGGATAATAAAAGTGCCTGGCTATAGCAAGCCATCTCCAATGAACACACATAAAACCAGTGAAGCGTATCGTCCAGCAATGTGGACTCAACTAAAGCACCGCATTCCAAGTGGGGGAAGGACTGACCTAAGCAAGTAAAACACACTTCCAAGAAAGATATAAAACTGAGGGTCGGTTCATCACACCTGGGTTGCTCTGCCTCCTCCCTCCTATCCCAGTTTCACAGTGTTGGCTAATTATAGTGAAGCCAGCCCTCATAGCACAGGTAACTAGGAGTGGAAGCGGAGAGACTTGGGCTCTGGTTCCGATCACGTGGCCCAGGTTTGAAACAGCTCGGAACTCCCAGTTGAACTCCAGGTTGAATAAGTACCCGGAGGAAGTAACTTAAATTAAACTCTGTGGACAACCCATTTAAGTCCCTGCTCATTTTTGGCTTAGAAGTCCAGTGGTATATCCTACTCAGTGATAACAACCTTCTCTGAATGAACCTTCCTGGGTAGGAGCACCCACTAGATTTAGGTCCAGAATGTGTTGGGATAGTAATAAACATATTGCAAATTATACTTAATCTTTTCCTAGTAAACTGTACATCAATCGGTACTGCTTCAAGTCACTAAGGCTCTATGCACACAACTGTGTAATTTGTCAGTGTGCTAGCCATGTTTTTCATGGCTAGCACACTGACCCAATCATCTCTATGGCCCCATACATACGACCATGCATACACCGGCCATACACCACCCTGTGTATGTGGCAGTGAGCATCGGGCAAAACTCAGATAAAGTCCTATACCTGTCCATTTTGCAACCTGGGCTCACAAGAACAACAGGGTCCTGTGCATGTAGGCGAAGGGTTAAGCATTGGTTATATGGTTAATGGTTGGTCTTGTAGTAGCACATTATTTATGGGCTGTCCTGACAACTGAAATGTCTAGTAAAACCAGTAGGCAGCTTTTCTTGGATATCAATGATGGTGACCTTAGTGTGCAAGTCTCTAGAACAGATTTTCAGACTTATAATCTATTTTATGATTGGTGTCCTTGAGTATAATGACCACCTCAGGCAGTTCCATTGCCAACACCGTGCACTGCTGAACTTTCCTGCGATCTCATTACCAAGAACCACAATCTATAAAATAAAAACAGAAATTTAGAAATTATGTAGGTACAATGCCGCACTTATTGTTTCGGCATCATTATGTCATTATAGTATAATGTAAACCAGCATTAGCCAACTTGGATGTGTATTGTGGCAACAGATCAAACTTGTCTTATCCTAGTCTTGTAGGTGTGTGGCCCTTTGTGTTTTTGGCATGGGGGACCTTGCCTGGAGCACCAGAGGTTAATAGAACCTGTTACTGTACAGGCTTGTAATTCTAATCGCCAGCCTAATTACTTGTTTATTGCTAATTGAACTTTGCATGACTTCTGTTGGCCGTGTTCATGCCTGTGTGTGTACATCTCAATTATAGCATCATTCTCTATGGGATGGGGCCAAATTATCCTCTTAAAGCTGTAATCCAAGATGCTCATTTGTATTAGTGGGCTTGTTTTTTAGTTTGCAGAGGCTAGTGCTGACTGCAACATTATATTCATATAGTAGTATCAGTATTACAGTCAATTAAATTGTATATATACGATATATACACAGATGTAGCAGAGTTAACCCGAACTTATGCAATTGGTTAAACTGCTGCAGCGAGATATCTTATCACATAAGACAACAAAAACCAATGAAAAGCTATTGATAAAACATATCACACAAACAGACACCAGAAGAAAACAGAAGGCATGCATAGAACAGAATTCAACACAAATCCACAGGAAGGGTTCCCATTCACTAGCAATCCAATGCATGGGTACCTGCAGTCCACTTTAGTCCATAGCAGCAATAGCCTGGCAGTGTGATGTCACAGTGTAGTGTGCCGGTAATGCACAAAGAGACAACAACTAGATGTAACTTAGAAGGTAAAAACACCACTTTGAACAGTTGATAAACTTGTAAACTAATGCCGAGATTATTAGGTTCTATTGGTCTTCAGCCATTTGGCTGATGTAACAGGAATCCCCTTTTCACTTGGGCAAGATGTAGGGTAATACTTCCAAGGCTGCTTCAACTGGCAAAACCCCCTCACTGTACCAGTTTCTGATACAAAAGTCCACACTTTTCCTGTCTTGTCCTCTTCAGGCTCCTAGTGGCTCTGCAGTCTGGCTTCTCCTTAGTTGACTTCTTCACCATCATGGTGTCAGTCTCTGTCGTCTGCACACCAATCTCCTTCAGCGTACCAGTGGCTGGAGTTTTACTTTCCCAGTAATCCACCCACCTTGGACCTTGCCGCTTGCTATACCATCCACGTTGGTAAAACCAGCACCCTGTGTCATTCCAGGAGATAGCTTCACTCCACGTTACAATAGCAAAGCTCTGCACCTAAGGCTTAGTCACTCTACCCTGCATTATCTTTCACAGCAATTCGTCCCAGAGGGGATACACCAACTTGTGAGAGCTACTTGTCACCCTGCTACTATTTATCGATCTCTATGCATTAGACCGGGGCTGATCATGGACTTTGGTCTCATGACAGGTTCCGTTGCAACCTGTGTGCAACTTTTTAAATCCCATAAGTTTCCTCTTATCCTCACATCTTTCCTCTTCGTAACTTGTTAGGTGGCAGTGAAAACAAATTCACATGCCATTTGCTTGTACAGACTTTACACTGGTTATCTAATCTGTTCCTATGGACTGCTGATGTCATGCCATAGTCTGTGCCTAGTTGTAACCTAAAATTTTATTCATAAGGGTGTATTACAATTAAAACATAATTATGTTAAATCTTGCAACTAAATTGGTGATTAAATTAATTGCTAAATTACAAATAAAAATACTTTACAAATCAATGATTTAATTGCATAAATACAAGGCGTTATTTGCAGATTGCAGCTCCACCTTGTATAATCTGTTTGTAGAGTTTTCACTACAATCTGCTGAAGCTCACCATTTATGGGTAATCCGTTTGTAGTACAGCAAATATCTTCTACTTTGCACATGTTCTGAGATGTCACAAGACATAGATGAATATTCTTAATCATCAAAAGGTCAAGTAAGAATAGACAAGTTTGTCCTGATAAAAGCCTCAGTACTGAATTATAATATAAAGGTGGAGAAAAACACATTCAGTCTAGGCATAATGACCATCAAAAATCCAAAGCCAGGTCAAAACAGGTATTAAAGAAAAATTATACATACAAATGGGCCAAAGTAGGACAAGTCAAGTAGATAAACCTATTTGAGTTTATTGACTTCTGTGACCCAACCTTTGGCTGACTCAACTAGGTTATGTGTCTGATTCCTGTGGCTGACTTCAGGAACACTTGCATACATTTCCTTGTTATGCTCTTCTTGGTACATTTAAGAACACTTTTACATTTATGATGACCAAGAGAAAACCATATATCCCATTAATCCCATCCACATTTATATGTGTGACGAGTCTGACCAATGGCGGCCAGATCTCATATTTCCCTAGTTTGGGCTGATTCTCTCTCAGTAATGGTGCATCTACATCAACAGGATTGTGCATGCATTACCTGCAGCCAAAAACAGGAGTGAATCGAAAAATGAGGTGGCATATACAGTGCGAGTCCTGGGGCCAGTTAAGAACCTTAATGAAAGTTGTAGGAACGTGGGCAATAGAAGTGAAAATGAGCTGTTTAGTTGGCTCTTTCCCTGGGTATTGCAGGAATCAGACTGTTTCAGTGACTTACCACTTCCAATACTAAGAGTATATGTGATTCTTTTCTATCTGGATGGGACTCATGGTTGTATTATGGACGGGTCATATATATGGGTTATTGAAGAGGAATCTACGTCACACTGACTGATGCATTTAATAGAGTCTTTTATTAAAGACAGATAAATCATATAGACACTATATAGGACATTGTTCACAAACAGTATTAGTTTTAGTCAGTGCTGTTCTTGATAAGTAGTGGAGAAGACACAGCAATTAATATCACAGTCCTGGACAACCCTTTTAAATATGGTTATCTTTGTGGGAAAACCACTTTAAAGTTGATGCTAGCTACAAAGCCACAATAAAATGAAGGAATAAAATGTTCTGCGATTCTGCAATCCAGTACCCAGAACAGGTTTGTTTCATATCATCTTCATTGAAGGGCATATATCTAGTGGGTGCAGTGGTAGCAGTCGCCTGGACCCTGAGGGGGTCCTATAGGCCCCTCTGCCACATAAAATATACCACTATTCTAAAAGGAACAATTTCTAAAAGACTATTAGCCTGTTCCTGGTGAGCGCAGCACTATTATGATGCACTGAGCATATTGTTAGCACTCAGTACTGTAATAGTAGAGATGCAGTGCCTGCTACATCACTGCATGACTCTAATATAAAGTGGGGACCTGCCACTCACTAGCAGAGTTGGCAATAACTCTTATTCTGCAACTTTAACCCCTTAGATGATGTGATTAAAAGAGATCATGGCATCTAAGTGGCTAGGAGGGGGACCCCTTCTATCACTCTCCACCTGATCCCTTGCAACAAAACTGTGGGGTTCTGAGGGATTGCAGTGGCAGCCAGGAGGAGTAACAGTGGCTTCCCGGTTGTCATATATGAATGCTGATTGTCAAAAACAGGGCCTACTGCAATAGGCATCTGCTGAAATGTACAATATACTGTGATACAGAAGAATTGCAGTATCTTGCACAGGTGATCAAGCAGTTGTATGCTCAAGTCAACAGTTTTAACAATATTCTGAAACTAAATAAAAAAAATCTAAGTTTTTTTGTTTTCACCCAGCATACAGTCTAGCCTGCGCTAATCTGAAAACAATATTAAAATAATTTAAGGGTTTTTTTTTTGCTGCACATAAAGTATTGTAGCCTCCGCTAATCTAAAAAAAAAAAAAAAAAAAAAAAAAAAAAATTCTGTTATTTGAGCAATTTTTTTTGTGTGTGTTGTGTTTATGTTGCTGAATTTCTCTGATGTTTTCCTACAAGCCAGTTTTTTCTGTGGCTCACCTTCAGGGATTGCTGCAGGTTCCCTGAAGTTTTCACCCATTCCAAGGCTTCCCATGAGGGACGACCACAGCAACAGCTAAGGGGTTTAAAACCTAATGTGCAGGCCACTGTATACTGCAGGTTCTAGCCTCTACATATGGAGAGACTTGCATAATCCCATCCACAATGCTGCTATTGTGGATCACATTGAAATAGCTGATTTTGAATCTAGTATCTAGCCCAGGGGTTTATTCACATGTCTGCTTTCCGTGGACATGTGATGTCCACCTAAATCACAGACTACATGTGCACACATTGATTCAAATTGGTACAGACACACAACCGTTCCCTTTCCATAGAACAACAGAGACATATACTTTGGTCCACTTTGCAGACCATGGAGCTCCATTCTAGACTTTGGGTTCCTGAAAGTCACAAGCTGTTAGTTTTTAATAGACCCACAGACATAGTAAAGTATAGAATAATGAATAAACAAATTGACCCGTTTTTCACATAAGTGGACAGCACATGACTTGAAAATAAAGCAGGATGGTGCAGTGCTACATGTTCTATACTACTCTTTACTTAGGTCAGGATGAGCTGCTCCTCTGGACACCAGGTGAGAGTATACCTTGAGGGACTGCTGTATAGTTTTTTGCCAAATATAAACATTGACAGCCTTCCTTGTATGAAATTTGATATAATATAGATAGATAAATATATTTATGCCCAGCTCTTTCTTATAACAAGCTGACCAGATCAGACTTTTTCTTTGTGTATATCCTTTAGCAGCAGGCATTACAAGATTAATCCAGTTTATAATTAGATCAGTAATTATACCCCTACTAACGGTGAACCATTGAATTAATAAAGTTAAATTTAAAGTTTTATTTTGCTTATTAATAAAATAGGTTTTTTTCTGAGAAAAATACTTTTATAGAAAAATAATTTCAATCTTTTTAATAAATTGAGTCATAATTAGAGATTAGTGAATCAATTCGGATTGGACCCAAATTTGTCAAAAGTTTTGGTTTAAGGCAAACATCATGACATTGGCATACCCCATGTGGCCACTGAGGCCTGAGGCACGTCACATCACCTCGGAGGCTGGAAGAAAACCTCGAAGAAGAGCTGAAAACTTCAAGGATGCCCAGGAGAGGTGAGAGAAGGTGAGTATATCTGGTTTTTTTTGTTTTTTTTAAACATTCCCCCTCCCACCCCGGGCCTCCACTCATTATACTCTGGGGTCTGAAGTGACCCCAGAGTATAATTATTTCACTTCCGGTTCGTAATGAATTTATTCAACCAGAAACAAATCTTTGGGCCAAACCATCTTAAACTTAAACATCTTCAGAGGTTCATCCATCTGCCACGATTTTGGGGGTTATAATTATTGAATCAAATAAAATAACCTACAAATTAGGTGCATATATTGTACATAAAATACCGCCTGCCACCCTTGATTTGCTATAGCTACCCTAGTATGTACTTACCAAAATTAATAAAAAGTATTTAAGTTAGTTTTTTTTTTTTTTTTTTTACAGTGCAGAATCTGTAGATCTGAAATGATTTATTAAGGCTCAACAAAAAAGGTTTGTGCAGATTTTTTGTGATCCTCTAAACAGCTTAAAATAGGTATTTACAGGGTCATTTATTTTAATGCGGAGCGTCACTTAAATATCACGGTCCCATTCTACTCCCAGTCTGAGGAGTCCATAATCCTTCATTTTCAGTCATGCACACGCTTATGATCAAGGGACAATCAATCAATTTTAATTAATTTCATCTGGAATGAGATTCCAAAACTTGCGGTCATCCCAATTAGATGCCATTAAGACATTATTGTGCAAGAGCATTTCTCAGGGGCCTCCCTGGGTAAATATTAAAGATTAAGGGGAAAAAAAAATATATATATATATATATATATATCACACCTTTATCCACCTGAGCAGTTTCTGCTAAGACAGTTGGGATAAAATTAGCTTGGGAGCCAAACCAGTTAGGTTACCCTGCAGGAAAAGCAGGTGTTTGTCAGGCTCCAACCCTGCCCCAGAGTTGTTGGAATGTGAAAACTGTGAGGGGAAGGCGGGAGATAAGAATAGAAGGCAAATATTTCGATATTCTGGAGAAGCCTCGCCCCACAATCCTCACTTTTCTGCTCTCATGCCTGAGGAGTGGTTTGAAGTAATTGCACATTCTGCCCAGCCCAGAATATTCACAGAATCAGGAGACTGAAGGTGTAACTGCTTATGAGAAAATATTGAAGCTCAAGGCCATGTGTCATTACTGGTCACGGAATACAGATCAAGTAGAAAGTTCCTAGGGGCAGGAATTTACCATTGTCCTTGTCACTTACAGTACACTGCTACACTGATCTAGCAAACCTAGTGTATATGTATATCTATATATAATGTAATGAGGTACACGTAATGTAGAAAAGACACCATTACAGCACATTAAAGTCTTGAGTATTCTTGCAGTTGTATGTGACCTTGGACTAACATTTTACCTTTATGCTAATTTTTTATTACTTTTGTTACAAATATGATGTTTAATGGAGCTGCTGCCATCTGACAGCTCATCTTTTCCATACTGTCATCAGGAGCAGCTGTCATATGACAGTCAGTCCCTTCTGTAATGATGAGTACTGCTGATGACGACATTAGTGGTTACATCACAATGTATTGCACTATGTGTCATCCCTGTTTTTGTCATAGCTTTGTGCATGGGAGTGTATTTGGATTCTGGAATGCACAGAGGTATAGTAAAGACTCTGGCTACCGCTTGAGTGGACAGTTGTGGACCTGTTCCCTTAAAGCTGGACAATACCACATCAAATCAGTTTTGTAGAGCACCCTGATAATAAGCTATAATGCATACAGATATACGGAGCCGTATAGAATCTAGGTAAGTAGTTGGGGCTTTTCACAGAAAGGAAACCTCTGCAGAACTTCTGCATCAATACCTATAGGGAAACCGCAGGCATTTCACTATGTATAATTGACATGCTGTGATTTCCAATACCGCAATGTTTTTGGAAATCACAGCATTTCCGCTGCACAGATTTTTCTGCAATGTGTGGATGGGATTTGCTAGAATCCCATCCAATTTGCAGGAACTGTAAAACGCCGCAGTTTGAGGCCCCACATGGCGGAAAGCAGCTTTCTTTGTTGCAGATTTTGCTACAGTTTTTTGGGCCAAAGTCAAGAATGGCTGCAAAACTAATGGAAAATATATAGGAAATACTTCTACCTTCTGTTCAATCCACTCCTGGCTTTGACTTAAAAAACTGCAGCAAAATCTGCAACAGAAAAAAAGTTGTCTTTCTGCAATGTGGGGCCTCAGACTTAAGGATTTGTCCAACCTTATATTAAAAGAAAAAAAAAAAAAATAATAGAGAGAATGTTATACAATAAAAAAAAAAAAAAAAAAAAAAAAAATGAATATCTGACAAATCCCCTGTCGCCTCCATTCCAACACTATCTGCTTCACAACCAGTCTCTGTATTCTTGCCTTCACCAATATTTCCTGACACGGATATTTAACCCCTGGAGCCATTCACTGGTCACAAGAGTAACTTCAGTGGTGTTGACAGGTCATCACTAAGCCAATGATTAACTGTAATGGTCACATGTTTATGTCAGGATGACATCACTGGAGCCCAGAATATAGAGATCAATGAAGGATCAGTAAAGTGAGTACTTCTTTAATTACATTAGAAGAGGTTTAGCAAATAAATTTACATATTGTAGTTGAAGAACCCCTTTAATACATTTCAGTGTGGTCATGCATGCCATGGTATCCAACCATGTTGATATATGCAATTTTTTTTAGGTGGAGTTCTAAGGTGAAACATATAGGGCTTGAAGTCTGCAAAAGCTAAAAAGGCTTTAGATTAAGATACGGGTAAACACAGAGGATCTCCGATTGTAAGCTCCACATGGTATTTTATCTCCTCACAGATGGCGGAGTGTCAAGTACAATTTAGATTATTTATAACAAATTCACAAAGAGACGTTTTTGTGGCTGTGCATTCATGGATCCCTCTTATATAAAAGCAAACTATTGTAGTTTCTTGTTGTAATATTTACTAGACTGCAGTGGCACTACCATATATTACAGTTTGTAAGACATAAAGTACCATATCTTTAATATAAAGGCTTTTTAAAGTAAAAAATGTAAAAATGTAGATTGATAGAGAAATCAAACATCTGGGTTTATAAAGCCATAAAATAAATATGTGATCATTCTCAGTTGCTGTAGGAACAAGGACGTTCTTATGACACAATACGCTAAATTATTCTGTTTGGAGATGGGAAGACATAGCTAAATAAGATTTACTATAGAATGTGGGATGAAGCTTGTGTAAAGTCACGCAGTCTGTAAATTGGAGCTGAAAGTATGGTACAGAAGCATAGCTATAGGGGGTACAGAGGTAGCAGTCGCCACCAATCCCTGGACCCTATGGGGACCCCCAGGGTCCTTCTGCCACATAAAATCTACCACTATTTTAAATGGAACAAGGTAGGTAGGGGCCCCATTACAGATTTTGCATTGGGGTCCAAGAGCTTCAAGTTATGCCTCTGGTATGGTGCCTTTGTATGTCTTCAATGGAGCAGCACTGCAGTACCTACACTCACCACTAGTTTGTACAGGGAGTGAGCAGTGTAGCTCTCCCATTCTGTCTCAGTACCAGTGATCTGTGGGGGTCCTGCGTGTCAGACCCCTGAGGATGTAATATTGATAGACTATCCTAAGCACAAGTCATCAATCTTAGAAACTGGATAACGCCTTTAAAAAGGGAAAAACAGAAAAAAACAAATACAAAATTAATGTACAACAGCTGTCAAAGTGGACGTGTACGTTTGTTTTAGATCCTTCAAAATGGCACATTCTTGTCAATGTGGCCTTACATAAAATTTTGGAGTTCTTTTTAGTTTACAGTACTATAACTTTCTGGACTGACCTGTGCATATTTAGGCCTTACTTATACTTACATGACAAATGGCCATGTGACATCTTTATTTTGAACAGCCATTATATAGGCCTTGTAAAAGTCTTTGGGTATATTCTCATTTCCATTTTTTACTATATCTGTCCATTTTGATGGCAACACAAACTCAAGTCAATAGGAGATATTTATGAAGACTCGCGTATTCAACATCAATCTTCATATTCCCTGAGTTGGTGGAAATGTCTCCTTTTTTATGACAACGTTCAAGTCTCTTAATAAATGAGAGGTCTCCTCCACTGGGCCATGCGCCTGCGCTGTAATCTAGAGAGCGACTGTTAACTGTAAACTGGTAAAATGTAGCACACCTCCCACGCCGCTTTCAAGAAAGTGACCAGTGTAACAATTATTGTCTCAACTGGTGTTTAAAGAGTTGCAAACCTTTGTGACTTTTTAATGCCAGGAATCCAGTGTCATAACTACTACCGTCGCAACCTTAGAGGGTCCGGTGGGTACGTGCCGCTTTTCTTTTTTAATAGACCGTTACCTGTTGGGGATGCTCCAACAGGTAACAGCCCTATTTACTTACGGATCCCTGTTCCTGCTCACAGCTGCCTCCATTTCTCCTTCTGTCCTCCAGGGGACCCCGTGCGTTCCATATGACGTCGCTGATGCTGAACAGCGCCAGGACATGATGTGGGACGCTTGGAGGGCTAAAGGGGAAGGGGAGGCAGCTGTGAGCAGGAGCGGGGATTGGTAAGTAAGGCCACTGGTCCTCGGCAGTAGTATTTGTTGGAGTGAACCCTGTGAGATTCATCTCGCGAGGTTCGTCTGGTGGTTTTGTTCACAACGAAAACATTCAAACTGAAACTTCTATGGTGTCTCTTCAGACCCCAGAGTATAATGATTGGAGGCCCAGTATAATGATTGGGCTCCAGTGCGACTCCCTGCTGTCTTCAGGCCTCTTTAGTGATGTCACAGATGTCACGTGGGTCAGGCCAGCGTCACAACACATAATGACGCCTGTTTAACACAAGTGTTTGACGTCATGGAAGAGAGCTGAAGACAGAAGTGGGTTGCACCTGAGCCCAGGAGAGGTAAGTAACACTGGCTTTTCTGTTTGTCACCTCCCCTGGGTCTCCGATCTGAAGAGACCCCAGAGTATAATAATAGTTCGTACTGACATTATACAGGTGCATCTCAATAAATTAGAATATTTTTGAAACATTCATTCATTTCAGTAATTCAATTCATAATCAGCGTCTTCCATGATTGTGTGTCCTACTGAACCAGACTGAGGGACCATTTAAAGGCTTAGGAAACCTTGGCAGGTGACACACTGAATTTACAATACTGAACTTTTTTACAATATTCTAATTTTCTTAGATTTTGGTTTTCATTAGCTGTAATCCATAATCAACATTTACAGAAATAAAACACCAGAAATAGAACACTCTGTGTGTAAAGAATCTAGAAAATATAGGAGGTCACTTATTCAATTACTGAAATAAACATTTCAAAGACATTCTAATTTATTGAGATGTACCTGTACCTTAACTAAGCTATATTCTATCCAAGTTATAGAACGTTCAACTAAGATTTAGGGCTTGTGTACAGTCCATATATAAAACTAGTGTATAACAGGTAACCATGGGACTCCATAGCAAAACATATAATGGGGCCCCACCTTAAGCAGCAAGTTCAGCAGCTCCTTTACACATAAGGCACATCCCCCAAATACCCATCAAAAAGTCAACTCAAATGTATAAATTTGGTATTGTCATAATTATAGTAATCTGCAGAATAAACTAAACATGTAATGTACACCACATAGTGAACACTGTAAAAGACAGCCTAAAAACTCCCGCAAATTGTGGAATTACTGTTTTTTTTTCCCCCCCATTTCACCTCCCAAAAAATTATTGAAAGTTTTTCAGTACATTATATATTCCCCAAAGTGGTGTCATTCCCACAGATCAAGCAGAAATTTTACAGTCTGTCTTATTTCTAGTAAAATATATATATGTGTGTATCTATATAGTTATTATATTTACAGAAATTCTCCTGGATACATAAGTGACTACAGAGCAAATAAACTGCAAGAAGGTAGCTATAACATAGTCTTCACCAATGAAATGCAGAAGTTGTGCAGGATTGCTTGTATTGCCGTTATATACTTGCAGGCATACATATTTGGACACTGGATGGCAGTGTTTCACATCTTTTTGAAATAATAATTTTCTGTCATACGAAAAGCTGAGGAAATAATATACAGAGTGCAAGAATACGCTAAACAAATACTTATAGTGTATAGAGCCTTGGTCTGTACTAAGAAATCAAATATCTGGAATATAAAATACACTCAATGCAAAATATCTAAAAATGTAAGGTAAAATATTAATATACCTGTCATCACGTGTAAATATTCAAGGAGGAACAGCAGAGAGGATGCCAAATGTTGATGCAAGTTTCTGTTGTGTTGACTAATTTTGTGCTAAATTCTCATTTGCAGTCTTAGGAGTTCAGGATACAGTTTTTGAAACATTTTTGGAGGTCTAGCAGGTATGTAAAGGAAAGCTGCGAAGAAAACCTTTAGGTTCTGTTCAGTATCTATTATAATTGAAAACCGTGACCTGGAGTGAAATCCACCATACGATGGACACCAACCACACCTGACAGACCCCGCTGACTTGTAATGGAAAGGGACTTACAGTATAAGGGATATTCTGCAGCGTATTTTCCTAAAAGTCACTGCAAAAAAAAAAAAAAAAAAAAAAAAAAAAAATATCTCGTGGCTTTTGCCATTGTAAAAAAATGGTTGTCACAAGTCTGTTTTTCACTGTTGCGTGAATAAAGCCTTACCTGCAGGTTTCTCTGCAGGTCCTAGCCGCTTTCAATTTTTTGCATTGCAAAGGTTGAAATTCGAGGGGAAGGCTAGGGCTACATGGTGACAATGGCCACAACTCTCGGCACACAACCAAAGATTGCCATGTTGCCCTGGCATTTCATTTCAGCATAAGTCAGTTTTAGTCACAGCACATAGATGAGATCTGCTGTGGCTAACCTGATACTATCACACACCATGTGGCCCTGGATAACACAGATTTTTTGTTTTTTACTTACAAAAACATTGAGTAAAGTGATCATTCATGCTTAAGCAGAGGAGCAGCAGAGCTGTGCGCGCTATGTAACACATTTCTTTGTAACATCATGTTATGTTATCAGTAGATAAACCAATGAGGGAATTCACACATGGCAGATCTATTGCAGAAATTTCTGTGACTCATTTGTATGCGGCTTGCAGAAATAAATGCACATACTACAAAAATGAGCCAATTCAGATATAACAAATGGATTTCCAGCCACATCAGTTTGTGCAACAAATCTGCCAAATGTGAATACACCCTAGTAAGTTATTTTTGCAGTATGTGTGTAAGCTTATATTCACTGATTTGACGACTGATCTCTTTCATGACTTTCTCATTAATATTCCATTGACTTAAATTATTAAAAAAGCAGAATCTATGTGTGTAAAAAATGATAATGACATTGATGCAAATGAAGGGATGTTTAAGCTGCATTGAAATGTATATGATCTAAAGACTTGTCCATTATGATCAATTTGTTTTTCAATAAAAAAAAAAAAAAAAAAAAAAACAAAAAACCCTACCATAGCAATGAAAAAATACCGTAACAAACGTAAAAAAAAAAAAAGTTATTTTTTGTTATTCAGCATTCAGTTGCATCGTGGGACATTTCAGTGATAAATTCAGCTGTTACATTTGTATCTGTATTATGAAATGTTGCAACATTATTTTATATATTATACACTAAACAACCTCAGTAGGATAAAGTGAATAGTTCAACACCTTTAAAACGAAATTTCCTTTTTCAGCTACTGAATATATCTCATGCATAGGGACAGGATCATTGTCATCTCCAGTTTATAAACCTGCTTGCGGCGAATTATTCATTTCGACAGTATCAACCAGTCCTTACAGAGAGAAAAGAGGAGAAGATTAGCTGCCTCGTAATCGCCAACACAAGTGTGCTGTTTCTATAGACTAAATGCAGAATTAATTACAGACCTGTATTCTTTCTAATGTCATCTAATGAACTCAATCATGCCTGCTTTCTGTACCAATGAATGTAGAAGACCAGACTGTGGGAGACAGTACTGCCTTGCTTTTATGCAGGAGCTTTTCAATTCTTGACCTTTATTGGGATATTATTCCTATCATTGTGCTGTAATGGGTGGAACCTCGCATCTCTGACGTACATTTGCAGGATACATTTATTTAGCTATGTACTGTATTTAATTCATGTATTTTCTATACAGTGGTCTAGAATACTATGGGTTCATAAGAAGAAGCTAAAAACTCTGGAGGAGATTTATTATGGCGTCTTAAAACTAGAACAGACAGGTAGAAGATGTGAAAAATGTATTAAAAGTGGCTCACACCATGTGGTAGATTCAGTGCATCTTGCTAGACTTGTTAGATACTTTACTATTCCTTACATCACTCCTTGGACAGATTATTTCACAGAATTACTAAAATGACTAAGTAAATGCTCTTATCTTGACCCTTTCAAAACTGTCTAGTGAGATGAAAAAAAGTGTGTAAGACTAATCTGATGTATGGCACCGCTAGCTTTGATGCAAATTCAATTTGTTAGAAGATCTCTATGAGCTCCATATTTAGGGTATGTGTGTCCTAGATCCTGAATATGGCTGCATGCAAGGGTCATTTAAGGAAGACCTTTCAACAATTCCACCAGCTCCAATTATTTGCATTATGCAATAGGCAATGCTCCATTGATTCCTACACAATTGGAATTTTTTTTTCTCTAGCTCCTACCATTTTTGAGTAATCAGTGCAGTTAGTTTTGGTTCCTGATAGGCTCTCTACTGTCAGGTGGGTGGTCCCAGGACCAGCATCGCCCACTTGACAGTAGAGAGGCTAATTAGCATAATGCTGAAACTCAGCCTTGATTAATCAAGAATGGTAGGGGCTAGAGAAAGAATTTCAACTGGACTGGATTCAATGAGTGGTGACTATTAAAGAATGCAAAGAGTTGGAATTGGTGGAGGTGGTGAAAGGTCCTTTAACACTGTGCTCATGTGACCTCACATGCACTGTTAAAGGGGATATCCAGGAATTTGGCATTTATGACCAATCCTTAGGATAGGTCATAAATATCTGACCAGTGTGGGGTCGACAGGCACTCGCATGGATCAGCTGTATGGGGCTGTTTTCGACACCTACATGTAGTGGCCATGCTGTAGTGCTGCAGACCTGCTCCCATAGAAGTCAGTACCTCAGGGGCTCAAGGAACTGTGCCAAAAACTACATTTGATTGGCCACTATGTATTGCTCCATGTTCCACACAGCAGCCACTGCAGGAGAATAGTCTGGTGAGAAGATGGACGCTGGTAATGATCCTGACATATATACAAAATGAGACAGTCCCTTTACCTGAGACTCAGTATGCCTTCGATATAACTGATGTAATAAATAAGCAATAATCTTGTACACATCCAATTGGAGTGCTGTGTTTTCTACTTTCATGGTATGACGGATTGAAGAATTCTCCCATTGACACCTAAACATAACAGAAGAAGTGCGGTACAACCAACATATTCCTATACAAAAAATGTAAAACTTGTCTATTGTCTTCTTAGAGTAACATTATAGTAACTTATGTATAGTACATATATTTAAACCTAATTATAGGGCACAATACTAGCAGCAGGGCTTTGCTGGTGGTGATACGAAGCACAATGTAGCATGGCATAAATTACATGGAATAACATAGATAACTGTATCTCCAGTTTTATACTGCCTATGAATTGCTGCATAGAAAGCTGACACTCCTGACTCTATCTTTAACTAACTCTGTATATATAGAACTGTGATCTAGGAATTATATGAAAATTGAGAATCTCAGATTTGATATGACCCTGTTCTAGGTGGTATAAAACCTGAGATACAGCTATATGAAATGACTCCCAGCCTTTGGAAACTGCTACAGCTGTACATACTAGCATACTCTCTGTGTCATTGCTTAGTTAGAGCATGCTAGGGGGAACTTTATAGCCTGTTTACCATTTAAAGGATGTAAAATAGGTTAATAAAATATAATACAAAAATGTTCACCAAACACCACACACACAACAACAACAAAAAAAAATATATATATATATATTTTTTTTTTTACAGTGGGGGGGGGGGGGGGTTCAATGTAAATTTAGTGTCCTTTTTGTAAGAGGGTGGTGGACCTATTATTCAGTCCTGTTACAGAATATAAATTAAATTACATTGGACTATGGGTTTAGAAATACATTTCTGTAAAAATACTGTATGCTAAAGGAATTATCAGTGCTGTGTGAATAAAGGAAATGATACATACACTGTCTACTAATATATAATATATATATTTTACTAATATATATTATATATACCAATATTGTACGTTTAGGTACAAGTAACTAATGCAGAAAATGTGTAGCTAGTCTATTGGACCTTTGCAAAAATGTCAGAGGAAAGACAGTTACACAAGATAGACAGCAAAGCCTAGCTTGTGGTTGAAGAAGAAGAGGCGTCTTCATGCCACAGACATATTAAGATAAATTGCTCTTTCATGTCTCACAGATCTAGAAAGGAGGGAGGTTAGTGGCATTAAAGCTGATCGCCCACCACATGGCCTTGCAAGGTTTATTTATATAGCAACTGATACAGACACCACAATAGCATTGAGTAATCTCTTATACAAGCTCATTCGTATATATCACATTTATTTCCCAACTGTGCCAACATGGGGCTAATGTAAGTATATAAAGAGCATCCATGTCATTTCATTAAGGCAGCCCATTGTAATTAGCTAATATGTGGGAACATATGTGGGGGGAGGGGGGATCGTTATCTTATAATTGCTTATGTTTAGCTATGGCAATGACCCAGTTTAGTCGGTGCAGAATATTTCATGTAATAACTAATCAAGTGTCATTAAGGAGGTTCTATCAGGATCTATCTATAGCTGAAATAATAGAGCATGAAATAGACAAGCATTTAGGCTTCATGTGCACAACCTTTATGGAGCAGTAAATAGTCTTCCATTTAAGTCTATAAAGCCTCCACTGCAAGTCCACATGCCTCAGATTTCACATGGAGACATTCGAAATTTTTACTTATCAAATTCAGTGCAAAAATTCTATAGCAAAAAAGAATTGTGCCATGCCCTATGTGCTGCCATATGTACAGAAGTACTCCAAAATATGGAGCCTGTACTCTAGTACAGAGCTGTACAGCCACCGCATGCTAGAGAACCATATTGGCTCAGTTATCTATGTGCTGGCCCTGTGGATGTACCATCTTTCCCAGCCTACTCAGCCACCAGCTTACCTCTAGTTCACACTGGGCGGTTCCTGATTCTCCAGGCTATTTACTACTGCTCCTGGTCCAGCCCATACGGTAGGCGCCCCCCCCCCCCCCCCCGTCTCAGCAACTTGAGAATTAAGAAATACCTCTGAGCCCTGCCCAGCCAATCACAAGCAATACCTGCCTATGTAAACCTGCTAAGCCCTCTGCACTGCGCCTGAACAATATAGGATCTCCAGTTCCTGTAAGGGTATCCTGATTCTGCATTCCTGTTTCATTCACTGTGTGTTGACCTTGACCTGTTTATTGACTTTGCTTCTGACTCTGTTCTTGATCTACTGACTTTCTGTGTATGACCCCTGCTTGTCCCCTACCCGTGAACCTGAGCTGCCTGTCTAAACCCTCTGGCTTGTTTTCGACTTCACGCTCTTCCCGCCTGCCTCACACCTTCGGCCTGAACACAACCACTCTTTCATCTGACCCTCTGTTGCTTCACACCAACGTCTCTCTGGCCTTTGACCAGCTGTCACCTACACTGTGAGCACTCGGAGACATACTGACCTGGAAATCTTCTCACGATGAAGACCAGATCCCCAAATGAGGGTTACAGGGTGAAAACTGTGGAGACTACTTAGACAATGCCCTTGGGAGTGGCCCAAAGTCAAACTGGTTAGGTGGCACAGCAAGTCCACGATCTTTTTTCCATTACAGCAGACATGGCTCTGGCATGTGCATAAAGCTTTATATAGTTGTAATACAGAATGCAACAGCTACATAGATACTAAGTGTGAATACTGCACTAGTGCACATACACTCACGGTTTCTCCTGCCCCCCTCAGTTTTCAGTTCAGGCTAGCAGTGTGTAGATGAATAGAGTGTTTTGTCATTTGCACAGCTGTCTCTCAAGTTACATGCACAGATTACAGAGGCGCTGACCAAGCACTATTCTAACCCTTATCAGGACTCAACAGCTCAAAGCACCTAGCAGAGAAAGAAGAGAACATGGGTGGCCGGGTACAACTAGCTTAAGCTACACTTTTAAATATGGTCCTGGGAATACCCCTTTAATATATAGAGGCCAAACTGTATTGTTGATTAGCATTAGTCCACTACCATGTAAGTGGCGCCCCCTGAACATGTGCACCAGAGTACTGTAAAAAAAATGAACTGCTTAGATATATGTTTACTTGACAGGTTCACTCAAGTAATACGACAGCCTTCGAGCATTGGCACAGTGATGTACTATAAACGTTTTGGGAGACAATATGGCTATGCTTAGTACTACTACATGGGTATACTCATTTCACTCATAAATGTAAGTGTGTGGGTCTGACTTTAGATGAAAAGCATCAATGGAACTGCGAGTAAGAATGACAATAGCAAACATTTGTAATGCGCTTTTCTCACACAAGGGACTCAAAGCACAGGGAACATTGAGGAGTTAGTAGCTGCTGTACAGGCGCTCATCCCCAACATCCATAAGGGTCAGTTGCTTTTTCTGTTTTTTGGGAAGCAAATTTACCTATTCGGCAAAGGGGCTGACTAGTTGATAATAAATGGATTTTAAAATGTATTATTATTATTATTAATTTTGCTTACTTAGCGTCATCATATTTCGCAATGCTTTACAGATATTGTCAGTCACTGTCCCATATAGGGCTCAGAATCTACATTTCCTACCAGTATGTCTTTGGAGTGTGGTAGGAAACCCATGCAAACACGTGGAAAACATACAAACTCCATGCAGATGTCGCCCTTGGCCGGATTTGAATCCAGTACTGCATGGCAACAGTGCTGATCACCAAGCCACCATGTCGGCAAATATATGAATATATATTCTGTAAGGGTATGATCACGTGGTGTGGTCATGACACTGCTAAGACGTGGCCATGAAATGGCTGAAAACAGGGCAGCCCAGCCATGCCAACTGCCACAATATTCCATAAATTTATTGCAAACTGATTTCGACTATTTTTAGTTAAAGGCTGTGTAGTATCCTATTAACTTGCAACACTTAATAAATAATGTTTGTAATGCCCTTGTGAAAGATCCTCAGTGCGCCAACACCGCTGTGGCCCCACCTGAGTCTTCTTTCATATAAAAACCACACTCACCGCCAGTGAGTGTCGGGTTCACAAGATAAATACAAGGCAAGCTTTCTAAATTTTATATATTTATTAACCCCTAAATGGGTCAGTATTAACATCTAACACATGCAGTTCAGAACAGATATGCAGATATATGCAAGCATTAACAGTTACTATTTACAAGATACAGTACAAATAAAATAAAAGGGATAAAGGTGAAATGATTACTTTACCACACATGTCCTTGATGTGGTTCTGTAGTCCAACACTCACACATGCTCTGTCATGTGTGAATAACCAGTGGAGGCTGTTTAGCATGTGGCATTAATACAATAATCCAGCCTGCATGCTCTCATCACAGTCTCTCAGCATTAGTCCAGTAGTCTCATCACAAAAAATCTCCTCATGGTGTTCTCTTGTAGTCCCAACACAAAATCTCCTCATGGTCGGTCTGTAACAACTCTCTGTAATCTGTGATGGTCTCAGCCCAATCTCCATAGCATAATCTCCCCCCACAGACCTCTTACCTCATCTTTTATACCCTTTATGCCACCTCCCAGAATGAGGTCATCGGCGGCAGCAAGTCTGATGGATTAATCCACTCAAGTCCAGATTCTTTGCAAAGAGTTGAGACCAAGTGAAATGATACAATGTTATCAGCCATATCTGATCTATCAGTGCAGACTGGACAATGCAGGTGTTTGTTTGATCACTCAGAGCTGTGTAGGATTACAATGGAGCCCTGCTGGGATTGATACAAAGCCCTATTGTTACAAGGTTACCCTACTGATAACATACAACTAGGCTTATAGCTGCGCACATTATGAATAAATGCAGGTAGGAAGGGAGATACTATACCCAGAGATCAAAATACATCTCTGAGTTTTAGCCATATTTAAGCAGAATCATCACAGCCCTATATTCAGAAATAGAAAAAGTGAAGGTAACAAACAATCACAACTAAAGTGACATAGCATGAGATAAGGGGTAAAGTTCAATGAAAAGTTCAAAGAAATATAATAGCAGTTACATATCTTCTCATACAGGACTGTAGCTGTTAGCAATAATTGGAAATGGATACTGTGTTGTGTTTAGAACCTAACAAAACATTCTAGTTCTTAAGAAATTGTGAAACCTACTGAAACTAAGAGCAATAGTTTTCTCAGCTTGTAATTTTAACTGAATACTCTGGCCGATGGTGTGGCCACCCGAAATTCCTCTGCACTGTGGCCGCATCACTGCCATATCTATTTTGCATCATGACCACATTGTGTGGACACACCCTAATAGTCCAAAATGTAAGCCATGGCACTTAAATCCAGCAAGTATTGAATTTCATTAGCTATCCAGCACATTGTTTTTTTCCCCAAAAATGGAATCAACCACTGAACATCTACAACCTTTGCATCAGAGTGCTGACGAGAAAACCACAATACCTGCTATGTAAACGCAGGAAAATATATATTTTTTTCCATACACACGAGAAAGTAAATAAATAATTAAAGGAAAATCCAGGGCTATCCTGATATATATCCTGATGTGCTCTTCCTTAACTTTTTCTTTTGGCTGGACATGTCCAGGTATGTGAGTCACAAGATTAACAGCTTTTGAAACAGCATGATTTTGTGATATTGTATCACAGAGACATATAGGATATCACTATGTTCAGCCACTCATTGGTTGTGTTGTGTCTTGCAGCCTGTCATGGGTTTTGCTTACATGTTGCAACATTGTATCATACTGATTTAGGCTAAAGGACCCATGTGGCAACTCAGCGTCATCGCTGGGTGGTAAGGAACGCCCCCTCTGACAGTACAGCAGTATGGATGAGTACTGTCGGGGGGGGGGGGGGGGGCGTTCCTTACAGCCCAACTATAGATGCATAATTAAATTATATATATATATATATATATATATATATATATATATATATATATACACACACACATACAGTTATATGAAAAAGTTTGGGCACCCCTATTAATCTTAATCATTTTTAGTTCTAAATATTTGGGTGTTTGCAACAGCCATTTCAATTTGATATATCTAATAACTGATGGACGCAGTAATATTTCAGGATTGAAATGAGGTTTATTGTACTAACAGAAAATGTGCAATATGCATTAAACCAAAATTTGACCGGTGCAAAAGTATGGGCACCTCAACAGAAAAGTGACAATATTTAGTAGATCCTCCTTTTGCAAAAATAACAGCCTCTAGTCGCTTCCTGTAGCTTTTAATCAGTTCCTGGATCCAGGATGAAGGTATTTTTGACCATTCCTCTTTACAAAACAATTCCAGTTCAGTTAAGTTTGATGGTCGCCGAGCATGGACAGCCCGCTTCAAATTATCCCACAGATGTTCAATGATATTCAGGTCTGGGGACTGGGATGGCCATTCCAGAACATTGTAATTGTTCCTCTGCATGAATGCCTGAGTAGATTTGGAGCTGTGTTTTGGATCATTGTCTTGCTGAAATATCCATCCCCGGCGTAACTTCAAATTCGTCACTGATTCTTGTACATTATTCTCAAGAATCTGCTGATACTGAGTTGAATCCATGCGACCCTCAACTTTAACAAGATTCCCGGTGCCGGCATTGGCCACACAGCCCCAAAGCATGATGGAACCTCCACCAAATTTTACAGTGGGTAGCAAGTGTTTTTCTTGGAATGCTGTGTTTTTTGGACGCCATGCATAACGCCTTTTTGTATGACCAAACAACTCAATCTTTGTTTCATCAGTCCACAGGACCTTCTTCCAAAATGAAGCTGGCTTGTCCAAATGTGCTTTTGCATACCTCAGGCGACTGTTTGTGGCGTGCTTTCAGAAACGGCTTCTTTCGCATCACTCTCCCATACAGCTTCTCCTTGTGCAAAGTGTGCTGTATTGTTGACCGATGCACAGTGACACCATCTGCAGCAAGATGATGCTGCAGCTCTTTGGAGGTGGTCTGTGGATTGTCCTTGACTGTTCTCACCATTCTTCTTCTCTGCCTTTCTGATATTTTTCTTGGCCTGCCACTTCTGGGCTTAACAAGAACTGTCCCTGTGGTCTTCCATTTCCTTACTATGTTCCTCACAGTGGAAACTGACAGGTTAAATGTCTGAGACAACTTTTTGTATCCTTCCCCTGAACAACTATGTTGAACAATCTTTGTTTTCAGATCATTTGAGAGTTGTTTTGAGGAGCCCATGATGCCACTCTTCAGAGGAGATTCAAATAGGAGAACAACTTGCAATTGGCCACCTTAAATACCATTTCTCATGATTGGATACACCTGGCTATGAAGTTCAAAGCTCAGTGAGGTTACAAAACCAATTTTATGCTTCAGTAAGTCAGTAAAAAGTAGTTAGGAGTATTCAAATCAATAAAATGATAAGGGTACCCAAATTTTTGCACCGGTCAAATTTTGGTTTAATGCATATTGCACATTTTCTGTTAGTACAATAAACCTCATTTCAATCCTGAAATATTACTGTATCCATCAGTTATTAGCTATATCAAATTGAAATGGCTGTTGCAAACACCCAAATATTTAGAACTAAAAATGATTAAGATTAATAGGGGTGCCCAAACTTTTTCATATGACTGTATATATTTATATATATATATATATATATATATATATATATTTTTTTTTTTTAATTCTGTTCAACTAATATTGTTCGCAATTGTGGTTGAAAGTATGAACCCCTGTACTTTTTACGAATGTGTGTCCAGGCTGTAGAAAAGAGCGGCAAAATATGTAACAGATCCTATACCTGTCTATTTGTGGCTCAGTAAGTTCATTCAAATGTATGTGTCATTGAAAATCACGGATGACACACAAATACCAATCCTTGGTATTTGTAAATGGAGCATAACTGTGAGTTTAGCTTCCAAAACTTTCTGACACTAGAGGTGACAGTCTATACTGTTATGTTATACTGCCATCACCTGTCTCTGGGAGGAATCTGCTAACTCTTCAGTGGTAAAATAAAAAGTTAAACTATAATGATGTAATGCAGTAAATTGTAAAAAGGGTCTTTAACATTATATGTAACTAGCAATATTAAGTTCTAACCATGGTATTGCCTCACAGCATGCTTGGTTGTTTTCAAAACTCCCATAGAAGTTAATGGAGAGAGCCGTGCATGCATAGCTACCTATCTATTCACAGGGGCTAAGGTAGCAGAAAGTACCAAGGGTCAGGGATCTCAGACGTGTGCTTTGTCAGTGTGCTAGCTGTATTGTTCATGGCTAGCACACTGAACCCTCATTTTCTATGGCCCCATACACACGGCCATGTATTATCAGGAGTTTGTGTATGGGGCCATGAGCCCAAGGCAAGACTCTGGACCTGTCCATTTTGTGGTCCTGGGTTACAGAGGAAAGTGAATGGGGCAGTGAAGGCACTGGTGGCATACAGATACTGATATCATCCATGTGCCATCCGTTGTGTTTTACCATGAGCCTGGCACATACACTTTGGTGTGCATGTAGCCCTATATAGGATAATTTAAGGCTTCCTGCAAATACTAGACATCAACATCACAATGTAGTCTGTACTATACTGCGCCTGGGCCTAGATCCAGCATAAACCCTCCATGTACTCCCAGTTGCAGAGAGGAATAAATCAGACTGATTAAAATTTACATTATTTTAGGAACATTTGGGATTTAGAAATGTAGGTGTTTTTTTTTTTTTTTTTTTTTGGAACGTATTTCTTTGAATTTTGTGGTTCTCAGCAAGTTGATAATTTGCCTCTAGGAGCTGGAAATTGAGAGTCTTTAATAAACTACATATGAGGTATAAAATCTTTCACCATCTATTTGTCCCTTGACACCAATTTCAGGATGACTGAAGTTTCCTTTAACTCTCTGCTTTACCAGAACTGTTGGATTCCTATTGCTATTTACATGAATTACAAACCACAAGAGATTCATCTGTTACATTGCAGGTGCAGCTTTACCACTCTACCACATAGTGGCAGCACTGTACTGCAGAAGAACACATCTGAGGTTACTAACTAAACCTACACTGCATCTGTCTGCATCTCTGGTCCCAGCAACCATCAGACAGAATTCATGCCAAGTAGCCAAGACTTCCGGGATAGTATGTTCACACTATGTTGGGATAGCCGCTGACATACATGCTAAATGTATATGAGGAGATAAGCTTATAGAGATTTTTTTAAAAAAAAAAAAAAAAAAAAAACAAAAACACATCCTTCCCACCTTGCTCAGATATCGAATAGTGAGATGGGCCTGGACTGGCCCACAAGTGAACAGGTAAATCCCCTCGTGGGCCCCTAAGCCAGGCGTACCCCCAGCCCACTCAAGCATGGCACATCGGAAGTCTTTCCTCCCCACCGCGGTTAGGCTGTACAACCAACACCGACCTAAGCGGAGATCATTACACACAGAGAACTGAAATATCTCTCTGCCTGTTAAATCCCCCCCCCTCCTCTGCTACTTCCTTTCTGTCTGTCTGCTATCAATGTAATGCCTCTTACCTTGGAACATTCCTGTACATGTTGTATTTGTATCTGCTTATCTTTGCTGCTGTAACACACTGAATTTCCCCATTGTGGGACTATTAAAGGACTATTCTTATTATTATTCTCATTTTACTTCATTCAGATATGCATATGCATCTCAACCAGGCTAGGCAACTGTATAACATACTGGGCAGATTATCCAAGAAGCCACCCAGTTTATTTTTACAGTGGTTATCACTGCAGCCATGCAGCGCTGGAGTCCTGGGTTCAAATCCAACCAAGGACAACATCTGCAAGGAGTTTGTATGTTCTCCCCGTGTTTGTGTGGGTTTCCTCCGGGTACTCCGGTTTCCTACCACACTCCAAAGACATACTGATAGGGAATGTAGATTGTGAGCCCTATAGGAGACAGTGACTGACAATGTCTGACAATCAGAGGCCAGGGCTAGGCAGCAGATACTACTGGAAAAAAATATATTGGTGACATTTTAGAAATTTTTGAACAATTGTCAGATAATATTTGCTGTATAATGGACACCCAGAATGAACTTTACTGATGGGCTTTGGAAACTCTAGTCTGGCATGGGATATCTAATACAACATATTAAACTGTGTCGCATCTGTCACAGGCATCTATTTAATGGATACATAAAGGAATGTGGTATCTAACCGTTGACCCTCTTACAATTTGATTCCAGACACAAGTGAGTGGTGCTAAACTGTCACTACGGTGTTTGACGCTCTTGTACTTGTGAGCCATCTACCTGCTTCCATGTCCACTTGCATTCTCAATGTAGAATCATGATAAAATACCTGTGCCCAATAAAAACACTGATTCTCAGCGTTCTTCACTGGTTAGTACCCTAGACGGTGGCTATTTTGGAATGAAATTATTGCAATTCCCATGTGAAGCTAGCAGTGTGATGCTAACTAGTGGCGGGGAGCAGTATGGCATCTCTGGCATCTGAAGCCCAAACTCCTTATATATGTTGCCAGTGAAGATGCTGCTGTAGCTCAGATGAGATGGGAGACTCTTTTATTGCATCACAGTTTAGGGGAGGAGGGGAATGTGGTGTCCCCGGGAAAGCCCAAGTGGTATAACTGTCCACATATGGTTTTTTGGTATTTAGAGAGAGGAAGCTCTTTTGGGCAGGTGGGTGTATAGGCTATACAGTTGGATATGCTGCAGCCTTCTGGCTGTGGGCCCCTAAAGAGAAATCTAAATCACATCAATATTTGGTGTGACCACCCTTTGCCTTCCATCAATTCTTCTAGGAACACTTGCAAACAGTTTTTGAAAAAACTTGGCAGGGAGATTGTTCCTGCCATCTTGGAGAACTAAGCACAGATCTTCTGTGGATTTAGGCTTGTGCCAATCCTTCTGTCTCTTCATGTAATCTCAGACAGACTGATGATGATGAGATCAGGGCCATATCATCACTGCCAGGACTCCTCCTCCAAAGGGCAAAGGTCACACCAAATATTGGTTTGATTTAGATTTCTCTTTTGTTCATTCATGATATTGTTAAATTGACTAAAATAAATGATCAACATTTCTATTTTTGAAAGCATTCATACTTTAAAACATTCCCCCCCCCCACCCACTGCTGCCTAAAACTTTTGCACAGTATGTATGTAAACCCTTTTCATATGTACAGCGCCTTGGAATTAATGGTGCTATAAAATAAATAATGATGTGAAATGATTGCAGTTTTATGATGCAGAAAATTATGCAGATACTATATCTGGAATTTTTCCAATGGCTCCAGTAGGAATCCCAGTATACTAAGAACTCAGTATAATACAAAAACATTTCGTAGAGAATTATACAGAATTGCATGCTTCTAACAGTTCGGGGTAGGCCTTTTTCCACGTCAGATTGACAAAAAAAAAAAAAAAAAAAATCCTTGCTTCAGGCTGGACAAAGTCATCTGTAGGTTCCACCCCTGATGAAGCTGCATTGTGTGATCATATGTCTGGGATTCATTTGTATGGTAACAACACAATTTTTGCTCCCCTGGTTTCTATCATTTTTTTTTTTTTTTGATCAATTGTGATTTATTTGAATTTTTGGTTTTGACTTCTTTTACTGGGATATTATTTAACTATTGATGTCACAAT
The DNA here is from genome assembly GCA_947044405.1 of Leptodactylus fallax. Taxonomy (NCBI): domain Eukaryota; kingdom Metazoa; phylum Chordata; class Amphibia; order Anura; family Leptodactylidae; genus Leptodactylus; species Leptodactylus fallax. The sequence continues at coordinate 1,784,921 of CAMRHE010000365.1, forward strand.
ATTCTCAGATAACTCAAATTATCAGCAGTAGTTATGTATGAGGTTCACCTCTCTGACACGGATTTTGTTTTAGTATCAGTTATGTATGTGGTATACCTCATTGACTGATATTTTATTTGATTAGAATCACATATATTATTGTTCTAAAGGGCGCTGTAGGCTTTATTTACACTGTATCATAGGCTACTTGATCATCTATTATTTTAGACCACCTGTATATTTGCGTTATGTTCAAGGCTGAGGCCCCACGTTTCGGAAACGCAGCTTTTTTTGTTGAAGATTTTGCTGTGTTTTTTTTAGCCAAAACCAGGAGTATTGAGCAGAATGAAGAAGTATAAGTGCTTCCTATATTATGTTTCTTGTAGACATTCTTGATTTTGGCTTTAAAAAAAAAAAAAAAAAAAAAAAATTGCAGCAAAGTCTTCAACAAAAAAAAAAAAGCTGTGTTTCCGCAACGTTGGGCCTCAGCCTTAAAGGTTTTTAAAGAGACACTAAACCATGAAAACCAAGAACATCAACAAAAATCTGCATGTTATAGCTCATTTCTAGCTGTGTCAGCAGGGTTACATGCTAAATTCTAGCATTCTGAGCATTTTAGCAAAAATCTTGCAAACATTCACTGGTCAGACAGTGTTTCCTGCCTCAGAGTGTTTGTGAGGGGGAGGGGCTTAGCTCATTCAATTTAATGCTGTAATGGAGACAGTGCAGCTCCACAGCATGAATTACATCAGGGAGATGGGAGGATTACATGTGTGTGGCTTTCATCATGTTTATGTCATGTCTTCATGTACTGCTTTAGCAAAAAAAAAAAAAAAAAAAATTGTATATTTTTGTATTTTGGGAGTGCAGTCCTCTTATAAGTGTTTTTTTTTTCCTTTTTTTTCCCCCCCCCATTACATCTGTTTGTCACTGTGACAGGTTCTGCACTTCTGGTGCTAATAGAATTTGTCATTCACTGTATATTTCTAATGTCGACCTATGTGATAGAGGGAGCAAGGTTTCCTCAGATACCAGGACCCAGATATGACTGCTACCTCTGCGTAACCCTGATGTGAAACTTCTGCTTCACTGAAACAAAATATTTCAGAGCTGGTTTAGAGCAAAAGTTCTGAAATGTCCAAACTAGCATAGGGTTAAAATAAATGAAAACTAAGAGTACTATGCATATTGAACATGTAATAATTCACCTTCAGGATATCTGTGCAGTCTTTTGCATGCCCTTGTGGTTTTCCCTTGTGCTTCATTAGGGACACATGGACCACCCCGGCACCAAGAGTCGCACTTTGTAATGCACTGCTGTTCCCTGTGGGAGAGAGGCGATGATGGAACAGGACAACTCTTGTTCTTGCTAATTCTCTCTGGCCCACACAGATCCTGTTTAGAAACAGGCTGCGTTCAGCTCCAGGGACCTTACAGTTTGTGTTGCTCTTTTGATCTTCAATGAACACAGTCTGCTACAGATTCATCCCCCATCTCCCACTCTATACAGAAGCAAAGTATTAGCATTTCAAGTGCAAATGACTGCGGAATACGGGGTGGGGAATAATAACTGTTCCAATGACAGGTGCAGTTTATAGTGATAGTGAGGAGAGAGGACAACAAAGATGCCAGCAAATACAGGGAATGCTTGGCACATTTGTTCTATGTACTGTATTACTGTTAAAAAAGAAGCAATGGGGGGAGTGCAAGGTAATATTACAGGGTAAGTTTTTCCTATACTTTAAGTTAATGTTTCAGCCGAAATATGGCCTATTTCTTAAACCTCATTTTTATATCAAACATTTTTTAAATAATTTTTATTGATTTTTTTTCCCCTTTACTTTTCTATATCTATATTTTATAAAGGCAGTATATCCTGCACATGATATAAGGCCTCCGCTTATTATAGTCTAGGGTCTGTAGCCATTCTGGTGTACACTTTAGGTGCATGTGTGGCAAACCCCAAGACACTCGGGTCCGGCTAAACCCAACATTTTTGGAAAATTCATAACGAACACAGCTTGTTGCAAAACAGTTCACACATCTCTAATCACTCTCCTTTTTGTGACGTAGGCAAGCAATGTGCTGGTTTTTGGGATGTGACTGGCACAAAAAGTGCCCATGTCGCCTGTAAAATGAGAAAGAGCTCCCTCTTTCACTGCACCTGAAAGATCTGCCTATTATTCTGGGAGTCCAGAGAGTTGTGAGGGAGGAAGTGAGAGGGAGCATCTGAGTGAACTGCAATGCATCATGGTAGTTGTAGGCTAAGACAGCAGGAAGCTAGCCATGTCAACAAATGCTGAGGATGCCAGGAGCTCCCATAGAAAGCCAGAAATCACTCAAAACACTGCTAAAGGTATTTGGGTGTACTGATTAACCCATTGATAGCACTAACAGACCTTTTTTAAAAAAAATTTTTGCCAGGAAAACCACTTTAATGTTAAACCAATTTTGCAGATTCAGGAAACTGATGACCTATGTATGAAGGACAGTCAAGGTGATCACAATTTTTTTTTCAATTAAAAGAGGTTTTATTTAGCGAGACTGCAAAAAACAAAACAAAACATTATATTGTACTATTTGGTATGTATGGTATGCCACCCTCATGCACAATCTATTTAACAAAGGTAATGTGCATTTGCAAAAAAAAAAAAACAATAGTGAACTTGATTTCGCCCTTTCCTCACCCCCCCCCAAAATATTAAAAGCTAATCAATAATATACCATATTCAATATTTACCCCAAAATGCTTATATTATAACTCTATATAACGTATATTTAGTATCAACATAATCATACTGGCCAATTGCCCATTGAATAAAATCTGTATCTTACGTTAGGTTCACACTAGTATCACCTAACCATGGTTCTGGTCCATTGGAGGACCAGAACAACGGATAGGTGAACCGCAAAAAAAAAAAAAAATCAGTCCGATGGACCCAAGTGATTATAATGCGGTCTGCTGGGTGTCTGTCATTTTAAAACTGAAACTGCCAGAGGAAAAAGTCTGATGTGAACATGGCCTGGTTACAACACACAGGAAATCGTTCAAAATTTAAAATGCAAAATCAGTGGTGGAATTGCCATTTCTCATTTCACGCCCTAGAAAGAGTTAATAAAAGTTAGTAGTAGCTAATATGTACCTCATCCTGCAATAAACAAGCCTCATGCTGCAAAGACTAGGGGAAAATAAAAAAAGGCCTTAATACTAAAAAATAATTGGTACTTAAGGGGTGAAATCTTCATCTGCAGATGTCACCATGGTAACTGTGGCCACCTACAGCCAATAGGATTGCTGGATTTGAATTTGAAAAGAACAGTTGGCTGCAGTCAGTGCTGGAGGAGATGGACACAGACGTGGTCCCTCTGCTCGGTGCGGTGATAACTTCGTGGACGTCTTTGGTAAGAGATTTGGGTCTAATCATAATGCTGAGGAAATACCTGGTCATATAACATAATGGCTGGGCATGGGTATTAGCCGCTGTTCACATGGGCTTCTCTGTACAGTAAACTGCCCCATCATTTGTATAACAGATAAACATTTCCATTAATGTCTGCTGTCACTTCTGTAAGAATCTCCTATGGCCAGCAGCGTCATCTGTTAGTTCCGCTCAGTCAGGTTTAGGTTGTTTTGGGGACAGGCAGAATAGAAACTAAAGTTATAGCTGTCGTCACTTAGTATATGTGCTAAGAAATCCTCTTAGCATATACCCCAAATGTGTCTATAGTCCTCTATGGGGCTGACAGATGCCAAAAAGCATGAATGCCATATAACTGTATACAGTATGCTTATTTTAACTGTATAGAAAGGTGCAGTGAAAATGTATATTGCACAGTGGGTGCACCATGCGTGATATACAGATGTAGAAGAGTTAACCTCAACTTCAGCAATTGGTTAAACCTCTGCAGCTTGTTATCTACATCTGTATATACCTGTGAGGTATGGAGGCATGCAGTTATATGCATTGGAGGCTGCTGCTGCAGCAGTATTTCCAGAGGTGTATGTCAAACCAAAGGTAATGCGACCAGAGAGTAAACGGGTAAATGGACAACCCGTTTAAGTTTTAAATAGGCTAGGGGCAGTGAAAAAAAATACTCACCTTTCCACGGTGCATCCCTGTGCTGTCTGGTCTTGTGTTGACGTGTGTACTACTTGTGACATCATCTTCCTGACCACTGAGGCCAATCAGTGGCTTCGAAGAAGGGATCCATGACGTCAGAGCCAGTGAACAGTTTCACTTTGAGAAGACGCCAGAGCAGAAGGACCGGAACATCAGGGACAGGTGATTACGATTTTTTAAATACTGGTAATATTGTCTACACTAGATCTGCTTCCTTCCCTTTCTCCAACCACACTAAGGCTCAGTTCGCATCTGCTCTTGTTCACCATTCGGGGACCCCGTACCCCATTCCGCTTGAAAAATGTGGAGAGAAAAGTCCTGCAAGCAGGACTTTTCTCTCCGCGTTTTTCAGGCAGAAACCTGCTGGACCTCATTATACTCTATGGGGTCCAAGAGTAACCGCTTTTTAAGCAGCTTGGATTTCCGTTTTTCGGGTCCCCAAACGGACCAGAAGAACAGAAACCTGAGCGCAGGTGTGAACCTAGTGTCTGAGCTCCATGGAAGTCATTAGACATTGGGTCCTATAGTAGGTGAAATCTCTGAGCTACAATATGAGTAGTGCCAGGACCATCACAATAATCTCCCCAGTGCCAGGACCATCACAATAATCTCCCCAGTGCCAGGACCATCACTGAACATTTTCTTAACTTATCTTCACATGATGGACTTCACTGGACAGAGAGATCTAATACAAAACTATCAATGTATATTATTGTGACTCCTCACCCTCTATTACTTTTATCATAAACTTTGTTGGTATGTAACGTACATGGTTTTATACAGGACAAAGCACAATGAAAGCATCCGGTATCAATGTAACATGTGCGATGGTGATCTCTTGATATGCATGTGTGTCCACTTATGTAATACATAATACAATATAATAAATGTGTTCCAAAAAGAAAAACAAATGTATACCTGTGTACAGACTGTATGTGTACATATGTATATATAATATATATGTAGCTTTGATATTTGTAGATGTTTATAGGTATTGATACTGATGTAAATCTATATATTCAGTGGATCAGATTTATTATCTGCCTATGCCAGTTTTCTGGGAATTGTGACAAAAATTTGGCATTTTTATGCTGCACTTGCCATCTTCTGGTGGAAATGATGCCTGATATAGATCTATCTCAGATGGATATAGATATGGCACATCTTTGGTGTATGGCCAAAGATGTGCCATATTGTTGGTTCTGCTCCTCGCTACCCATTTTTTATGGAAGTTGGTGGAGTGGGACCAACATATTTACTACCGCAGTTCCTAGCTGGTATAGATATAATTTCTGGCGCACACAACCTACCATGCCACGCCTGAATTATTACAAGTATGTTATACATATGTATGTTATACATTTATAGTCTATATAGATGTATCATTCATTAACATTATCGTTATTGCGTTCCTCCTGTAAAGTCACACTCTCAAATGCCACGCAATCCCTGCCTGTATGGCTTCAATGTGCCTGCATGGGCAATGGTCCCGCTATGATCTATCCTTGTGCTGTGACACTATCATGTCACATTACAGTGATAGTAAAAAAATATTGGTGGCACTGGTAAAAAAAAAAAAAAAAAAAAAATGTAGAAATCATAGCGGAACTGCTATTAATGGTGGTGGTCCCAATATGAATGAATGCTTTGGCCACTTAAGTTAACTGTAAAATAGCAGCCACGGCTCTTCTGTGATTTGGCCATTGAATTCAGTGCCAATGGCAGCTCTGTTGGGATTTTTTTAAATTTTTTTTTTAACCACTGCCACCAATGGTTTTACCATCCTGTATTGTGATATCATTGTGTAAGTAGTGCAACTTATGTATTGTATCATATATATATATATATATATATATATATATATATATATATATAAACACAGGACCCTTTGGTTAGTGCTGTAGCCACACAATACATGCACACATAGGCAAAAGTACTGGTTCAATTGTCCAGGTTTATTTGGCCCAGTTCACACACAGCAACTTATAACAGCTTGCTTCAGCGGAAAAAAACGGTAACATAAAATGTCCTTAGTTTCAGGTATACAAAAACAGTTCAAGCTTCGGGGCTTCTTACCAGTGCAGTGTTCAGACGAGGCTGGTCCTCCAGTTAGCTCCGGTCTCCCTGTAGGTTTTGGCAGCTTAGGAGCTTGTTATGTTGTTCCACCTCTCTCTGGCAGCTTCCCCTCTAATGAAGGCTGTACACACCTGGGGTATCAGGTCACCAGGACTGGAATATGGGAGCAGACCTGCAGCGACTTCCAAGTCCCGGACCCATACTCCAGCCACTTACCTCACTGAGACTAGCAACTTCAGTGGCAGATACCTGCCATCCACAATTTTTACATCTGCTTGCTTACTTATATATATATATATATATATATATATATATATATATATATATACTATATAAATTAGAATATATATTATTTATTTAGACATGCCTGTAAGAAGTGTCTCTGATGTAATAATTATCGTTATACTGTATGTAATAAGAAATGTATATCAATGTAATAAGTGAATAATAGTGTATAATATAATATGCTGATATATATATATATATATATATATATATATACAGCTATGACAGTATTAATAATCATGTAATAAGTTTAAATGTATACAGTATATGTAAGGTGTGTAACTAGTGTCCACTTATGTATTAGTGTAACATTCAATATAGTAGATAACTACTGTAATATCTACTAACCACTGCAGGGAAAAAGTGCATAATATTACTGTACATGTCATTGCCAACCATGTAATATATGGATGTACCAGGTCTGCCAGAGTGAAATGTGCTCCTACTTAGTGGTCTTTCACTCTGGATCATATAGCGAGTTTCCAAGCCGGGCTCCCCCACTCTATGCTATGCATATGCCCTGAAAACGACTTATAGACAGGACTTGCATTCATGAGACAACCTTTTTACATAATTCCTCTAGTAGTAGACATATGTTAGAAATAGTGGAGTAAAAATGTCTAATACTTTTACAGCTAAACGTACACTCTGAGCCTTGTGTTGAACCTGCGGATAAATGAGGTTTCAGCGATGTATAAGCCATAGGTTATATTATAACACAAATTTTATATGTCATTTTTGAGCCCATTGACCACTTAGTGGCCTTGTCATGATGGGTCCCTACACTAACACTTTATATATGGGGCAGGAGATTACCTTCTTATATACTCACTGTTACAATGCAGTCTCTAAGAACTTGATATCTGGGGTCCTGCCTTTAGGGTGAGTACAACACTTATCAAATGAATAAATATGTAATAAGGTATTGCTTGCCAATAATTAAATATAAATATAAAGACTAGGAGAGTCACCCACCAGTATCCAGACGCATTAAATGTAATGCGTCTGGATACTGGTGGGTGACTCTCCTAGTCTTTATATTTATGAGTACAACACTTATTATACAAGTAAAGTCTTAGTGTAGGGACCCATCTGAATGAGGTCGCCGTGACGTGGCAGATGGGCTCGCACAATTTACCAAATTGTGCGCTAAGAACCTCACATTTATACCTGTAGTCAGTAATACCTGAAAGTATAGTCAAAGAATTTTATCATTTGAAGCATGCACCAAAAGTATAAACTATCTGGTCAGAATTGGGTTGAGTCTCCAAATGGTTCCTCTAAAAACTATTTTGGGTGTATCTGGTCTCATCTAAATTACCTGGTCTTTTACTTTCCCGCTATTAATCTACATCTTAGCTTGATTTAAAGGGTTATTCCAGGAAAAAATATTTAGCAACTATCCCCTGGATAGATGGCAAATACTAGATTGAGGTCCAAGGTGACTAGACTGGTAAACCATGTGCCCAAGGATATTAAACGGGTTATCCGGGTATTTAAGATTGATGGCCTATCCTTAGAATTGGCAATCAATATTGGACTTGCGAGGGTCCTGGGTTTGAGACTCCCTCAAATCAACGGTACGAGGCAGTGCGTGAGAGCCTCACTGTTCACTCACCGTTCAAACTGTAGCGGCGAATGTAGGTACTTCAACCCCACTGAAGTCAATTTGTACGGTGAGCGAGTAGTGTGGCTCTTCTCTGCCTCCGTACCAGTGATCTATGGTTGTTTAATTGTCTCTTGTATGCTATACCTGTGCATACAGTACGGGATTACGCTTGGCGCTGTTCTCTTTTTTGTTTTATTGGTATTCATAGCAGGGAGAAAAATTATGACAATGTGAACAGTGGTGACGCCCTCACTGCACCAAACAGCTCATTGGCATATCACAAAGAAACTAATATCTCAGCAGTGAAGGCACAAATCAGGACACAGAAAATTCACATGAATCCTGGCTATATGAGAGTACTTCTAGTTTAACAAGGACTTTCCTGGTGACAGAATCCCTTTAATTAAAAACACTGCTCTAAATTTATGTCAACATATTAACATATGTCAATCTAATAAAGGCTTCTTGGGAACGAGAATTCATTGTATATAAGGTCCTTTGGTGCCTTTGTGCATCCTGGATGTAATGTGTTATTCTGATGAGTCAGAGAGGTTCAGAATGCCCAAGTAACTATACGGAGACAGTTAGCACAGATAAGGAAATCAGAAAAACATAAATCACCAGCCTCCTATAGTCTGCCGGCATATTGATTTATTCAGCTTGCTATAGTTCAGGCGACTGTGTCAGATTCATAAAGATGTAATTAGTGCTTTGCTGTACTGATATTGTCACAGGACTGAGAGTTTTATTATTACACGCCTGACAAGCAGAGATGTGGAGTGGAGATACTCGCTAATTTATATGTGTTCAATGTTATATTCATAATTTAAGAGAAAATTGTTAATTGGAATTGCTTGGTCCTATGCATTCACACAGTCTTAGCTAGATAGATCAAAACCACATTTAGATACATTAAAGGGGTTATCCAGCCAAGAAAATTACTTTTAAAATAGCTCCGAATGATGTATGAAAATAAAAAAGTCACGTATGGACTGCCCTAGCATGTGATGTGGGTGTGGATGTCACAGGTTAATTCACTCCACTCTCTCAATCTTGTGCTCACCCTTCACTCAGGCTGCAAACTGAGCATAAATCACACCCCAACACAGTCCACGCATCCTAGATACACATTGCCACCACCTATTGATTTGGGGATAGTAGGAATCCCACTAACATATATATACGTCAAACAGTCAGACTGAAAAAAGACTTTAAGCACTTAGCACTTAGGCAATGGATCCATGGAGCATGCCAAGACCAAAATTAAATTGAGAGGTCCAGTGCTTATATACAAAAGACAAACAAAGGTGACATAGACAAACAAAACAGTTTGCACAATAAAAAGGAGAAAGACAAAACAAAAACAACTTGTAAGTTATAGTCCTTCTGGTCCCGGTGAAGGCACCTCCACCCATCTTTATGAGGTGGGGAATGAAATGTTTCTTCTTTGTCAGTGAAAGCTGTGTTCCTCCAGACCTCTCCCCCTTCTCTGATTTCAGAAAGAAGTTCCTGTGACTGGAAGATATCACCCTCTCTTTAAAAGCTGGCTGACTTTCTTGGTAACAACCATCCGTTAAAGCCATAAATATTATGTTTGTTCTAAGTCTGCAACTTCAAAAGAAAGCACCATCCACAGACTTAAGGCCAAAGGTGACAAAACCAGATAACAATGTTTAACTCTTGAATTCATCATTAAAATATGTACACATAATATAATTCACTGATAGTATATACAAGTCAAGATTTCCATTACAGTCACACTCACCTTATGGATCCCCTACAGCTCTGTTTTTGACTCTTGCTTCCCCTGCCAGTATCTGCTGCATATGATTGTCAGGGATCAGATTAACACCCACAGATACTGCACATCAACTCACTGTATACCAATTCTGGGGTTTATCTGTTCCCCTTACTCACCGCACAAACACATTTGACCCAGATAGAATCATAAAAGGGGTACCCCACCTCTGCACTCCCTTCCAACTCACCTATCACACCAGGCTACACAAGAGTGAAGCACCCTTTTACACGCATGCATCCACACAAAGCTGCCACCACCTGTCACTTATGGTACGGCGAGATACCAGTATGCCCACAATCTGCACAACTAGCACACAACAGGGTAACACAGCTAGTGAAATTCACTCTTCAGAAGCGAGAGAACGTTATACCCAAAAGACAATCTTATTTAAGTTAAGATTTAATAAAAATGGTACAGTGCATTACAATAAAAGGTGGAATAACACAAAGACAAATACATGCAACAATGTAAAATAAAGAAGGACCTGGTTTGTTTAAGTCTGGCTAGAAGCTTCTGCATAAGTAGACAGACCAAGCCCAAAGAATCTGACACTGAAATCATGAACCTCATCATGTTTACGGACCTCCTCCAACCTCCAAGGTGCTTCCTGCAATCTCCCACCTGTGATGTCATTTTTTCTTTGATCAACATACTTTTTGATCAGTCAGGTCTGATGACGACCAGTAATTGAATTATTACATGGGACTAGTTCTTCCTCTTTAGCCTGGGCGTTATAATTACTGCACAAAATACAAATTACACAGATTGCGCTAACCCATCGAAGCAAGCTCCTCAGCGACACTGAACACAACAGTTAACATGCAGATTTTGTACAGTATGATATAACATATTTCATCACATGATCACTACAGGACATGGACTAGCTGCAGGAAGGCTTGTTACTTCCATAAAAGATATAGGGCATAGATCCTAGACCCTTTGTTAATTCCCCAAATGCACTGATGTCACAATCAACTGTATTGCTGCACTTAGAAGGACTATATAGCTGATTACTGTCCATCCTCATATGTCACAGGCTACTTTAGGTGCAAATGGTTTTCACAGCCACTTAAACCAGACTGCAGGCCACAGGCCAATAGCCAGCAACTCATCACATATGGCAGCATAATATGGGAGTTGGTAGGATATTTAAGTATCTTAGGGTGGTGAGTTTAATTTGTGGGCATTATCGGAGAATTATCATTGTTAATAATGGGTAACACTGGTGGTACATTATTAGTATTGTAGGTACTATTGGCACTGCTACTAATGGGGTAGTCTGACAAACATTATTACTATTGAAGGCACTATGGAGGTGCTATTACTAATGGAGGAACACTATAGGGCATTCTTACTATTTGGAGTACTATGGGGGCACCATTATTAGTGGGATATACTTTAGAAGTATTATTACTATTTTGGTTACTATGGGGTCACTACTGCTAATGGGGCACTCTGGGATAGCATTATTACTAATGTGGACACACTGGAAAGCATTATAATTATTGGGAGCACTATGAGGGGCATTAATACTAATGCGGCACTCTGGGACAGCATTATTACTAATGGCGGCATACTGGCAACCATTCTAACTATTGGGTGCACAAAGAGGGGCATTATTACTTATGCGGCACTCTGAAGAAGCGTTATTATTACTTGGGGCACTATGGAGCCACTTTTAATAATGGGGCACTCCTGGAGAGCATTACTACTATTTGGAGCACCATGGAGCGTATTTTGGTATAATGGGGCAGAGTTCAGTACATATGCATTGGGGCTTATGCCCTGGATCTTTAAAGATCTTAGTAATGGCCCTGGCCACAGAAATGACCCACCACAGCCAGTGATGTTCTGTCAATGTGACATCACCTCTGCTGCCCTATCAACAACCATTGGCAGGGAGTAGAGGAGTCACATTGCTGGAGCGACAGAGGATTCAAAAATAAGTACCCCTCTGTTTATTTTAAGACACCCCCTGCCTGTGTCTGATTTATGCCTAAAATAGGACAACCACTAATACATTTGATGGAGTATTGCCTCTGGAGGATGCTGAAAATGTTTAGCATTTTACTTTAAAGAGCAGGGAAATGGTTAAGGCTAAGTAGAAATTAGGGAAATATCTTTGTTTTACTTGACTAACTTTAAGATTTTTTGATCTCTTTTACTGTTGGGAAAAAAACTTTGAAGGTTTTTTTTTTCCTTGTGTGTGCCATAAAACAGCCAGAACTATAACATTAATAAAAGGAGTAGAAATGGAGGGGGGAAAAAGATTTATAGCTGAGCTAAACTGGAATCGGCATGTAATCATTTTCCACAATCTGTCAGCGCTGTAAAAGAGCTTCTTTTACTGTGCTGGAGATTGAACTGTTTATTAAGAATTTGGGGTTTTATTAAAAAAAGGAAAAAAGGAAAGGAAAGAATTGTGGCCCCCTTTTTACGGAAAAATATTACTGCAATAAAAATTTAGATTATTCAGATTTATCATGTATATTGGGAAAGACAGCAAGTTATACTGTGTCCTCCATTTTCTGAGAGCGTGAATATTTGATTCCAGTTTCCAGACATAAACAATCAAGAATCTGAGAAGAAAAGAAGGCAGTGGGGGAGTGGGTGGGCGAATGTAGAAAAAAAAAAAAAAAAAAAAAAAAAGTAATTGTAAATCAGAATAAAAGATAATCCGTCAGGGGTTATGGAAATGCAATGGCAGATATTTAACAGGCAAATATACAAGAGGCTAATGTAATTTCCAGATCTCGTGCACACGATTTCTGCATTGAAGAATGAACTTTAAAAGGAGCTGTGACAATGTACTTGTGTTTTACGGCCCCATTCCATAAATGTGTAAATTGTACATTTCAGCAATAACCGCAGCCGCAGCAAAAAGAGGTCATTATTTTTAGTGCACCGTTGTCACTGCAGTACAATTGTCTTATTTGTTACATAGATACTGTTGTAAACCTTGGACACAGAATCATTTACCAATTGTTGTACAGTTATTGGGAACAGTAATTTGCAAAATAGTGAAACACAAAAGATTTTTTTTTACCTTTCTCTGCTTTTATCTTTTTATCTTTGAAAATTGTTTCATTTTTAGTTATTTTTGAGAGGAGGAAGAAAGGGATTCACTGGCTGAAAATGTCAGGTAATACAGTATGTGGAGATTGTGCTGGAACATGCTGTTCCTAACAACTGCCTTTATGGGGCCAATAAAGAGCCAACATAATGCTCCACAAAAAGGAAGATACTTAAAGGAATGTCTGATTTAGAAAGACCATTATAAAGTATCATATTAGGGAATTAGGACATGGACCCCTCCATTTAGGATCCTCATCTGTTAGCCAGAGCAGCTACAAGGTGTATCTCTAGATCAGGAATTTCGGCAGGTCAGTGCATTGAATTTAACAGCACATTTACTTAAAGGGTTTTTCTCATAATTGACATTTACCACCTATCTAGAGGGTAAGTGACAAAAGTCTGATCACTGGTTGTCCTACCACTGAGAACCCCTCTGATTATAGACTGGGATCTTGAGACTCTGTTCCTCCCCCTCATGACTGCAGTGAGGGAGAGATTAAATGTAGAAGCAGTCGAATATGTGCTCTGGACAGAGGCGTAACTTGCAGTTCCTGTTCTTCGAAAAACTGTGATAAGCTAGGGCCTGGTAGCGACTACTACCGTTGCACCTCTTATAGCTACGCCACTGGCTCTGGTGTTCCATATGTTCCAAAAAAAACCCAGTTTAACATGCCTTATGCCACATCTACCAAGTGTTTTAGACACTTTTTAGACATTTTTACAACTGGCATGGCTTCATGTGAAATGTTTTTATAGAAAGTGTGTATGGTCTAAATTGCAATACCAAATAACACACCAAACTTTGGCATATTTTTTGGAGTAAACTAAGCCAACTAATAGGATGTGTAAAGTTAGACTAGACAATATAATAATGCAACAGATTTATCAAACAGCATCACATCCTTTTATAAATTTGGCTTAGTTTAAGACTGTCTCATCTGAAATGGCATGGGCTAACTTTTAGACAGTATTAGTAAATCTGGGCCATTGTCTATGGAGCTGACAGAAACAGCTCAACTGCTTCACCATTCAAAAGCCTCTTTACTCGGGTTGTGCAGTGAGATGGATTTATGGGATCAAAACCCATGTTCTAGTGATTTGAGGGGATTCCATTGTTGGGGTCCCCGGAGATCAGTCATTAATTACCTATTATGTGCTGTCTTGAAACTCTGTTAATCTCATAGCACACATATCTGAACATGTCCAGCCAATAGGAAAGGTATATCCAGTACAGGTGAAGGTATAGATATAGGTAAGGTATATCTAGCAAAGGTAAGGTACATCCAATATTAAAGGGTCCTTCTTTCCCACCAATGGGAGAAAGAGCATATTCTAAGTAGCATGACAGTGCTCATGTATATGAGAAGCCAGGTAATGAGGAATGAGGTTACAGTAGTGTGATCCTACAGAAGTGTGAAGATCCTAGAGACTGGTGCTAAGGGCACAAAGTTGGAAAGCCATAGTAAATTCCATGCAGGCCATTAGTCATGATGTGTCTGAGGGGGTAGTTTGAATAGCAAACCTCCACATATAAAGGCTGTAGGAGAAAGCTATAAAGACCTTGGGCTGAGGAACACAGTAGGTCTGAGGAGAGGCTGTGCAGGTGATAACCACAAATACCCCTGCATCGGGGAAGAATTACAAGTACCACATGGAAAAGCCATCATTGCCATTTGTAAGGTTGATTCTTACCAACAACATTACAATACTGTACCTTCCATATCTCTCAATAAAGTTGACTGCACCTGACCATTTTATGTGCGACTCACCTGCAACTACGTTAAACTTGGCTTACATATCTACAGGGTCATATGTGATAAGTGTGTCATAGGTGGGGGTCCCACCTCTGATTAGGGCATTTGGACATCATAAATGGCTCCCCTGGTGGACATGGTTTGTTCATTTATGTTATAGATGGGCAATGACTTCTATAACTAGCTGTAACTTCCCCAAGTGTTAACAGCAGATGGTTGTAGGCTTCAGCTGATGTCATGGCCAGAGTAGTATTAAAAACACTTGGTCATGGTGAGATAATCCCATTAGCAACTTGCCTAAAAAGTAAAGCTTAAAGAATTATATACTGAATGGCTACTTTATTAGGGACACTTGCCCTTTTGTGATTGGAGCTTACCTGTATTGAAAATAAATTAGAATATCTGGAAACATTTATTTCTTTCAGTAATTAAATTAAAAAAGTGACCTCCTATATTTTCTAGATTCTTTACACACAGAGTGTTCTATTTCAAGTGTTTTATTTCTGTAAATGTTGATTATGGATTACAGCTAATGAAAATTTAGAATATTGTAAAAAAATTCTGTATTGTAAATTCAGTGTGTCACCTGCCAAGGTTTCCTAAGCCTTTAAATGGTCCCTCAGTCTGGTTCAGTAGGACACACAGTCATGGAAGATGCTGATTATGAATTGTATTACTGAATTACTGAAATGAATGAACGTTTCAAAGATATTCTAATTTATTGAGATGCACCTGTAGACATGTGATCCCAAGTGATTCATAATATCAAGTGAGCAAGATTTATGTGGATTGGTTTCAGTGTGAATAATTATAATTAGAAATGAGCGAATCGAAGCTGCAGAAGTGGAATTCGACCCGAATTTCAGGAACTCTGGGAATGCGGGATCACCCACAATGCCATGCGTGCAGCCAATCAGCAGCCATGTTTGATCGCTGCATCCAAGGTGTTAAATCCCCCCGATCGGTTATGGAGCAGGGTGTTGGCTGACAGCTAACACCCTGCTCCATAACCGATCGCGGGTTTAAACACCTTGGATTCAGCGATCAAACATGACCGTGGCATCCAAGGGGTTCCGCCATTTTGCCGCCCACTCGGGCTCTCTGCAGCCAATAAATAGCTGTTTTTGTTACGTGATTCACTGTGATTTAATTTGGATCGAATAGAATCGTATTGCGAAATTTGGCGAAGTTGCCAAATCGAATTTTTGAATACTTCGCTCATCTCTAGTTATAATGAGAAAATTTAGTGATCTGAGAGACTTTGAATGAGTCATGGTCTTCAGTGATAGCATAGCTGGGGCCTGTATTTCATAAACCGCCAACCTTGTCAGGTTTCCTCAAGAAACTGTTTTGAAAGTATTCAGAATGGTATGATAAAAGTTAAAAGATCCAGTGAAAGGATCTTTTTATTGCTATTTTTGGGTAGAAATGAGGTGACCAAAATAGATTAATTTGCGCATTGCGATGTGTTTATATTTATCCCCGTACAGGATAAATAACGCTATACTTGGATAGTGGGGATACGCACATAGGGATACCTAACGTGTTTGTTTACTTTATTTTGTTTCTCCCCTTAGTAACACAGCCATAAACGTCCTTAAGCACATGACTCCATTTTTGTAGCTCTACTGTCTCTTAGATGCTTTAGATATTGACCTTGATTGCTAAGAATTACTGGTTGTCTGTTGTAAGAGGAGAAATGTAAGAGATGGCTTACACAGTTTTCTGTGTCCAGATAACATCTTCCTCACAGTGTCCATTGCTCTTCTGTAACATCATGGGCCTGGTGTCACCACTGAGGCCTGACATCATGACACTAGGCGTGCCCATATCATTGCTGAGGCCCAATCACAAACCTTAGTTTTGACCTCAGGTGCATGATGTCACCTTCCCTGGGCCTCCAGCTATTATTGTCAGGATTCTCTATCCGGCTGCTTTAACATTACCATGCCAACCTGGGAAGCTTTTGCAGTTTCAGAGGCTTCCTGGCTTGGTCCAGTTAGCAGCTGAGGAGGGCTATACATACCTCCCAACTTTCAAAGGACAGAAAGAGGGACAAAATATGCGGCGCGCTATGTGCGCCACGGCAAATTTAGCTTCACCCACTTATACATTGACTCCGCCAATTCTCATCTATTTTTCCATGTGCCCCCGCACAGTATAATGCTCCTACAGTCACCCTAACATTATATGCCCCCACATTATAATGTTCCCCTCCAATTGCCCCACAGTATTAAGTCCCTCTCCTCGTGCCCCAGTTTAAACTGGCGGAAACTAGAGGGGGAAATTAAACTGGGGCAGCTGGAGGGTGACATTAAACAGTGGGGCAGCTGGAGGGTGACATTAAACTATGGGGGTAGTTGGAGGGGGACATTAAACTATGGGGCAGCTGGAGGGTGACATTAAACTATGGGGCAGCTGGAGGGTGACATTAAGCTATGGGGCAGCTGGAGGGTGACATTAAACAGTGGGGGTAGTTGGAGGGGGACATTAAACTATGGGGCAGCTAGAGGCAGACATGTCCCCCTCCAGCTACCCCCCACGGTTTAATGTCCTCCTTCAGTTGCCCCCAGTTTAATGTCACCCTCCATCTGTCCCCAGTTTAATGTCCACCCTTCATCTGTCACCAGCTTAATGCCCCCTTCATCTGCCCCAGTTTAATGACCCCTTATATCTGCCACCAATTTAATGTCCCCCTTCATCTGTCACCAGCTTAATGCCCCCCTTCATCTGCCACCAGTTTAATTGTCCCCTCCATCTACCACCAATTTAATGTCCCCCTTTATCTGCCACCAGCTTAATGCCCCCTTCACCTGCCTTCAGTTTAACTGCCCGTTCATCTGCCACCAGTTTAATTGCCCCCTCCATCTACCACCAATTTAATGTCTCCCTTTATCTGCCACCAGTTTAATTGCCCCATCAAGTGCCTTCAGTTTAATTGCCCGTTTATCTGCCTTCAGTTTAACTACCATCTACATCTGCCCCCAGTTCCCCCCTCTTGGTCACACATGCTGTCTCTTCTATCCTCATCTTCGATCACTCTCGTTCCCAGCAGCTTCCTCTGTGTAACATCACACTATTCAGCAGTATCCAGAATAGCTCCGCCCACACAAGAGTCTGATCACATGGTCATGGTGTCATCAAAGGTCCTTTAGCCACTAGGATTTAGCATTTACCATTTAGCCTTTACCCTACCCTAATAAAGTTTGTTAATAGCAAAACACTTCAGGGGCATAGCGGGACAAATTGTAAGCTATGCGGGACAGCAGTGTAAAATCGTGACTGCCCGCCAGATGCGGGACGGTTGGGAGCTATGCCTATATAAGATATAAGACCACACCCTCCTGAGACAAGTGCCGACTAATTAGTTTGCTCTTGCTAGTTTGGCTCTCCATTTTGTGTACCTGTTTGATTTGTGACCTCTGGCTTGCTCCCTGGATTCCCTATTTGCTTCTTGACTCTGTTTTGACATTCCCAGCTGGATTTGTGACCCTTGGCTTGTTTCCCGGATATTGCTTTTGTCTCCCGTCTCTGCTTACTACGTCCTCTCCTGGTTATTGACCCTGCTGGTACGACTTCTGTTGCATCCATGCCACTTTGTAAGTTTTAGTGGACTTTGTGTTCTTTTCTGTAGCAGTGTATTTATTATTAGTACATTAATCTGTTTGGTGATAATTCAGATTACCAGATCCAGAAAAGTCCATCTCTCCTTGTGGCGAGCTCTGGTGAAGACATCAGGGGGTCTGTCTTGGCTCACAGAGGTGTGCTAGTCGTAGATAGATGTTTCTACTGCTCGCAGATATCAGCCGATTTCTTGCTATTTCTTTTATTGTGGCCATGCATCTGCAGTCTAATCATAACAATTATACTCTGAGGTCTGAAGAGACTCCAAAGTATAATAATTTACTGGCAGCGGCCATTTTACTTCGACTGAGATGAATCCCAAATTGTTTGGTTTCATTAAAAATCGAACAATTTGTAATGTTTGGGTCGAATCTGGTTCATTGCGAACTGTTTTGCCCATCTCTAGTTATGTTAGAAATCCTTAAGGCTTGGTCTAATATTTGTCACCAGTCCCCATTTCACTAGTCAGTCCCTTGGAAAGGGGTGTATTCAGAACAGTAGCTAGGGGTTCAGCACAGGGGGGGGCGAACATGTCCAAGTTACCTCTGCGGACTTTCTGCTTCAATTATATCTATAGGGAAACTGCTGTCATTTTAGTAGGTAAAACTGACATGCTGTGATTTTCAAAACTGCAACTGTTTTGGAAATCGCAGAGTACCCACTGTGCATATTTTACTGCAAAGTGGGGATGGGATAGAGGCCCCATGAGGTGAAAACCCACAGAAAAAAACCATGGCATTTTAGCAAATCCCATGCACACATTGCAGAAAAATATGTGCAGCAGACGCACTGCGATTTCCAAAACCGTTGCAGTTTTGGAAATTGCAGCATGTCAATTATACCTATGGAAACATCGGTGGTTTCTGTATAGGTGTATTAAAAACAGAAAGTCCACAGGGGAATCCTCTGCGGACCTTCTGTCAAAAGCACTGTGGGAAAAACCACAATGTTACCGCCGCAGTTTTTCCTGCAGCGCTTTTTTTTGCTGGAGCCCGCTATGTGGGGCCTTAGTCTTAATAAAGTCCAAGTGCCATTGTAATTAAATTAATTGCCCCCTCATATTATGCCCCTGATTCCCCCTGACATAAATACTGCACCTCTAATGACCCCTTATATCAATGATCACCCCCTTATGTTCATAATGCCTCCTAATATAAATGATGCCCCCTAATGGCCCCTTACATAAATAACCTCCCCCCTTGTATTCATAATGCCCCCCAATAACCCTTATATAAATGAACCCCCCATTGAACCCCCCCTCCTAACCACCCCTTATACTATGACATACCTTCCAACTTTCAAAGGACAGAAAGAGGGACAAAATATACGGCGCGCCATGCACGCCACAGCAAATTTAGCTCTACTCAATTCTATGTTTACTCCGCCAATTCTCATCTATTTTTCCATGTGCCCCCACACATTATAATGCTCCTACAGTAACCCTAACATTATATGCCCCCGCATTATAATGTTCTCCTCCAATTGCCCCACAGTATTTAGTCCCTCTAATCGTGCCCCAGTTTAAACTGGCGAAAACTAGAGGGGGACATTAAACTGGGGCAGCTGTAGGGTGACATTAAACTATGGGACAGTTGGAGGGTGACATTAAACAGTGGGGGTAGTTGGAGGGGGACATTAAACTGGGGGCAACTAGAGGCAGACATGTCCCCCTCAAGCTACCCCCCACAGTTTAATGTCCTCCTCCAGTTGTCCCCAGTTTAATGTCACCCTCCATCTGCTCCCCCAGATTAATGTAACCCTTTATCTGCCACCATCTTAATGTCCCCCTTCATCTGTCACCAGCTTAATGTCCCCTTCATCAGCCCACAGTTTAATGTCCCCCTTTATCTGCCACCAATTTAATTTCCCCCCTTCATCTGTCACCAGCTTAATGCCCCCCTTCATCTGCCCCCAGTTTAATTGCCCCCTCCATCTAACACCAGCTTAATGTCCCCCTTTATCTGCCACCAATTTAATTTCCCTCCTTCATCTGTCACCAGCTTAAAGCCCCCCCTTCATCTGCCCCCAGTTTAATTGCCCTTTCCATCTACCACCAGCTTAATATCCCCCTTTATCTGCCAGCAGTTTAATTGCCCCCTTCGTCTGCCTTCAGTTTAACTGGCCCCTACATCTGCCCCCCAGTTACCCCCTCTTCAGGGGCATAGCGGGACAAACTGTAAGCTATCCGGGACCGCGGGACAGCTGTGTAAAATCGAGACTCCCCCACAAAAAAAAAAGGTCACACTCATCTATCTGCGATCCTGATGAATGGAGCCGCCACTTCCTCCCTGTCTATGCACAGGACGTCTGTGTCTGAGCGCAGGCAGCGCGATGTTGTGACGTCATCACGCTGCCCATGCTGAAAGCAGTCATCGGTCTGTGGTCTCAGCGTCTTGTAAACTGCAGGCCTGTATTGGCTTGCAGTTTACAATACTGTTAAGTTGCAGGAAGCGTTTTAACTAGATCGGTGTCTGCAGACACCGATGTAGTTAGAAATAAAGGATGTATTATTGGCGGCCCCCACGCTAGCTACGCCTCTGGGTGTATTTTATAAAAATGTTGCAATAAGATGGCATTTTGGGGGGCAGATTGAAGATGAACTCCAGAAAAATCTGAATGTGTTACATGTGGATTTATCGCAGAATTTTGTGCGACTTTGTGACAGAATTGACTTTACGCATTCCAAAGGATGAAATTTACAGTTAAAATATACAGAATAAACTGACATGCTGCATTCTTATAGTCCACACGACAGGTTAATTCTCTGCAGATTCTGCAGATATTTCTATGGTTTGCCAATGAGAGGTTAACAATTATATGACACTGTAATATGCTGCAGATTTTGCTATACACATCTGGACACAAACAGTAATATTGCCTTTGCTGCACAGTAACCAATCAGAGCTCAGCTAAAAAGTGTATGCAGCCCACAGTGACCAATCAGAGCTCAGCTAAGAAGTGTATGCTACCCACAGTGACCAATCAGAGCTCAGCTAAGAAGTGTATGCAGCCCACAGCGACCAATCAGAGCTCAGCTAAGAAGTGTATGCAGCCCACAGTGACCAATCAGAGCTCAGCTACTAAGAACATTATCAACTGTGAGCTCATGATGTGATGTCATAATGCCACAACTTGTATTACACACACACACACACAGTGCACCTGCTGCAGTCTTATCCTATAGGCACATAGATGCGCATCCTTCAGCTGCAGCTCCTGTGATTCATCCAAATTCACATACAAGGATAGCCGAGATACCCCGGATATAGTTAGGAACGCAAGGTAAGTAAACTAAAGAATATGAAATAGGTCAAGGGATGTAGCTAAGTGGGGCTGGTAGTTCATGTGCCCAGGCTAGTGGCTGCTAAGTAAATGGTGGGGGCAAAAAGTAACAGTCCACTGGTCAGAAAATTTAGACAGAGGTTTAGAGAGGTGGAATTTATCTTCCAGGTGCAGGAAGGTTTAGATACAGCTCTTCAATCAAAAGGCCATCAGGTGAACCCTACAGATGTGACCACTCGTCTGGTTATTCCCATGGGGCATGTGGATAGTGGATCTCCTGATGGGTCATTTTCTGCTGAAGTCTATAAAAAATCTTAGGGCTGGACCCAGAGTCTTGGCTCCCTTACTGGGTCTTCAGTGTATCCATGGTAATGGCTTCAGAGTTACCATCAGAAAAATTTTGTAATTAAGTAAAACATTTTCTATAGAATGTCAAAAGTGTAAATACTGGTGTAAGAAAATGTCCCTGTATTATAGCTACCAATCAGAATCTAGCATTACTTTTTCAGGGGCAGGTTTTTAGATAAAGCATTGGTCTGACTGGTTGCTACAACAACCATGGAACTCTTTGTTGCAACAGTGTGACATAATAGATGTGGTTCTGAACATAAACAACCAGTATAGTAGCTGTATATGCAGCAATTATATAATATAACCGCTATAACCACAGCATATATTAACACACAAAATGATAACAAACTAAATGTAAAATTGTAACCTGTAATTATGTATTTCAGATAATCACAAGGACGGGAGGACACTAAGGTCACTAGGAAGACACAAGAGACATTCACTATTAGACAAGAACACAGTATGTGACCAAAAAAAAAAAAGGTCAGTCACAGCGGAGGCGTTTGGGAAGGCTGTCTCGGACAGTCACTGCGGAGGCGTTTGGGAAGGCTGTCTCGGACAGTCGCTGCAGAGGCGTTTGGGATTGCTGTCTCGGACAGTAACTGAGGAGGCATTTGGGATGGCTGTCTCGGACAGTCGCTGCAGAGGCGTTTGGGATGGCTGTCTCAGACAATCGCTGCAGAGGCGTTTGGGATGGCTGTCTCGGACAGTCACTGCAGAGGCGTTTGGGATGGCTGTCTCAGACAGTCACTGCGGAGGCATTTGGGAAGGCTGTCTCGGACAGTCGCTGTGGAGGCGTTTGGGAAGGCTGTCTCGGACAGTCACTGCGGAGGCATTTGGGATGGCTGTCTCGGACAGTCACTGCGGAGGCGTTTGGGATGGCTGTCTCGGAGTGTCAGTGCGGAGGCGTTTGAGAAGGCTGTCTCGGAGTGTCACTGCGGAGGCGTTTGGGAAGGCTGTCTCGGACAGTCACTGCGGAGGTATTTGGGAAGGCTGTCTCGGACAGTCACTGCGGAGGCGTTTGGGATTGCTGTCTCAGACAGTCACTGTGGAGGTGTTTGGGAAGGCTGTCTCAGACAGTCACTGCGGAGGCGTTTGGGATTGCTGTCTCAGACAGTCACTGCGGAGGCGTTTGGGATGGCTGACTCGGACAGTCACTGCAGAGGCGTTTGGGAAGGCTGTCTCGGACAGTCACTGCGGAGGCGTTTGGGATTGCTGTCTCGGAGTGCCACTGCGGAAGCGTTTGGGAAGGCTGTCTCGGACAGTCGCTGCGGATGCGTTTGGGATGGCTGTCTCGGACAGTCACTGCGGAGGCGTTTGGGATGGCTGTCTTGGAGTGTCAGTGCGGAGGCGTTTGAGAAGGCTGTCTCGGAGTGTCACTGCGGAGGCGTTTGGGAAGGCTGTCTCGGACAGTCACTGCGGAGGTATTTGGGAAGGCTGTCTCGGACAGTCACTGCGGAGGCGTTTGGGATTGCTGTCTCAGACAGTCACTGTGGAGGTGTTTGGGAAGGCTGTCTCAGACAGTCACTGCGGAGGCGTTTGGGATTGCTGTCTCAGACAGTCACTGCGGAGGCGTTTGGGATGGCTGACTCGGACAGTCACTGCAGAGGCGTTTGGGAAGGCTGTCTCGGACAGTCACTGCGGAGGCGTTTGAGATTGCTGTCTCGGAGTGCCACTGCGGAAGCGTTTGGGAAGGCTGTCTCGGACAGTCGCTGCGGAGGCGTTTGGGATGGCTGTCTCGGACAGTCACTGCGGAGGCGTTTGGGATGGCTGTCTCGGACAGTCTCTGCGGAGGCGTTTGGGAAGGGTGTCTCGGACAGTCGCTGCGGATGTTTTTGGGATTGCGGTCTCAGACAGTCGCTGCAGAGGCGTTTGGGATGGCTGTCTCGGACAGTCACTGCAGAGGCGTTTGGGATGGCTGTTTCAGACAGTCACTGCGGAGGCGTTTGTGATAGCTGTCTCGGACAGTCACGGAGGAGACTTTTGGGAAGGCTGTCTCGTACAGTCGCTGCGGAGGCGTTTGGGAAGGCTGTCTCAGAATGTCGCTGCGGAGACGTTTGGGAAGGCTGTCTCGGACATTTAGGACAATCATTAAATTAAATCCAATCAGCCAATAAGCGAGGGTTTCCTCTTTTGTCGGCTGGTCGGTGCCCTGTTTACACTGGTCAGTACTCAGGAACAAGCGCTGACATGAACACTTGTTTGCTGATCACTGGCCCCTGTAGAAGGGTCTTATATATGGACCTTATACAAGTTTATTCTCAATTTCTAGCAAAGCCAACATTGGCTGCTGTAAAACAGTTACTGTTTGTTTTCTACAACCCCCTAATGCCCAGAGGGAAGGGCAGTCCGTCAGCCATGGTTCCCCAGAGGTTTCCTCCACAGGGGGTTTTCCTCTCCTGAGTGCTGGTGGATGACTCTTCCTGAGTCAGGGGTTGGGATATTACTGGTCTTTTTAGGACCTCATTAAACAATTGGCTTTATAATTACAATTATTACAAATAAATATAGATTTTATTTTTAATAAAATGTGTCTGTCGCTACGGAGGCGTTTGGGATGGCTGTCTCGGACAGTCACTGCGGAGGCGTTTGGGATTGCTGTCTCGGACAGTCACTGCAGAGGTGTTTGGGATGGCTGACTCGGACAGTCGCTGCGGAGGCGTTTGGGAACTCTGTCTCGGACAGTCTCTGCGGAGGCGTTTGGGAAGGGTGTCTCAGACAGTCGCTGCGGATGCGTTTGGGATTGCTGTCTCGAACAATCACTGCGGAGGCGATTGGGATGGCTGTCTCTGACAGTCTCTGCAGAGGCATTTGGGAAGGGTGTCTAAGACAGTCGCTGCGGAGGCGTTTGGGATTGCTGTCTTGGACAGTCGCTGCGGAGGTGTTTGGGATTGCTGTCTCGGATAGTCATTGCGGAGACATTTGGGATTGCTGTCTCGGACAGTCACTGCGGAGGTGTTTGGGATGGCTGACTCGGACAGTCACTGCAGAGGCGTTTGGAATGGCTGTCTCGGACAGTCACTGCAGAGGCGTTTGGGAAGGCTGTCTCGGTCAGTCACTGCGGAGGGGTTTGGGATTGCTGTCTCGGACAGTCACTGCGGAGGTGTTTTGGAAGAGTGTCTCGGACAGTCGCTGCGGAGGCGTTTGGGATTGCTGTCTCGGACAGTCACTGCGGAGGCGTTTGGGATTGCTGTCTCGGACAGTCACTGCGGAGGCGTTTGGGATGGCTGTCTCAGACAGTCGCTGCAGAGGCGTTTGGGAAGGCTGTCTCAGAATGTCAGTGCGGAGGAGTTTGAAAAGGCTGTCTCGGAGTGTCACTGCGGAGGCGTTTGGGATTGCTGTCTCGGACAGTCACTGCGGAGGCGTTTGGGAAGGGTGTCTCGGACAGTCGCTGCGGAGGCGTTTGGGATTGCTGTCTCGGACAGTCGCTGCGGAGGCGTTTGGGAAGGCTGTCTCGGACAGTCACTGAGGAGGCGTTTGGGAAAGCTGTCTCGAACAGTCGCTGCGGAGGTGTTTGGGATAGCTGTTTCGGACAGTCGCTGCGGAGGCGTTTGGGATAGCTGTTTCGGACAGTCACTGCAGAGGCGTTTGTGATAGCTGTCTCGGACAGTCACTGCGGAGGTGTTTGGGATGGCTGTCTCGGACAGTCACTGTGGAGGCATTTGGGATGGCTGTCTCGGACAGTCACTGTGGAGGCGTTTGGGATGGCTGTCTCGGACAGTCACTGCGGAGGCATTTGGGATGGCTGTCTCGAACAGTCGCTGCGGAGGCGTTTGGGATGGCTGTCTTGGACAGTCACTGCGGAGGCATTTGGGATGGCTGTCTCGGACAGTCACTGCGGAGGCGTTTGGGATGGCTGTTTCTGACAGTCACTGCGGAGGAGTTTGTGATAGCTGTCTCGGACAGTTACGGAGGAGACGTTTGGGAAGGCTGTCTCGGACAGTCGCTGCGGAGGGGTTTGAGATTGCTGTCTCGGACAGTCACTGCGGAGGGGTTTGGGATTGCTGTCTCGGACAGTCACTGCGGAGGTGTTTGGAATGGCTGTCTCGGACAGTCACTGCGGAGGCGTTTGGGATTGCTGTCTCGGACAGTCACTGCGGAGGTGTTTGGGATGGCTGTCTCGGACAGTCACTGCGGAGGCGTTTGGGATGGCTGTCTCGGACAGTCGCTGCAGAGGCGTTTGGGAAGGCTGTCTCAGGGTGTCAGTGCGGAGGCGTTTGAAAAGGCTGTCTCGGGAGTGTCACTGCGGAGGCGTTTCGAATGGCTGTCTCGGACAGTCACTGCGGAGGCGTTTGGGATTGCTGTCTCGGACAGTCACTGCGGAGGCGTTTGGGATGGCTGTCTCGGAAGGTCACTGCGGAGGCGTTTGGGAAGGCTGTCTCAGGGTGTCATTGCGGAGGCATTTGAAAAGGCTGTCTCGGAGTATCACTGCGGAGGCATTTGGGAAGGCTGTCTCGGACAGTCACTGCGGAGGGGTTTGGGATTGCTGTCTCGGACAGTCACTGCGGAAGCGTTTGGGAAGGGTGTCTCGGACAGTCGCTGCGGAGGTGTTTGGGATTGCTGTCTCGGACAGTCGCTGCGGAGGAGTTTGGGATTACTGTCTCGGACAGTCACTGCGGAGGCGTTTGGGATGGCTGACTCGGACAGTCACTGCAGAGGCGTTTGGGATGGCTGTCTCGGACAGTCACTGCGGAGGCGTTTGGGAAGGCTGTCTCGGACAGTCACTGCGGAGGCGTTTGGGATTGCTGTCTCGGAAAGTCACTGCAGAGGCGTTTGGGAAGGCTGTCTCGGACAGTGACCGCGGAGGCGTTTGGGATGGCTGTCTCGGACAATCACTGCGGAGGCGATTGGGATGGCTGTCTCAGACAGTCTCTGCGGAGGCATTTGGGAAGGGTGTCTAAGACAGTCGCTGCGGGGGCGTTTGGGATTGCTGTCTTGGACAGTCGCTGCGGAGGAATTTGGGATTGCTGTCTCGGATAGTCACTGCGGAGGCATTTGGGATTGCTGTCTTGGACGGGTCACTGCGGAGGCGTTTGGGATGGCTGACTCGGACAGTCACTGCAGAGGCGTTTGGGATGGCTGTCTCGGACAGTCACTGCGGAGGCGTTTGGGAAGGCTGTCTCGGACAGTCACTGCGGAGGCGTTTGGGATTGCTGTCTCGGAAAGTCACTGCAGAGGCGTTTGGGAAGGCTGTCTCGGACAGTGACCGCGGAGGCGTTTGGGATGGCTGTCTCGGACAATCACTGCGGAGGCGATTGGGATGGCTGTCTCAGGCAGTCTCTGCGGAGGCATTTGGGAAGGGTGTCTAAGACAGTCGCTGCGGGGGCGTTTGGGATTGCTGTCTTGGACAGTCGCTGCGGAGGAATTTGGGATTGCTGTCTCGGATAGTCACTGCGGAGGCATTTGGGATTGCTGTCTCGGACGGGTCACTGCGGAGGCGTTTGGGATGGCTGACTCGGACAGTCACTGCGGAGGCATTTGGGAAGGGTGTCCAAGACAGTCGCTGCGGGGGCGTTTGGGATTGCTGTCTTGGACAGTTGCTGCGGAGGTGTTTGGGATTGCTGTCTCGGATAGTCACTGCGGAGGCATTTGGGATTGCTGTCTCGGACGGGTCACTGCGGAGGCGTTTGGGATGGCTGACTCGGACAGTCACTGCGGAGGGGTTTGGGATGGATGTTTCGGACAGTCGCTGCAGAGGCGTTTGGGATGGCTGTCTCGGACAGTCTCTGTGGAGGCGTTTGGGATGGCTGACTCGGACAGTCACTGCGGAGGCGTTTGGGATGGCTGTCTCGGACAGTCTCTGCGGAGGCGTTTGGGAAGGCTGTCTCGGACAGTCACTGCGGAGGCGTTTGGGATTGCTGTCTCGGAAAGTCACTGCAGAGGCGTTTGGGAAGGCTGTCTCGGACAGTCACCGCGGAGGCGTTTGGGATGGCTGTCTCGGACAATCACTGCGGAGGCGATTGGGATGGCTGTCTCGGACAATCTCTGCGGAGGCGTTTGGGATGGCTGACTCGGACAGTCACTGCGGAGGCGTTTGGGATTGCTGTCTCGGAAAGTCACTGCAGAGGCGTTTGGGAAGGCTGTCTCGGACAGTCGCTGTGGAGGCGTTTGGGATGGCTGACTCGGACAGTCACTGCAGAGGCGTTTGGGATGGCTGACTCGGACAGTCACTGCAGAGGCGTTTGGGATGGCTGTCTCGGACAGTCACTGCGGAGGCGTTTGGGAAGGCTGTCTCGGACAGTCACTGCGGAGGCGTTTGGGATTGCTGTCTCGGAAAGTCACTGCAGAGGCGTTTGGGAAGGCTGTCTCGGACAGTGACCGCGGAGGCGTTTGGGATGGCTGTCTCGGACAATCACTGCGGAGGCGATTGGGATGGCTGTCTCAGACAGTCTCTGCGGAGGCATTTGGGAAGGGTGTCTAAGACAGTCGCTGCGGGGGCGTTTGGGATTGCTGTCTTGGACAGTCGCTGCGGAGGAATTTGGGATTGCTGTCTCGGATAGTCACTGCGGAGGCATTTGGGATTGCTGTCTCGGACGGGTCACTGCGGAGGCGTTTGGGATGGCTGACTCGGACAGTCACTGCAGAGGCGTTTGGGATGGCTGTCTCGGACAGTCACTGCGGAGGCGTTTGGGAAGGCTGTCTCGGACAGTCACTGCGGAGGCGTTTGGGATTGCTGTCTCGGAAAGTCACTGCAGAGGCGTTTGGGAAGGCTGTCTCGGACAGTGACCGCGGAGGCGTTTGGGATGGCTGTCTCGGACAATCACTGCGGAGGCGATTGGGATGGCTGTCTCAGACAGTCTCTGCGGAGGCATTTGGGAAGGGTGTCTAAGACAGTCGCTGCGGGGGCGTTTGGGATTGCTGTCTTGGACAGTCGCTGCGGAGGAATTTGGGATTGCTGTCTCGGATAGTCACTGCGGAGGCATTTGGGATTGCTGTCTCGGACGGGTCACTGCGGAGGCGTTTGGGATGGCTGACTCGGACAGTCACTGCGGAGGCATTTGGGAAGGGTGTCCAAGACAGTCGCTGCGGGGGCGTTTGGGATTGCTGTCTTGGACAGTTGCTGCGGAGGTGTTTGGGATTGCTGTCTCGGATAGTCACTGCGGAGGCATTTGGGATTGCTGTCTCGGACGGGTCACTGCGGAGGCGTTTGGGATGGCTGACTCGGACAGTCACTGCGGAGGGGTTTGGGATGGATGTTTCGGACAGTCGCTGCAGAGGCGTTTGGGATGGCTGTCTCGGACAGTCTCTGTGGAGGCGTTTGGGATGGCTGACTCGGACAGTCACTGCGGAGGCGTTTGGGATGGCTGTCTCGGACAGTCTCTGCGGAGGCGTTTGGGAAGGCTGTCTCGGACAGTCACTGCGGAGGCGTTTGGGATTGCTGTCTCGGAAAGTCACTGCAGAGGCGTTTGGGAAGGCTGTCTCGGACAGTCACCGCGGAGGCGTTTGGGATGGCTGTCTCGGACAATCACTGCGGAGGCGATTGGGATGGCTGTCTCGGACAATCTCTGCGGAGGCGTTTGGGATGGCTGACTCGGACAGTCACTGCGGAGGCGTTTGGGATTGCTGTCTCGGAAAGTCACTGCAGAGGCGTTTGGGAAGGCTGTCTCGGACAGTCGCTGTGGATGCATTTGGGATTGCTGTCTCGGACAGTCACTGCGGAGGCGTTTGGATGGCTGTCTCGGACAATCTCTGCGGAGGCGCTTGGGAAGGGTGTCTCGGACAGTCGCTGCGGATGCATTTGGGATTGCTGTCTCGGACAGTCACTGAGGAGGCGTTTGGGATGACTGTCTCAGACAGTCTCTGCGGAGGCATTTGGGAAGGGTGTTTCGGACAGTCGCTGCGGAGGCGTTTGGGATTGCTGTCTCGGACAGTCACTGCAGAGGCGTTTGGGATTACTGTCTCGGACAGTCACTGCAGAGGCGTTTGGGATTGCTGTCTCGGACAGTCACTGCAGAGGCGTTTGGGATGGCTGTCTCGGACAGTCACTGCGGA
This sequence comes from Leptodactylus fallax, assembly GCA_947044405.1. Taxonomy (NCBI): domain Eukaryota; kingdom Metazoa; phylum Chordata; class Amphibia; order Anura; family Leptodactylidae; genus Leptodactylus; species Leptodactylus fallax. The sequence goes on from CAMRHE010000365.1 coordinate 1,814,870, forward strand.
GGCGTTTGGGATGGCTGTCTCAGACAGTCGCTGCGGAGGCGTTTGGAATGGCTGTCTCGGACAGTCACTGCGGAGGCATTTGGGATGGCTGTCTCGGACACTCACTGCGGAGGCGTTTGGGATGGCTGTCTCGGACAGTCAATGCGGAGGCGTTTGGGATGGCTGTCTCGGACAGTCGCTGCAGAGGCGTTTGGGAAGGCTGTCTCAGGGTGTCAGTGCGGAGGCGTTTGAAAAGGCTGTCTCGGAGTGTCACTGCGGAGGCGTTTGGGAAGGCTGTCTCGGACAGTCACTGCGGAGGGGTTTGGGATTGCTGTCTCGGACAGTCACTGCAGAGGCGTTTGGGATTGCTGTCTCGGACAGTCACTGCAGAGGCGTTTGGGATGGCTGTCTCGGACAGTCACTGCGGAGGCGTTTGGGAAGGGCGTCTCGGACAGTCGCTGCGGAGGCGTTTGGGATTACTGTCTCGGACAGTCACTGCAGAGGCGTTTGGGATGGCTGTCTCCGACAGTCACTGCAGAGGCATTTGGGATGGCTGTCTTGGACAGTCACTGCAGAGGCGTTTGGGATGGCTGTCTCGGACAGTCACTGCGGAGGCGTTTGGGATTGCTGTCTTGGAAAGTCACTGCAGAGGCGTTTGGGAAGGCTGTCTCGGACAGTCACTGCGGAGGCGTTTGGGATTGCTGTCTTGGAAAGTCACTGCAGAGGCGTTTGGGAAGGCTGTCTCGGACAGTCACTGCGGAGGCGTTTGGGATGGCTGTCTCGGACAGTCGCTGCGGAGGCGTTTGGGATGGCTGTCTCGGACAGTCGCTGCGGAGGCGTTTGGGAAGGCTGTCTCGGACAGTCACTGTGGAGGAGTTTGGGAAGGCTGTCTCAGACAGTCACTGCGGAGGCGTTTGGGAAGGCTGTCTCGGACAGTCACTGCGGAGGCATTTGAGAAGGCTGTCTCGGACAGTCGCTGCGGAGACGTTTGGGAAGGCTGTCTCGGACAGTCACTGCGGAGGAGTTTGGGAAGGCTGTCTCGGACATTTAGGACAATCATTAAATTAAATCCGATCAGATAACAAGCGAGGGTTTCCTCTTTTGTCGGCTGGTCGGTGCCCTGTTTACACTGGTCAGTACTCAGGAACAAGCGCTGACATGAACACTTGTTTGCTGATCACTGGCCCCTGTAGAAGGGTCTTATATATTGAGCTTATACAAGTTTATTCTCAATAATTCCTAGCAAAGCCAACATTGGCTGCTGTAAAACAGTTACTGTTTGTTTTCTACAACCCCCTAATGCCCAGAGGGAAGGGCAGTCCGTCAGCCATGGTTCCCCAGAGGTTTCCTCCACAGGGGGTTTTCCTCTCCTGAGTGCTGGTGGATGACTCTTCGTGAGTCAGGGGTTGGGATATTACTGGTCTTTTTAGGACCTCATTAAACAATTGGCTTTATAATTACAATTATTACAAATAAATATAGATTTTATTTTTAATAAAATGTGTCTGTTTTATTATTACCAGTGTATAAGTCTTAGACATCTCCAAAATACCTAATATCAAGAATACCTGAGAAAAACTCTAGAGACATTATGTGGATCAAACAGATATAATCTATCCCTCTACTTCCAACTAAGGTGGGGCCCCCATTTATCAGCCATACAGGAGTCCAGCAGCCATATCTGGGAGGAGAATGGACAGGTGGTCGCACATGTGCACGGCTTCTGAAAGTGGTGTGGGCGTATAGGAGAGAAAAAAACAGCGCTCATAGAGTAATAACATTTGAGATAAATGCCTATCATTGACCCACAAAATCAAATCAGGCAAAATGAATCATATAGATTCCTATGTCCATGAGGATGCTGCCTTGCCTCAGTTCCACCAGATGCGATGCCCTTCACACCAAATGGTGTGGAAATAGATGCAGTGATGGAAGAAACCTTCCAGGAAGGCTCTGGCACAAATCCCTTTAAATTGTTGTTACCCAATTACTCCTTCGTAGTAAGAGGCGGATATTCTTTTTTTGGGTATAGATAAATCCAGATTTTTATTAGCAGTAAATGACGCGTTTTGGGGTACGCAGATCCCTTTCTCAAATAAACAAAGTGGATATATAATGCAAACAGTGACATACACACATATTTAAAAACAAAATTGCGCCAAAAAACGCCTAATGTGAATGCCCCCTTTTGGATTTGAATACCAGGGGGGTGTAGGATGGAACCTGGGGTCATTCATTACATTCCCCCCAACAAAGAGGGGTTAAATGAACAAGAAAGACAAAAAAATAAAAAAGGAATGAAACTTTATTTAGATTGCTCTCATAATGGAGCTTATATCCATAAGCTCCATTATGAGGGCCAACTGGAGGAAAACTATATATACTGTGGGGCCAACTGGAGGAAAACTATATATACCGTGGGGCCAACTGGAGGAAAACTATATATACCGTGGGGCCAACTGGAGTGGGACTATATTTACTATGGAGCCAACTAGAGGGGGACTATTTATACTGAAGGTCAATTGGGGTCTATATATACTTTGGGTACAACTGCAAGGGGACTATATATACTGTGGGGCCAACTGGAGGAGAAGTATATATGTTATGGGCCAATTGGAGTGGCTATATATACTGTGGGTGCAACTGGAGGGGGACTATATATATACTGTGGGGCCAACTGGAAGACTATGTATATTGTGGGGACAATTGGAGGAGGACAATATATACTGTGAGGACAACTGGAGGGGGACTATATATATTATGGGCCAATGAGGGGCTATATATACTGTGGGTGCAACTTGAGGGGGACTATATATACTGTGGGGCCAACTGGAGGAGGCCAATGTATATTGTGGAACCAACTGGAGGGGGACTATATATACTGTGGGGAAAATGGATGAGGACTATACATACCGTGGGGGAACATGAGGGGGACTAAATATACTGTGGGCCCAACTGGAGGAGGACAATATATACTGTGAGGACAACTGGAGGGGGACTATATATATTTTGGGCCAATGAGGGGGCTATATATATACTGTGGGTGCAAGTTGATGGGGACTATATATACTGTGGAGCCAACTGGAGGAGGCCTATATATACTGTGGGGGCAACTGGAGGGGGACATTATAATATAATTAAGGGCCACTGGTGGGGCAGGTTAATTAATGTCTGAGGGGAGACTGTTCAATGCCTGGGGGACTATGGGGGTGTACAGGTTAATATCTGGGAGCCCACAGGGGTGTACAAGAGGATGTGTGAGGGGCTACTGGGGGGGAAAGTTAATGTGTGAAGGGGCCAATAGGGGAACATTATATTGTATGGGGCCACTAAAGAAGCCTTATAATGTGTGAGGGCAACTAATGGGTTTTATACTATGTGAGGTCCCTGGAGTGGCATTATAATTTGTGTGGGCCAGGTAAGTCTAAGCGGTGGTGATGGGGGCTTCTTATTCTTAACCTTAGCACTGGCAGTCCTGGTGTTTGGTTAAATGTTTTCCTGGACAACTCAGGGTCCTCTGATACCTGTGGATGATGTTATGTATGATACAACCAATTGCAGCAGCTTGGAAGGCCAAAGAAGGTACCGAACAACTGAATGGAGGGGGCCAGTCATTGTAGAGGGTTTTTTTTTAATGAAGATGTACATTATCAAGGACCTGTAACCAAGTCATAGCTTTATTAGTATACTATTAGTATCTAGGGCATCTTGACCTGTAATGTGTAAACCCCTTCTAAATAGTTGCTAATCTAGAGGCCTGGCCTGATGTCAGGACGTCTTCTAGAATCAATCATTTTCTATGTGTGGAGTGGTCACAGCTGTTGTTCCACATTTACACAATTTCACGAAATAAACTCAAGCTGCAGGAGACTGCATACTATCTGCATACACAGCGCACATCATTTACAAGGAGGAGAAGCAAAAGCTGAGATGGCACATTTTACAGCAAGGATTGGTTCTGTGCAGAGTAAATGTTCCATAACATGGCATTCACATTACCTCCTAAAATAACCTGCCATTACCATATTTAAAATAACTTACTGTATATCATTCTATAGAACCTCAGGTTAACACACAGCTAACCATATGTGTCTCAACGCCTTGACCCCAATATTTCTTAATATATCCTGTTAAAATTTCAATCTGGATTTCTAGAACCTCTGCTGCAGATATCTGCATTACTTCTTAAAGACAGAATCATTTAGCAGAAGTTTCTGAGACCTGAACATAAAAAGAAAATGAAGCTTATGTTTCTTTAAATGATCAACGCTGAGAATTCTATATACAGACAAATACATTAATTTATCATAAAACTAAATATAATAAATGGATAAACAATACCACAGTAACCGTAGTGTGTACAGCTCTAATCTCTGTACTGTATTGTATAATTCAGTCATCATAATTCAAGATTATATTGGAATTTTAAATGTTATCATTTTAGTATCTTTTCATACCATTCTCCAGTCCATAGATGGCAGTATTGTTCAGCTCTTCCTGCTACGCGACTACAAATAAAGGATGGATGGGGGAGTGGATAGATAGATAGATAGATAGATAGATAGATAGATAGATAGATAGCACACTTTTCACTTGTGGATAATACTGTGTAGTTGACACCTGAAACTCTCGGCTGAGCACCCATCAATTTTCTGGTGCTGCTGGTCCTGCAATTGGTACCACTATAGTTAGTACAGCAAGTGAGCAGCACAGCTCCCGAGAGGTAAACAATATTGGGAGCCGCACTGTCTTGGTACATCTGATCTGCAGAGGTTCCAGGTGTCGGCTCCCCCAGGTCTAATAATGATGGTAGGCCTTCAATACTAGAAATCGGATAACTCCTTTAACTGTTGACTATCACAATTCTGCATATTCATGTACTAATGGAAAATGCCACTTTCCGTTAGAGAGCAAATAGGCATTCTGCCAGGGGCAGCAGTTCTGGGGCTCCCCTTCTCCCACCCCTCTTGCTGCATATTTTTAGATGAATCCAGGTAGGAAAAATAGAAGGACTGCGCTTACTCCGAATGTCCAAGAATAGAGGCTTTATTTCAATCCACACACACAACGCGTCTCTCACTGCATATGTATGTACTGGTCTGACAATACAAGGACACAACTGGTAGCAGTGTAAGGCCCCATGCACATGAGGAATTTGGGCCCAAAAATTTGGTCTGCTCATCAACCGTATTACCCAACCTGAACACAGATGGGAGACTGGTCTGAGATGCTTGTAGTCCCTGCAGCACTGCTATACGATATACAGTCCTGTACTATGTACAGTACTGGGCAGTGAAGCCACACGTATGCAGCATCATATATCACTAGGATACATCTCCTGACTTGGTTTGGGCCGGGATAAGAGAAGGAACACCTACCTCGTATTAATGACAGTGGGCCGACTGTACCATGATGTGTGCTGGATACAGACCATACTGCTGTAATGTGGGCCTCTTATATCACACAATATCATATATAACATCAGCACACCCCACACTGGCTGCATGTCCTCCTGGGCTCCATATCCTGGATGAGATGAAAGAACTGCTGGGACTTGTAGTTCTCTGGTCACTGTGTGTACCCTGTGTATCCAGCCTGTTGTCTCCAGCACACATCATGGCACTGTCAGCTCACTGTCATTATTATAAGGTATCTTGGGATCCATGGGGACTGTAAGATGGCCGGCATGTACTAGTGATAGATGTGCTGTGTAACCATGAGGGCCTCATTTATACACCTGGTCTTGTTGCCCATAGCAACCAATCAGAGACCAGCTTTTATTTCCTGAACAGCTCTGAAAAAATGAAAGCTGCGCTGTGATTGATTGCTGGGAGCAACCTGTTTATTGTCAGTAACATGTGCACATCATAGGAATATTAACCCCTTATGGACATCTCCAGCATATACAACATTATTAAGCCCTGCCCCCCGACCTACTGTGGAACAGCCACAAAACCTCTCAGAAATGCCCACTCTGGGGCATATTCGGAGCAGTCATGTCTTTTGTGATGTCTGTTCTCTCTGGACTATCCTGTAGGACACTCCTTATACTGCAGTACCTGAGGCCACCTCTACAGTGTACAGCTCCGTACACTGTATACGACTTCCAGCTCCTTATACTGCAGTATCCGAAGCCACCTCTACAGTGTAAAGCTTCGTACACTGTATACGACTTCAAGCTCCGTATACTGCAGTACCCAAGACCACCTTTACAGTGTACAGCTCCTTGCACTGTATACGACTTTCAGCTCCTTACACTGCAGTACCCGAGGCCACCTCTACAGTGTACAGCTCCTTGCACTGTATACGACTTTCAGCTCCTTACACTGCAGTACCCGAGGCCACCTCTACAGTGTACAGCTCCTTGCACTGTATACGACTTTCAGCTCCTTACACTGCAGTACCCGAGGCCACCTCTACAGTGTACAGCTCCGTACACTGTATACGACTTCTAGCTCCTTATACTGCAGTACCCGAGGCCACCTCTACAGTGTACAGCTCCGTACACTGTATACGACTTGTAGCTCCTTACACTGCAGTTCTCCAGTGCCACAAGATAGGTCAGAGCAATCGGGGTCCAACACCTGGGCATGCTGACTTCGAGGGGCTGGAGGAACCTACACCTGAACACAGCCAAGTGGCTCCCATCACACAGCCAGCCACTCATGCTACATTCATCCTACCTGTGCAGGAGTGACAGGAAGATCAATCGTCCTGGTGCTACCACTACACGGGACGGAGCAAGAAGCTGTATCCAATGTATGGAGCTGTACACTGTAATAATGGCACCGGTGGAACTGCAGCACTGCTCCCATTTACTTCATTAGGAGCAGATCTGCTTCTGACAATATTACTTGTACACTATATGGTTTCTGGCAGCCAACACAGCTGATCGGTGTGGGGCCCAGGTGTCAGACCCTGACTGATCTGATACGGATGACCTATCCTGTAGAGTCTTGAACAACCCCTTTAAAATCAGACTTTACCATCGGTATGCTATTTGTAGTAAGAGACTTGATTTACCTCTCTGTAAACATTTTTCTGAAGCAAAACACACAGACAGACAATTGTGTTTTAAGATCATTGATTTTATGTCATGAAATAGACGAGTGGGTGATAGTGTAGCTGCCATAAATGTCTTTCATGGGAAAACCCCTTTAAGGTGCTTCTTGGTTTTATTTTCACTATGTATACACTGGTGATTTACTTTATATACATTGTAGCAGATTATATCACACTGTATCATTGCTATGACAATGTCTAAGATCTCTAATTCATGAAAGGGATCGCCTTTAAAAAATGTTCTCAGCATTTTATTATGTACGGTATACTGTATATGACTATTGGTCATGATGTAAATGTAAGGATTGAAGCTTTTTTTGTGCACTATTCCTGTCAACCTTTACCTTCAGCTCTGTAATACTTTTATTACATTGATGTTGGTGTAATATTGTTCTACCAACATCCCCTAAATGTTGCTGACAGTTTATAAAATTAGACAGCTGGCATTTCTTACAGTAATGTTATTACTATGCTTTCTCAGAATGTGTTCAATATAAAAATGCAGTCTTCTTAATATCAAATGCACCCAAAATGTAGCTATTCACATAGAGATGTGTAGGTAGATCACATCACATTACATTGTCTGTAAATTGGTATCTTTGCTGATTTCTGAAACTTTAGGGATCCAAAACCCTTTGGAAGCCACATTGATTCCAATGGCTTGTGTTAGATAATTCCATTTACTGAAATCTGAGTGGTGCTGAACAGGTTTTAGGCTGTGAAAATGCTGCGTTTTACAGTACCTGCAAAGTGAATGGGATTGGCTTATCCCAGCCACACATTGCAGAAAAAAAAATCTGCAGGGGAAAAGTTGCGTTTTCAAAAATGCCCACATTTTTGAAAATCGCAGCATGTTAATTATACCTGCAGAAACGCTGGTGTTTTCCATATAGGTATACGGCTAAAGCCCCACGTAAAGCAGCTTTTTTTGTTGCAGATTTTTCAGTGGTTTTTTGAGCCAAGACCAGGAGTGGATTGAACAGAAGGTAGACGTGTAAGGACTTCCTATATATATCCCATTCCTTTTGTAGCCATTCTTGGCTTTGGTCTAAAAAACTGCAGGAAAATCTGCAATAGAAAAAGCTGCATTTCCTCAACGTGGGGCCTCAGCTTTATAGAAACAAAGAGTCTGCAGATGAAAACTGCAAAACCGCAATGTTTCTGCAGCATTTTTTTGCTGCGCTTCACTATGTGGGGCCTTAGCCTTAGGGTACTAGTAAGTGCCAATGCCCCTTGATTCAGTGGTGGCTGAACTCATGGACACCATTAATGTCATCTTTTGATACATCTATGCCATGTCATAAGTAAATTATTAGGGGAAGAGTGTTTTGAAGTCAGAATCCAGCCTCTTAATAATTCTGCTGCATCTCAGGTGGTCCCATTGGCCAGAAATGAAAACTACTCCACCTATGGACTAGATTTTAGAGCGTAGGGGGAAAAGGACAAAGTGTGGCACTTTTTGATGCAAAACAGCCGTATGCCAAAAAATGTGTTACTTTTAGGCCGGAAAAAAAATGTAACATTTTACAGTCACAGCACTAGCGAAAAATACGTGCAGCGGACACGCTGTGATTTCCAAAAATCACAGCGTGTCAATTATACCTACGCAAATGCTGGCGGTTTCCCTATAGGTATAATGGAAGCAGAAAGTCCGCAGAGGAAACCTTAGCCTCATGCCAGAAAACCACCCACCCTTGCACTTTCTAAAAATGAGATGACATTAGTAATTCTGCCTCAATGTTTCATAAATTTGTGCATTGTTAAAAATAAGACTTCTGTCTAGACATGTTTCTCCACTTTCTTCTCCAAAAAGTCACAGTTGATAAACCTGGTGTACATCTAATCCCTTGCTAAACAGACCTAATTTCCCATCCATCTTGCAAAAGTAGCAAGACTGGCGTAAAATTACAAAAAGTCATAGCTTGTGCACAAAAAGGTCCCAACTGTTAGAACTCCATCGATTTGCAACGTATCCTCTATCCTGTGGATAAGTTGCATTTGTTATCAAACCTTCTTTAACTTGATTGTTTCAATGACTTTTCAAAGTTTTTCTTTGGGTTATCATACTGCAGCAAGTTATCAGATTCAAGTTGATCCTTGCTACATCTGTACATACAGGCTGATACTAAATTTTAGACTTATTTGCACATGAACTTGAGGAGTCCTAAAGAGATGTCAGCAAATTATACACATGTGGACAAAATTTTTGGGTACCCCTCGTTTAATGAAAGAAAAACCCACAATGGTCACAGAAATATCTTGAATCTGACAAAAGTAATAATATATAAAAATTCTATGAAAATGAACAAAAGAAAGTCAGACATTGCTTTTCAACCATGCTTCAACAGAATTAAAAAAAAAAAGAAAACTCATGAAACAGGCCTGGACAGAAATGATGGTTCCCTTAACTTAATATTTTGTTGCACAACCTTTTGAGGCAATCACTGCAATCAAACGATTCCTGTAACTGTCAATGAGACTTCTGCACCTCTCAACAGGTATTTTGGCCACTCCTCATGAGCAAAATGCTCCACTTGTCGTGGGTTTGAAGGGTGCCTTTTCCAAACGGCATGTTTCAGCTCCTAAGATGCTCAATAGGATTTAGGTCAGGGCTCATAGAAGGCCACTTCAGAATAGTCCAATGTTTTCCTCTTAGCCATTCTTGGGTGTTATTAGCTGTGTGTTTTGGGTCATTATCCTTGTTGCAAGACCCATGACCTGCGACTGAGACCAAGCTTTCTGACACTGGGCAGCACATTTCTCTCTAGAATCCCTTGATAGTCTTGAGATTTCATTGTACCCTGCACAGATTCAAGACACCCTGTGCCAGGTGCAGCAAAGCAGCCCCAGAACATAACAGAGCCTCCTCCATGTTTCACAGTAGGGACAGTGTTCTTTTCAAGATATGCTTCATTTTTCCGTCTGTGAGCATAGAACTGATGTGCCTTGCCAAAAATTTTGATTTTTGTCTCATCTGTCCATAGGACATTCTCCCAGAAGCTTTGTGGCTTGTCAACATGTGGTTTGTCAAATTCAAGTCTGTCAGATTCAAGTTATTTCTGTGACCATTGTGGGTTTTTCTTTCATTAAACGAGGGGTACCAACAATTTTGTCCACGTGTGTATATACTTAGGAATTGCAATACATTTACTAAATGCACAAGTGTATACATTTGCCAGGACTGTTTTGATTTTTCCAAACAATACAGAAAATTCAGTCTGCTGCACTTTCATATAAATTTGCAAAAACAGTATGCAGAAACATACTGGCCAGACTGAGGCTGGAAGGCCTCCATCTGGTGAATAGAGGCCTAGGGATACAATACTGAAGTCCAACTTCAGAGACCCAGTGTGCACTTAGACTAATTAAAGAAAACTTCTGGCATGTGGATATCCTCTCTCCTGTGAAAAATATGGCATGGGCATTTTTTTTTCCTATGAATATATTTACAGGTTACATTACTGGAAAAACAAGTCACTTTGCACGTGAGATTTGCATGGCAAGCTGCCTAGATTGATATATTTGCAGAGAAGTTTGAGAGGATATGAAATGGGTTAAAATTTGGTTTCATTGCCTGTAGTATAGTGCACAGCCAAAGAAGCATTTGTAATATTATGTCTAAATTAGATTTATTGCTGCTTCATGGGCATAGCTTGCAAGCTAACCCTGATATTAAGGCAGACTCAAATGTCACAAAAAGAAATTTGCACAGACAATCCTGTCACGTCTCGCTGATTTTTAGAGTTTTTAGAATCGGGTTGACAGGTGCTAGTCTCTCTTATTTTTAGTATGTATTAACTTCTTTACTTCTCTTTCGCTCTTTGATGCCTATTTGAACCTAAATAAATATCATATGGTTACTTTAGGCTAAGTGGAAATGTTATTACTACATAAGCAGATATATCTTGTTCAACAAAAGATATTTCTTTATATGTATATACTTAGTTTTCCTGGGTTTCATGGAATGCATTTTGGAGATGGGTGAAAAATTCTTCGTACCATGTCTTCTCAAAAACAAGAACTTAAAAGGAACCTGTCACATGGAAAATGGAGAGGGAGCTCAGAAGACTGATGTATAGTTTTGTGCGAAAAGATTCAGTCTGAGTTGTCATTTATCCATTGAAATCTCTGCTCTTTTTATTCTAAAAAGTCAAGAAGGCGGTTCTATGAATAACTGACAGCTCTCTTTGTGTGCACAGTCATAGAGGGGAGGCTGTCAATCACTCAAAGTCGTCTCCTTGACTTCTTACGCTCTATAACATGCTGGCCAACAATTGAAGATCATTTTCATGCAAGAGGTTCCCTTTAAGAACTATATTTTAGGTCAAGTCTCAGAACAAGATTATTGACTAAACCAGGAGTGGAATCTATGGGATATTGCAAATTTTACCTTAAAAGAACTGACTATGTACATGGATTTCCCCAGTGACTGTGGAATAGCCTTGTATAGCACCTAATAACAGCTTTGAGATAGGGCTCAGCAAAATTAAAAGTAGGGCCCCAAATTTTGACATACCAACAACACCGTCATATTCTATCACTTCAGAAGTCAGTGCTGCACCTCCAGTGGTACTGATATAGTCTTAAAAGATCAGGAGAGCAACAAAACAGATATTGTACCATCCTTGCCCGTCCGGGCTTTGGCACCATCCTCTGAGCGCATGCTGCGGTGCAGGAGCGTGTCCGGTTGTGATTCCTTTCTTTGGGTTTTTCTTGTATTGTCTGAACACTGTCCTATTCCCTCACCTCCTTAATTGATTTTCCACCGCATCCATCTCCTTCACCTTGCTTTCCCTCTGCTCCGCTAATAGTTAATTTTAGCCTTACCTGTATGATTGACAGCCTATCCTCCTATCAAGTCTGGGGTGGGTTCTTCCTTCCTATTTATTGTTTGCTCACTTATACCTGACCTCTGGCTTAACTTTGACTATTGTCTTGGATTTTGATTCTGTACTGCATTGCTCAACTGTTACCGACCCCTTGGCTAGCTGACCTCCCTTTTGTTGTTTTTTGTCCTGTCTGCATTCTGTGTTATCACTTATATTCAGGAAGTTCAGGCAAGTAGCCAGGGACAGTGGGGGGTGCCGTTTAGGGCTCACTGTCTTGTCATGCCCCTCCCCCCAGGGTCCACCAGCAGCTGCTGGGGAATCGCTCCTCTAGCAATTCCCTTACAGATACATAGTTGTGAAACTGTGGTGTGTGTACTAATATACTGGGGTAAATTATTACCACTATACAGACAATTACCAGAACGCATCATATAAAGACCACTAATACCAATAATACCTCTATACAAGGCCCAGATAGTACACTACCTCCACAGTGACTACCTCCATTAGACTACATATCAATGCAAGGACAATAGTTGTGAACTAAACATACTCCTAACCTAATAAGCATCAGATGAATTAAAGGCGTTTTTCCGCCCCCAAATTGATTTTTTTATACTGATAACCTATCCACAGGACAGCTCATCAGTATGTGATCTGTGAACATGTTTTCTTATACACATGTTTATTTCCTTTGTGTGTATTGGAAAAACACAAAAAAAACAGAGAAAAAAAAAGACAAAAATGATATAATTTCATGCAAAACTCCAAAAATGGGCTAGAGAAAAATTACTAGCACCCTCAACCTAATATTTGGTTGCACACCCTTTCGGAAAAATAACTGAAACCAATTGCTTCCTATAACCATCAACAAGTTTCTTACACCTCTCAAGTGGTGTGCCAACACTTACGGCCATGACTGTAATAGTTCCCCCACTGGCATTATTAATAGTTCCTCTTTATAAATAATAGTTCCCCCAGCCTTATTAATAATAATTCTATATATATATATATATATATATATATATATATATATATATATATATAGCCCCTTATTAACAATAGTTCCCCACTGGGAATGCTTACTTGTATAGCACTATCATATTCCGCAGAGTTTAACAGATTAACAGTTCCTCCTTATAAATCCCCCCATATAATAGTTCCGTTAGATTTATTAATAATAGATCTTCCTTATAAATATATACAGTACAGACCAAAAGTTTGGACACACCTTCTCATTCCAAGAGTTTTCTGTATTTTCATGACTATAAAAATTGTAGATTCACACTGAAGGCATCAAAACTAAGAATTAACACATGTGGAATTATATACTTAACAAAAAAGTGTGAAACAACTGAAAATAGGTCTTATATTCTAGGTTCTTCAAAGTAGCCACCTTTTGCTTTGATTACTGCTTTGCACACTCTTGGCATTCTCTTGATGAGCTTCAAGAGGTAGTCACCTGAAATGGTTTTCACTTCACAGGTGTGCCCTGTCAGGTTTAATAAGTGGGATTTCTTGCCTTATAAATGGGGTTGGGACCATCAGTTGTGTTGTTCAGAAGTCAGGTGGATACACAGCTGATAGTCCTACTGAATGGAGTGTTAGAATTTGTATTATGGCAAGAAAAAAGCAGCTAAGTAAAGAAAAACGAGTGGCCATCATTACTTTAAGAAATGAAGGTCAGTCAGTCCAAAAAATTGGGAAAACTTTGAAAGTCTCCCCAAGTGCAATGTCCAAAACCATCAAGCGCTACAAAGAAACTGGCTCACATGAGGACCGCCCCAGGAAAGGAACACCAAGAGTCACCTCTGCTGCGGAGGATAAGTTCATCCGAGTCACCAGCCTCAGAAATCGCAGGTTAACAGCAGCTCAGATTAGAGACCAGGTCAATGCCACACAGAGTTCTAGCAGCAGACACATCTCTACAACAACTGTTAAGAGGACACTGTGTGCAGCAGGCCTTCATGGCAAAATAGCTGCTAGGAAACCACTGCTAAGGACAGGCAACAAGCAGAAGAGACTTGTTTGGGCTAAAGAACACAAGGAATGGACATTAGACCTGTGGAAATCTGTGCTTTGGTCTGATGAGTCCAAATTTGAGATCTTTGGTTCCAACCACCGTGTCTTTGTGCGACGCAGAAAAGGTGAACGAATGGACTCTACATGCCTGGTTCCCACTATGAAGCATGGAGGAGGAGGTGTGATGGTGTGGGGGTGCTTTGCTGGTGACACTGTTGGGGATTTATTCAAAATTGAAGGAATACTGAACCAGCATGGTTACCACAGCATCTTGCAGCGGCATGCTATTCCATCCGGTTTGCGTTTAGTTGGACCATCATTTATTTTTCAACAGGACAATGGCCCCAAACACACCTCCAGACTGTGTAAGGGCTATTTGACCAAGAAGGAGAGTGATGGGGTGCTACGCCAGATGACCTGGCCTCCACAGTCATTAGACCTGAACCCAATCGAGATGGTTTGGGGTGAGCTGGACCGCAGAGTGAAGGCAAAAGGGCCAACAAGTGCTAAGCATCTCTGGGAACTCCTTCAAGACTGTTGGAAGACCATTTCAGGTGACTACCGCTTGAAGCTCATCAAGAGAATGCCAAGAGTGTGCAAAGCAGTAATCAAAGCAAAAGGTGGCTACTTTGAAGAACCTAGAATATAAGACATATTTTCAGTTGTTTCACACTTTTTTGTTAAGTATATAATTCCACATGTGTTAATTCATAGTTTTGATGCCTTCAGTGTGAATCTACAATTTTTATACTCATGAAAATACAGAAAACTGTTGGACTGAGGTGTGTCCAAACTTTTGGTCTGTACTGTATATATAAAGGGGAGCTATTTATAAGGAGTAACTATTAATAATAAGGCTGGGGGAACTATTATTAATGAGGGGGGACTATTAGTTCCCCTAATTTTATTAACAATAGATCTTCCTTATAAATTGCCCCACCACCTTATAAATAATGCCTACCTTGGACTTACTAAAACTAGTCCCTGTTCATAAATATGTGTTCCCCTTATCAGTAATAGTGTCCTTTTAATTTTTACTCACCTTACTACAATCCCCCGATGAGTCGAGATTCTGAAGTCTCTCGCTGCAAGTGGACTCCCGAGCAGCTCTGGCACAGGTGGTGCAATGTAGTGATGTTATTGCATCCCGTCTTTACAGCTCCCTGCTCTAATATAGATTTCCACAGTATCGACGTTCATAGCACGCCAATACATTGGTAAGTAAGGCTCCCCTGATCCGGGTCATCAGACCAAACGTCTGATGTTGCGGATCCAATGGCCCCTTTGGGCATTTGCATTAGTCTGACATAGTAACTTACATAGGACTGCTGCCTCTCCCTCCATGTAATGCAGTCCTGTGCAAAGTTACTTTAGGCTAAGTTCCCACACAGCAAATCGCGAAAAGACCGCGGAAGAAACGCATCAGGGTTTTTTTGCGCAGCGTTTTTCACAGAAAGTCCGCAGAGTTTTCCTCTGCGGACTTTCTGCCTCTATTATACCTATACGGAAAACTCCAACATTTCTATAGGTATAATTGACATGCTACAATTTACAAAAACATAACGGTTTTTGAAATCGCAGCATTTCTGCTGCGGATGTTTTTCTGCAATGTGTGGAAGGTACGTTTTCGCAGGAGGAGATACTTGTGCTGGCCCTGCCTACTTGTATTGACTCCGCCTACTTGCAGTGATCCTGCCTATAAAATGGGGCCACTTTTACATTTTTTTCCAGGGCCACTTTCAGGTCCCAATCTGCCCCTGGCTGCAGCTATAATGGGGCTATTAGTTTCAGGGAAATTGATAGGACACCACATATTAAAAAGGTTTATACAGCCAGAGACCAGACTGCCCAGCAAGACCCTGCAGAAAATTCAAGTTTTGATGAACACTCAGTAACCCTTTAAGGACACAGTGGGTCCCCTTATATTTTGCACAGTTTGAACATATAATATATCCATCTCTAGAGAGAAGCAAAAAAAAAATTTGTTTATTCACACCATTGAGCAGTTCAACTGGCTCAGCTCAATAGGGAATATTTATGAATGCAATTGAGCTATTTTTCTGTAACTATGCCATATTCACGCTGCATTTAAATCACATACTGGCGTACCACTCGGCAGTACTCCATTATTAATAAATACGCCCCACTGGTGCTTCAGTCGAGTTCCACCTGGGATCTGTGCATGGTCACTCCAAAATAATGCTGGGCTTAGTGAGTCCTCCTGTTGTTCCGACCCTGTTACTGTATGCATCTGCTCTTGTTATTCCCTTGCTTTTAATTATCTTACAAAGCAATCCGGGGTGGATTATATAATACAAAAGGTAAAACACAGCACAGTACAAGGACATTGTAAAACACTCTTTATAAAATGTGCATTGCTTTTAATGGCATTTAAGCTGTTAACAAAGTTAGAAATAAAAACCACAAAGATTTCAATAAAACAAAGCAGATTCCCAAATTAATCAGCCTCGCTTTCCTTTCATGAGAAACAATGACAGATAAATAAGACGCACTTAATTAGACGCCTTACAGTTTTCAAGTCCATTTGCAGAAGTTTACCTTTATTTTCTCCGGCTTTCATCAGTTGTATAATAATTATGATTTGCATTTTTATGGCACCTCCTATTCAAACAGGATCACAGGCTGTTGTGAGGCTGAGGTATACAAATCACACAAAGTAGCATTTTATGAGATTTTCTGTTTTCGGCCAGCTGGTAATGAACGAGATGTACTCAGAGTGATAGCATGCAGCAAACCATTGTATTAATGCCACCTAGATTAAGTGCTTTATTAAGGAGTAATTTAGTGCAGGTACTTCAGATCAGCAGTTCTCCATCTAAGGGTAGTTCTACATGATGTTCTCTGCAGAACTGTAGCTTCAGTCTGGTTGGGGGCTGCTGGTGCTTTCACGTAAGTAAGACTACATTCGTACAACTGAGCTGCAAAATGGTTGTAAAAAACGTCCATTTTTCATAGCTGTCTTGCACCTGAGGGGCACCCTTTTCACGGATCCCCCATATATTTGAGTGTTCAGAAGGGTCTGTGAAAATGGACAAATATAGGACATGACCTATATTTTGATGGTCCGTTACAACAGACCGTCAAAATTACGATTGTGTGAAAAGCCCCCTTTCCCTTGAATAGAATTTAATGCTGCCGGCCGTGTGATGTCTGTTATAAAAGGGACGTCACACAGCCATAATTTACTGTTGTGTGAATATTGCTTAAATAAAACACTGATTGATATTGGGCTTTTCCTTGTTACTGATGGTGCGGCCTTATTCACATGACATTAACATTTATCATGGACCTAATGTCTGTGGAAAATGTCCATGTTTGGATGTTTGGACCCACACCTAGTCTCCTACACTTCGGCTTCATGGAACGGAGCGTTTCTGTGACAGTCTCCTGCCTTTCTTCGATCCTACTAGTAACCCATTTATCCTTCAGGTATTCCAGTGTTTTTGACAACTACACCAAAAAGAAGTTGTAACGGCACCAGGTATGGACACTTTGCCACGTATTTCTCCAGCCTACCCTAGAAAAAGAGCAGAGTAGTCTGTTCCCGCCACGAAAAAAGCACATCAACACCAGCAGGTCCTGATTTCATCAGGCATTTTACTTGAGGTAGTTGTCACTTACATCAGGACTTCACAGCAGTTTTGCAGAAGTTACATAACATGGCAGATTCACAGAACTGAGGTTACAGCCTTTTCAGACAGCGTTGGACTTGCAGACCTACAGAAAAAACACAACTATTTGCCCTGACTCACATAGATCCGGCTGTCACTTGCTCTGCTGGCTATTGGGGAAAAGCCCAGGTTTATACAAGGGTCACTCCTAAGTGAAGGGTAACTTCACTCATTGCACTGGAATCAAGGAATGGACTCCCAAAAGGGCAAGAAAACGCCAATTATTGAAACGGGTTTTGCTTGTTAGGAAATCATCGTACCACCTCAAGCAAGTACCAAAACATGAAGTGGCACGATGTAATACACAGCAAACAGTTTATCATTACAATGTATAGAAATGCATTGAGCATAAAGACATGCACTTAAAGGGAGTCTACCACCTCCCCCAACATATTCAACTTCACAACTGCTTTACAAAGAACATTACAGTGATAAAAGCATACCTATGTCATGTATGTCACTTTTGTAGATTTGGAGAAAAAAAAGAATTATAGATATATTCAAATTAAGCATTTGGTGCACTTGGGTAGGCCTAGAGCCCTGGGAGCACTGCTTTTGCCGCTCAAGTAGGACGAATGATGTCATATCAGTGGGATGATCAACTCCCACTGCACAGGGTGGTACAAGCAGGAGATGGCAGCAGTCTGAGTACCAAAAGCAGTTCTCCAGGGAGCAGAAGACCCACCCCCAGTGCAAAAACAAATGTGACATACATAGCAAATGTACTCTGTAACTCATGGTGGTGAGAGCTGGATATGCTAGGTGGAAGTGTTAGGCCTGTCACCATTAAAAAGAGTCTATCCTGAATAGGGTCTTTCCATCAGTCCTACTCTTAAGGCTATAACTGTGGAAGGTGGTGACTTTCACCCCCATGCACACACATATCAAATATATATTAAAGGGGTTTTTCGGCCCCAAATCGTTTTTCCTACAGCTGACCTATCCAAAGAATGTTAGACTAACATTTATATAAATCTGGCACAGTTTAGGACTGTCTAGTCTAATTTATACTGTCTAAAACTTAGACCCTATTAGTAAACCTGCCCCCATTGCCTCTAGGTTTCGTAAAAAACAAGATATTGATTTATAGTGAGCTATTCCTTTCCCAGAATTCTTAGTAGAGCATGCACTGTCTGTTAGACTCTACGTATAACAAGGTTGCTTGCAAAGGCAGTCTTCCTAAGGAGACATAGCACCCCTTTTGACCCACATCCTAGACCTCTCACTTAGCCAAACCAGTACCCTGCTATGCACTGAGGAGGGGCAATAAACCAAAATAACTGCCTGCATATGGGTTTCTCTTCATTCTGGAAGAGATGTTCTGGTTTGACTTTAATCCCAGACAATGGGGCAAATTTAGAAAGTTAAATTTTAGACTAGGCAGTCTTAAACGGCACCAGATTTATCAAAGTGTCTGTTGTTGTTGTTGTTTGATAAATCTGGTGTATTATTAGACTATCTGTTCTAATATTACACCAATTCTTAGTTGACTTAAAAGATCTAATTCATGTCAATATTTGGTGTGTCCTTCAAAACAAAATCAATTCTTCTTGGTAGATTTGTAGTCAATTTTTGAAGGAACTCGGCAGGGAGGTTGTTCCAAATCTTGGAGAACTAAGCACAGATCTTCTGTGGATATAGGCTTGCTCCAATCCTTCTGCCTCTTCATGTAATCCCAGACAGACTGGATGATGATAAGATCAGGGCTCTGTCGGGGGCCATATCATCACTTCAAGGACTCCTCTTCAAAGGATGGTCACGCCAAATATTGATGGGATTTAGATTTCTCTTTTCTTCAGTTAATTTTGCTATTTGACAAAATGAACAATTAAAACTTCTATTTTTGAAATCATTCATAATTTGCAGCCTTTTTTCCAGAGCACTCCACTGAGCAGGTAGAATGAAGAATATTTTTCCATGGCTCAATCTAAATTAAATACTTTTAATTATTTAGCATTTACACAAAAAGCTTTGAGTACTTGGTTTTGGTCCATTAGTTGTGCAAGATATTGGCATGGGAAAAGGAGATTCAGTAGGAGTCAGCAATATTAGCTTTGGCATGTTTCTATTGGGACTGGACATTCAGTCTATGACCTGAGCTGGTCTTAATTAAACTGCTGTAATCAATATGTTCACTGGAGCACAATAGATGCGCTATACAACTGTGTTTAATGACTTCCATAATGAAGACCAGAAATCTTCAACCATGTGTGTATTACATATAGTATATGACAGCCATGAAAGGGGAACCAAGCAAAGTTTGCATCATGCAGTATATACCGAAAGGAACTGGTTGACATTTACTTATTTGAGGATCTCTGTCAACCATCTGTCATTGACTAGACATGGACATACTTTGTCTGCCTTGCAATATACAATATAATATACTGCTTAAAGTATGTGAAATTACATAAAAAGCAGGTTTGTACTATCAGGGCATCCAGTGGCTTGTAAATTCTTGGAAGCATCTGTAGGCTCAGAAGCCTTTAGCCTATGTCCTCCTTGGTCCTTGCAGCACACACGATGTAGATGAATCTAGCAAATTAGACATGTAGTGGAAAATGTTAACCACTTATCTACCACCCATTGACTTTATATGTCCAGGCGGTGGGAGTTCAACTCCTTTCAGAGCTAGCAGCTGCACAAGATGAGTACCAACTTCTCAAAGAGAAGGTAGGAATGGTTTATATAACTGCATACACAGCACTCAATGAGCACTGTGTATACAGCTATCAAAGCCGCCACGATGCGGCTTCCTCCTAGTTAGTCAGTCATGTGATCCACCAGGTGTCGGGGAATTGCATGAGCTGCTGGGACCTAGGACCCAGATCACCTCTGCAGTGTATACTAGGAGGTATATTCCTCCTATAACTGGAGCTATCAGCCCCAGGTAGAGGGGAATCAGCAAAAATAAAGTAATGTTAAAATGTTCTGCCAAGGTCTATTATGATCTTATGGGGGGGGGCACAATGTGTGAAAAAAGGAAGGTCATGTTGCGGAAATGCAGTGTTGTTTGCTGTTGTGGAAACACAGCAGAATAAAGCTGCATTCCATAGTACCAGTAATGTGAATAAGATTTTGTTTAATCTCATCCACACATTGTGGAAAAAAGAACTGGGGAAATTCTGGAATTATACTGTATTTATTCTGAAGAATAAACATAGAGAAAAAAGCAGCAAATATTGCTGTGGAAAAAATAAAAAACAGTGTCCACTGCATTTTTTTCTGCAGCATTTTAACCCCTTAAAGGGAAATCTGTCAGGTCAATCTGGGACACTAAACAACCCACAGGTCCTTATAGACCTGGGGTTCAGTGTCCCAAATCGCCCTGTTGTAATGCAATCCGCAGGCGCATTAAAAATAATAATAAGAAAAATAATAGAGATCAACGCTGTTTGGTGAGAACGGTCCGGCTTATTCATAAGGCACGCCTCTCGGCGCCTGCGCTGTTCTTCAGTGAAGCCATAGATGGACACCCCGGCTTCACTGCGCAATTGCCGTTAGTATGGGGCATGCACACTGAAGCCGAGGTGAACTCCTCTGGCTTCATTGAAGAACTGCACAGGTGCGGGGAGTACAGCAGCAGGGTGAGTATAAAGCTTTTTTATTTTTAATGCAGCCATGGATTGCGTTATAACAGGTTTATTTGGGACACTAAACCCAAGAACCCGGCCATTTTTCGTTTTTGCATTTTAGTTTTTCCCTCCCCAGATTCTAAGAGCCATAACTTTTTCATTTTTCAGTTCACAGAGTCACATGATGGCTTATTGTTTGCGAAACAAATTGTACTTTGTAATCTCACCATTCAATATCCTGTACAATGTACTGGGAAGCTGGAAAAAAATTCTGAATGAGGTGCAATTGGAGAAAAACTGCATTTGCGCCAATTTCACATGGGTTTAATTTTTACGGCGTTCACTCTGTAGTAAAAATAACATGTTACCTGTATTCTGTGGGTCAGTATGAATACTGTGATACCAAATTTATATAGTATTTGTAATGTTTTGATACCTTTTCAAAAATTAAAAACTTTGCAAAATAGAAAAAAAATCGTGTCGCTATAGTGTGACACCTGTAACTTTTTCATATTTACATGTATGGAGCTGGGTAAGGAATCTGTTTATGCGGGACAACATGACTTTTTATCGATACCATTTGGGGAAAGATCTGATGGTTTGATCACTTTTTATTCAATTTTTTATAGGAGGCAAAGTGTTGAAAAAAACGTGATTTGGCCATTTTGATTTTTTCACTGCTATGCCGTTTACCGTATGGGATTAATATTTAAATATTTTAATAGTTCGGGCATTTTGGAGTGCGAGGATACCTAATGTGTTTATGTTTACTTTTGTTTATTTTTATATCTGATCTAGGAAAAGGGGAGTGATTTGAACTTTTGTGGGTTTTTTTTTATTTTTTTATACTTTTAAAAACTTTTTTTTTTCTTCTTTTACTTTTATGATCAGACCCCTTAGGGACCTTGAAACCTAGGGGGTCTGATCGCTCATACTATTCACTGCGATACTACTGTATTGCAGTGAATAGCAAAATGCCTTCACTTCTATTAAACGCTGCCTCTGGCAGTGTGCAATAGAGCTAATGCAATGACAAGCCTGGGAGCCTTCAATAGGCTCCCGGCTGTCATGGCAACCGATCACCACCCTCCGGTGACATTCTGGAGGGCGGCGATCAGGGAAAAATGACGGCGCCCGTGGTGCCTGCGCAATTTAGACACCGTGGTCCCATTTGACTGCGCCATCTAAAGGGTTAACAGCCGCGATCGGTACAGGCACCGTTCGCGTCTGTTAGTGGCAGGTGCTGGCTGTATTATACATCCAGCATCCACGCTGTGTTCTTTTGTCCATATTAATCTTTTCCTTTTATTAGCCAGTCTCAGATATGGCTTTTTCTTGGCCACTCTGCCCTGAAGGCCAGCATCCCTGAGTCGCCTCTTCACTGTAGACGTTGACACTGGCGTTTTGCAGGTACTATTTAATGAAGCTGCCAGTTGAGGACCTGTGAGGCATCAATTTCTCAAACTAGAGACTCTAATGTACTTGTCTTGTTGCTCAGTTGTGCAGCGGGGCCTCCCATTTCTCTTTCTACTCTGCTTAGAGCCTGTTTGTGTTGTCCTCTGAAGGGAGTAGTACACACCGTTGTAGGAAATCTTCAGTTTCTTGGCAATTTCTCGCATGGAATAGCCTTCATTTCTAAGAACAAGAATAGACTGTCGAGTTTCACATGAAATTTCTCTTTTTCTGGCCATTTTGAGAGTTTAATCGAATCAACAAATGTAATGCTCCAGATTCTCAACTAGCTCAAAGGAAGGTCAGTTTTATTGCTTCTCTAACCAGCAAAATGTATAGAGTGTATTTCTGATTCATTTAATGTTATCTTCATTGAAAAAAACTGCTTTTCTTTCAAAAATAATGAAGTTTCTAAGTGACCCTAAACTTTTGAACGATAGTGTATTTGTTGAGTGCATCAAGTATTTGTCTCATGGTGAAGTTCGACACTTTTAGATGGTATGCGAGTCCGAATTTTGGCGTTTCTAGAAATTCTCCATATCTATTAAGCTATGACAGATTCCTAAATATATTTAAAACTACGAAGGGGATTTGGAGTGCAAAGTTTGACAGTATTGATAAATATGCCCCAGTGTCAGCTACATAAACATGTCTGTAATAAAGAGGGAAAACTATTTCAACAAAAGTTTTCTAGCAGTTAGTGTGGTATTAGAAATAAGCTGAAAGAAAAGCTGAAAAGCAGATCCTTTCCTTTTTCTTTTTTTTTGCATTTATCCGTATATTTAAAAAAAAAAAAAAAAAAACTCCACTATTCTGATATTGATGACCTATCCTAAGATTAGGTTATAAATATTTTAGAAAATCCCTATAAACTGGGTTTACACGACACTTTACACTTTTGTGCTGAAGGACTGCAAGTGTTTTTTAATTGCAGTAATACCTGGCACACTTTTCTATGCATTTCACCCACAGGCTGGATTTATACTGTGCTTTTCTCCTAAAAATGCACATATGGTTTTCAAAACTACATGTATTTTTCTATACAGAAGAAAAGCACTCTGTAAACCCAGCTGTAGGTTAACGATGATGATGTTTGCAGTGCAGTGCAGTGCACCAAATGTTTTCAATTTAAAGACATTATTGCATTAAAGGCGGTTGCAGGCGACCGTGGTGTGGATCAGTGTGCTATTTGTGTATTTCATGGATAGCACACTGACCCATGGCACACTGGCACATGTGGTTTTACATACCGCTAGAAAGCCGTCAGCACACTGAATTCAGCGCACTGCCGGCTTTCCCAGTATGTGCCCCTGGGCTGGAGATATCGGCGGTGTAAGTTTCATGGTTTACTGTCAGAAAGGCGTTCCTGACAGTCTAGCTGCGCTGTGAGGAACGCCCTCCCCGACAGTTCTCGTTCATAGACTTGTACTGGGGGGGCGTTCCTCACAGCAGAGCGTCATCGCTGAGCTGTAAGGAACTCCCCCCTCTCTGTACTGGTCTATAGCGCTGTACTGTCAGAGGGGGTGTTCCTTACTGCCCGGCGATTACGCTGAGCTGTGAGGAACGCCCCACCCCCAGTACAGCTAGACAGCTAGACTGTCAGGAACGCCCTTCTGACAGTAAACCGTGAAACTTACACCGCCGATATCTCCAGCCCCGGGGCACATACCGGGAAAGCTGGCAGTGCACTGAATTCAGCGCGCTGTCGGCTTTCTAGCGGTATGTAAAACCGCTGTGCCTGAGGACATGAAAGGTCCTCTTTAAAGGGTACCTGAGTTTTCAAGAAAAGTTGAAAAATGTGTATGTAGGGTCTTGCTGGGCTGTCTGTTCTATGATTGTCTAAACCAGTGATTCCCAAAGTGGTCCAGGTGGACCCCCAGGGGTCCACGGGAGACTCGACGGGAGTCTATGTTAGATCTAATCTTCACATTTTTTGACGAGTTTTGGGAATATGGTAGAAATGTAGCAGGGGGTCCACTGAAACCAGTAAAATTTTGAAAGTGGTCTACGAGAAAAAAAAGTTTGGGAACCTCTGGTCTAAACCTTCAGAAATTATGTTCTATCAGTTTTTCTGCTGCTAATAATCAAATTGTGGCTGAAACGCAGTTTACATTTGTCTCTCAGCCAGGGGGCATGTACAATAAGGAGCAGTCTGACCCCTCCTCCCCATCCATTGCTGATAATGTTCTACTATTGCCAGGAATAACTATACAATTGCAAAAAAAATACCTGATAAAAGCTCAAGTGACCATAATATAGGAGATCCAGGAACACTGGACATTAAATACATGCAGCCAAGCAGATAAAACACAAGAGAAAAAAAAAAATCTATCAGCACAATCAGTAAAGCTGCTTCTTTTCTGTGAATAATATCCCATCTGTAACCACTCAAGCAGCCAGAAGTAGATATGAAGAAGACTTCTCTATGAGATGTGTAGAATCCTCAGCCTTTTGCACACCGCAACAGTTTGCAGACATCTCTGTGGGGGCTGTGAGGAAAATTAACCTCTCCCCTCTCCATTCATTTTGTGAAGAGAGAAAAGGACTACCCTCTACACTCACTGAGATAAGCAAGACAGAATGTATCTATGGACGGACCTTGGTAACAAAAGAGCGAACAGCAAGTTAGCTAGAAGGAAAACACCTAGTGGCAGGAACTTTAGCAAGGTTTTTCAAGCAGACAGCAGCCACATTTTTAAAATGCATAACCATTTTGGTCCAGAATCACATGTTCTATGAAATGAGAGTAAGTTGTCTGAAAAGTTAGTGACCATTTAAAAACTACATGCAGGTCTACAGCAAAAAAAAAAAAAAAACTGTATAAACCCAGCCTTAAAGGGGTTGTCCAGGAATTAGACAAGTCACAGAGGAGGCCAGGAAAGGTGTAAAATAAAAAAAATCATAGTTGCCCATCCCCATCACTTCAGTGTCCATTGTCTGTTCAGGCATACACTGTGACTTTGCCACCGGTAGTCCAATCAATGGCCTCATCGGTGGCTGGAAAGGACGAGGTGACGTCAGTGGCCATATGCATCAGGGACAGGTGAGTATGATTTTATTTTTATGTTACATCTTTCCCAGCCTCCTCTGTGATTTATCCAATTCCTGGACAAACCCTTTAAAAAGCACCATGTTCCCTTCAAATTATGAACCGATGGAACACCAAACGCCAAGACCCCATCTGATGACATCATGTTATGTTTCACTGGGGCATTTCTCTTTAAGACATCTTTACTTGCAACAAACAAGCTGCTGTATAGAAACTTATTAGAAAGGTTGATTGAATTGTTTCTATGCAAACATTTGTATATTTTTAAATGCATGCAAACAACAGTGAATACATGCTCTGTATATGCTTTCTATGCCTTTACATGTGCCTCTTATCTATTATGAATATGCTTTTGATGCACTTCTCTTTGTCAATATAAAAGCGAATTAACGGTGCGTACAAGATATGATGTGCCACTAAAAAGGATGTCATGGAATATATAAATAAGTAGCTCAAGACGGAGACTAGATATTCTATAATTCACAAAAAGATAATCTTATCATGGGGACCTTGGTTGTAGGTAGAGGACACTATTTGTTTGCATATGGAACATTTCTATGGAAGAAAAATACACAGCTCCCTATGGATATATTATTTTTAATATCAATGAATGATATGTATGCAAACAAGTATATATATGCTCAGAGATGTAACTTTAAGGTCCCAATGCAAAATCTGTAATGGGGCCTCCACTTACATGTGCTCTCTATCATACTGTTGTCTTCTTATGTTGAAGTGAAGTCTTTGGGCCCTTTCAGGCTGCAGGGCCTGGTAGTGATTGCTTCCTCTCTATGACCTATAGCTACACCCCTGTATGTGCTCCTCTCTTGATTTCCTCAAGTCTGGAAGGAGGGCATCATCTTGACTGCAGAGTAAGCAAAATAGACAGTATAAGTTCTCCATTTCAGTATGGCCATTTTCCTAAGACGTTACTTCAATGGGACTTATAATGATTAGAACTTAAAGTGGACCTTAACTCCAGCAACTTTTAGCACCTGTTAATAGTTACTGCTCCATTGATTCTGGCACATTTAGAATTTTTCCTCTAGCCCTCACCATATCTTGAGCAATGAGTGCAGTTAGTTTTGGTACCTTTGGTGAAGGTGGTGAAAGGTCCTATTTAAATTGGTAAACATGTGGTTATTATTAGAGATAAGTGAGATGGTTTGTTATGAGCAGGGCTCAGTATGAATTTTCCAAAAATATTGGGTTCAGTTGAATCTGTAGTTTTTATGGTTTGCCTCCCACAAATCACTATTATACTCTCTTCAGACCCCAGAGTATAATAAATGGTGGCCAAGGTGTGGTGAAATAATAAGCATTGATACTACCTCATAGCGTCTGGTGTGGGTTCCCCAGCATCTTCAGACTTCTTCTGTCATGTCACGGCCCCTGGGGACCACTGAGGCCCAATGCTTTTATGTTAACATCATGACAATGGAATGCCCAATATGACTGCTGAGGCCCAATCACAGGCCTTAGCGGTCCCCCGGGGCCTATGTCTTCACAGAAGAGACTATAGGAGGCCCTGGAGAGGTGAGGGGAGATGGGTATCAGTGTTTATTATTTTATGGAAGTCCACTGGGCCCACTGCTTATCATACTCCCAGGTTTGAAGGGTCTTAGAGTAATAAAAGTACTTTCTGTTCAGACTGAAATGAAACCTTGCGAATATTCACAAAACATCTCCATCATCTCTACCACCTTCATTGCTTAGAGTAACAACACTATTATTCTATAATTGTTTAGTACTGGTGCATGCTTTATGACAAGAAGGTAACATTATATCACTATATACATCTATCAGATATGATATCTTATCGGTACAGCGCTACAGGCATCAATACGCAGTAAGAATCGTCATTAGTCAATGGAATAAAACTCATCTTAAGGTGCTGCTAACATTCAATTCCCACCTCAGAATGGGATTCATCTTGTCATCTGGAGGTCTGAAGAGGCAGCTTTACATGTTTGGGCACACAATAGACAAAATAGAGTCGAATGCTGTGCTAACTAAACCAGCAATGAGATACACTGTATACTCGTGCCCAGGCAAACAATCTCTACCTCTCCCATATAGCTTCATGATCACAGTGTGAAGATATGTACAATACAGTGGAGAGCAGGGCCACAGTCCAGACTAGTCATTGTATGGCTGAGGAGGAACCAAACCATACTCAACAATCTTCTCATAGAGCCTGGCTGTACATTTATACTACAGATATAGAATATGGTGTGTGACATGTCATATGTAGCATTTAAAAGGAATCTGACATCTTGCCTGACATCTGTTTTACTAAATACTTGCATTGCCCTTGAAATAACACTTCTGGAGCACTTCTTGTAACTTTGCATTGTGCCATTCCTGCGCCATTCCTTCTAGGAAACAGACCTTTTAAAGGGAGTCTGTCACCAGGAAAATCAATATCAATTCAGCCACAGTGCAGCAGATATTACGCTGCTCTGTGTTATACCTTTAGATAGTCCAATAGATGCATCATTCCCTTGCAAAATAATTTTGTATAAATATGCAAATAAGATTTACATGCAATAGGGGATGAATAGCCATGCCTGTATACTTGACTGACATTTTCTTTCTATCTTAGGCTACAGTCACACCTGTGTTGTGTGACCATCTGGGGACTCAGTCCCCCAGTCCTGCAAGCTGGACTTTTCTCTTCGCCAATTTCGGATGGAAACCGGACGGACCCCATTATAGTCAATGGGGTCTGGAGGTTTCCACGGGTAACCACTTTTTAAGCGGATAGGGTTTCTGTTTTTCGGGTCCCTAAGTAGTTATAGATAAATAATAGAGTGAAAGGATAAGTACAGTGGGGAAAAAAAGTATTTAGTCAGCCACCAATTGTGCAAGTTCTCCCACTTAAAAAGATGAGAGAGGCCTGTAATTGACATCATAGGTAGACCTCAACTATGAGAGACAAAATGAGAAAACAGATCTAGAAAATCACATTGTCTGATTTTTTAAGAATTTATTTGCAAATTATGGTGGAAAATAAGTATTTGGTCACCTACAAACAAGCAAGATTTCTGGCTCTCACAGACCTGTAACTTCTTCTTTAAGAGGCTCCTCTGTCCTCCACTCATTACCTGTAGTAATGGCTCCTGTTTGACATTGTTATCAGTATAAAAGACACCTGTCCACAACCTCAAACAGTCACACTCCAAACTCCACTATGGTGAAGACCAAAGATCTGTGGATGGACACCAGAAACAAAATTGTAGACCTGCACCAGGCTGGGAAGACTGAATCTGCAATAGGCAAGCAGCTTGGTGTGAAGAAATCAACTGTAGGAGCAATAATTAGAAAATGGAAGACATACAAGACCACTGATAATATCCCTCGATCAGGGGCTCCACGCAAGATCTCACCCCGTGAGGTCAAAATGATCACAAGAACGGTGAGCATAAATCCCAGAACCACACAGGGGAACCTAGTGAATGACCTGCAGAAAGCTGGGACTAACGTAATAAAGGTTACCGTCAGTAACACACTATGCCGCCAGGGACTCAGATCCTGCAGTGCCAGACGTGTCCCCCTGCTTAAGCCAGTACATATCCGGGCCCGTCTGAAGTTTGCTAGAGAGCATTTGGATGTTCCAGAAGAGTATTGGGAGAATGTCATATGGTCAGATGAAACCAAAGTAGAATTGTTTGGTAAAAACACAACTCATCGTGTTTGGAAGAGAGTGAATGCTGAGTTGCATCCAAAGAACACCATACCTACTGTGAAGCATGGGGGTGGCAACACCATGCTTTGGGGCTATTTCTCTGCAAAGGGTCCAGGACGACTGATCCGTGTACATGAAAGAATGAATGAGTCCATGTATCGTGAGTTTTTTGAGTGCAAACCTCCTTCCATCAGCAAGGGCATTGAAGATGAAACGTGGCTGGGTCTTTCAGCATGACAATGATCCCAAGCACACCACCAGGGCAACGAAGGAGTGGCTTCGTAAGAAGCATTTCAAGGTCCTGGAGTGGCCTAGGCAGTCTCCAGATGTCAACCCCATAGAAAACCTTTGGAGAGAGTTGAAAGTCCGTGTTGCCCAACGACAGCCCCAAAACATCACTTCTCTAGAGGAGATCTGCATGGAGGAATGGGCCAACATACCAGCAACAGTGTGTGCCGACCTTGTGAAGACTTACAGAAAACGTTTGACCTCTGTCATTGCCAACAAAGGATATATAACGAAGTATTGAGATGAACTTTTGTTATTGACCAAATACTTATTTTCCACTATAATTTGCAAATAAATTCTTTAAAAATCAGACAATGTGATTTTCTGGATTTGTTTTCTCATTCTGTCTCTCATAGTTGAGGTCTACCTATGATGACAATTACAGGCCTCTCTCATCTTTTTAAGTGGGAGAACTTGCACAATTGTTGGCTGACTAAATACTTTTTTTTCCCCACTGTATATTGCAGGCCTGTGGATACTGCACACTCATAGGCTGCCGAAGCTTTGTGTGTGTGTCCTCACGTAACCACTGCTCTCAACACCTCTTAACACCTAGGTCAGAACAGCCTAGATGCCAGGCAATGCGTTGAAATGATCATCCTGTTTCTCTCAGTCCAATCTCACGTTCCTTCTCACCATGTCTTCAAGTGTGTCATAGAGGCATATCTAGCTGTTAATGATCTCTCACCAAGATGTACACTACCCCAAATTAGCCTCCAGGAGCCTTTCATAAAGCACTTTTAGGCTAAGGCCCCATGTTGCGGAAACGCAGCTTTTTTTGTTGCAGATTTTTTTGCGTTTTTTTGAGCCAAAGACAAGGGTGGCTACAAAAGGAATGGGAAATACAGTATATAGGAAGTTCTTATACTTCTCCCTTCTGCTCAATCCACTCCTGGCTTTGGCTCAAAAAACCACAACAAAATCTGTAACAAAAAAAAGCTGCGCTTCCGCAGTGTGGGGCCTTAGCCTTACATCCTCTTGTGGCAAGACCCAGTGTCTAATCAGATCACACCTGTAATTATTTACATATCTTTCTCTCTAGCCCCCGCCATTCCCGAGTAACAAGCTCAGTTAGTTTTGGTGCCCGATGTGCTATTTAAGCTCTGTAATGTCAGAAGGGCAGTGTCAGGCAGGGTGTGTGATCCAGAGCTCCAATCAGAGGTAGCCAGTGTCAGAGCTCAGAATCACACATCTTGTCAGCTCCTGTCTGACACCGCCCTCCTGACTGCAGAGAGTCTAAATAGCATATCAGGCACCACAACTATTTGCAATGATTGCTTGGGAATGGTGGGGGCCACTGCAGGTGGTAAAAGTGATATAGAATACCTCTTTAAATACATAGAGTATAAACGGTGATGAGCATATAAGGGGATAGAGAACAGCTCTTTAAAGGGGTTGTCCGGGATAAAAGCAAATTCCTACACTAATCTAAACAACCTCCCCTACCTACTTTCTAAATAACATAATTTATCAAAAATGTATATTTACCCAGGGACATTTGCTGGGTATCCGGTGACAATCCATTTCCCCATTTCCGGAAACAGAATGTCACTACTCCTCCCCCCCATCCACTCCATTATACTTACCTCTCTTCCTTCTAGGCTTCCTCCTGCGGGACGGCTCCTCCCTCTTTTCTGACTACCGGCGCGCACAATAGTCCCAGTACTGCTCTGGGACTATTGCGCAGGCCAGATGATGGAAGACTGGGACCTTCTTATTGAACTGTTCGCCTACTGTTTCAGTTTGTTTATCTGTTATGTAATGTTAAAAGACTTTAGTAAGACTCTAAAATAGCAACCCGGTTGTGGTTCTTGTATCCAACCCTGCACCTGTTACAAGAATACTATATTTCAGTAGTATGAAGCCTGTAGCTCTCCAGCTGTTGCAAAACCATAACTCCTAACTTGAGGATATGCTGTGGGTTGTAGTTTTACAAAGGTTGGAAAGCCATAGGTTGCAGATCATTTGTGTTCTTAAGATTATTATACTAAATGTCAGGCAGGGGATAGTAAAACTGTGCTCTGCTCTGAAATGTATGGCTATTTCATAGTGCTGTTAGGTCCTGTTTTTACTGTGAATTCAATACCTTTCTGAGCTTGTTCTTGTTTATTTTATTTTCTATTCCCTATAAATTTTTGCTTTGGCTGGGCTCCTGTTCTGCCCTGGACTGCAGGAAGAACAGGGGGCTCCTGGGAGATTAACACCAGGTCACCCAGCCAATAGCAGGGCTGCATTTTCATTATACCAATCTCACTCCATTTATGATGTAAGTTGCAGTTAATAAATCATAGTGGAATAATGTTGTGTTCAGTACGCTTAAGCCGAGATGCCAATTTGGCCTGGTCCAATTACGAAACCCTGGCTGAAAGTCTAAAACATATTAGAATGTCATATATACATATACCTGTGTTCTTTCTTTGTCGTGTGGGATTCCATACATCCATGCCGTGGAGGCAACTGCACGACCTGCTGTTCTACTGCTGATGTAGCTTTATGTCATGTTTCCGGGAGGATAATCACAGGATATATTTCACTCAGGTTCTCCCTGTTTTCAGACAGTAAATGTATTTATGTCCTTTCAGGTTGAGCGTGCACACTTGTTCAGAGAGCTTGTGACAAATAAAACATGCCCATATGTACATTTTATGAGGTGTTGTATGTATAATGCAGGCACATACAATTTCTCCTGAAGATGGCTCCTGCAAAAATCTGGAAAAAAAACAAGACTGGAAAACAGGCCGTATGTTTTTCTCATCATTTTTGTTTTTAAAGGAAATTTAGTTATTCATGAAGATGTCCTATATTATAATAAAAATACAAAAAGTGTTTTCATATTTGGGAGAAACTGACCCTATATTTATGATCTTTGATATGTATTAGTTCATAGAGCTTCTGTTCTCTCCATGTACCAGTAGCACGGGCACCACAGATATCCACCAGAGCTAAAGAATTTTACATTATTACGTAGATAGTATTTCAGTAAGACATATGTCCATCATATCCAACCAAGGGATCGGAAAGGACATGGCTGAAGGGAAGGGGGAGGGAAACAAAAATCCTATACAATTATATAGGAAATAATGTTATTTTTTTTGTAAGAAGACATCTTTTTGACGCTGTCAGCTTTCCCAGCTGTGACCTGCTCCTGAGGTCGACTATTTCACAGATTTACTGTTCCTATGGTGAAAAAAAAGTCTTATCCCTGCAGGAGACTGACCTTTTTTTCTGTTCAGATGGAAGGAGTGCCCTCTTGAGAGGATTTTACATGGAACATATTTCTTGTATGGGTCATTTATATATTTATACTGGGGGAAAAAAGTATTTAGTCAGCCACCAATTGTGCAAGTTCTCCTACTTAAAAAGATGAGGCCGGCCTGTAATTGTCATCATAGGTAGACCTCAACTATGAGAGACAAAATGAGAAAACATATCTAGAAAATCACATTGTCTGATTTTTTAAGAATTTATTTGCAAATTATGGTGGAAAATAAGTATTTGGTCACCTACAAACATGCAAGATTTCTGGCTCTCATAGACCTGTAACTTCTTCTTTAAGAGGCTCCTCTGTCCTCCACTCATTACCTGTAGTAATGGCTCCTGTTTGACATTGTTATCAGTATAAAAGACACCTGTCCACAACCTCAAACAGTCACACTCCAAACTCCACTATGGTGAAGACCAAAGAGCTGTGGAAGGACACCAGAAACAAAATTGTAGACCTGTCCAGGCTGGGAAGACTGAATCTGCAATAGGCAAGCAGCTTGGTGTGAAGAAATCAACTGTGGGAGCAATAATTAGAAAATGGAAGACATACAAAACCACTGATAATCTCCCTCGATCAGGGGCTCCACGCAAGATCTCACCCCGTGGCTTCAAAATGATCACAAGAATGGTGAGCAAAAATCCCAGAACCACACGGGGGGGACCTAGTGAATGACCTGCAGAAAGCTGGGACTAATGTAACAAAGGCTACTGTCAGTAACACACTACTACGCCAGGGACTCAGATCTTGCAGTGCCAGACGTGTCCCCCTGCTTAAGCCAGTACATATCCGGGCCCGTCTGAAGTTTGCTAGAGAGCATTTGGATGTTCCAGAAGAGTATTGGGAGAATGTCATATGGTCAGATGAAACCAAAGTAGAACTGTTTGGTAGAAACACAACTTGTCGTGTTTGGAGTAGAGTAAATGCTGAGTTGCATCCAAACAACACCATACCTACTGTGAAGCATGGGGGTGGCAACATCAAGCTTTGGGACCGTTTCTCAGCAAAGGGACCAGGACTACTGATCCGTGTACATGAAAGAATGAATGGGGCCATGTATCGTGAGATTTTGAGTGCAAACCTCCTTCCATCAGCAAGGGCATTGAAGATGAAACGTGGCTGGGTCTTTCAGCATGACAATGATCCCAAGCACACTGCCAGGGCAACGAAGGAGTGGCTTCGTAAGAAGCATTTCAAGGTCCTGAAGTGGCCTAGGCAGTCTCCAGATCTCAACCCCATAGAAAACCTTTGGAGGGGAGTTGAAAATCCGTGTTGCCCAGCGACAGCCCCAAAACATCACTGCTCTAGAGGAGATCTGCATGGAGGAATGGGCCAACATACCAGCAACAGTGTGTGCCAACCTTGTGAAGACTTACAGAAAATGTTTGACCTCTGTCATTGCCAACAAAGGATATATAACAAAGTATTGAGATGAACTTCTGTTATTGACCAAATACTTATTTTCCACCACAATTTGCAAATAAATTCTTTAAAAATCAGACAATGTGATTTTCTGGATTTGTTTTCTCATGTTTGTCTCTCATAGTTGAAGTCTACCTATGATGACAATTACAGGCCGGCCTCATTTTTTCAAGTGGGAGAACTTGAACAATTGGTGGCTGACTAAATACTTTTTTCCCCTGTATGTGGGTTCATCATGTTGCCCCTTAGATGCAGCTTCTTCACAAGACTAAATAAATCTAATTCTTTTAAACTCTCTTCAATGGTGAAAAAGAGGAATTTGCTCCTCGCACCACCTATTGGAAGGTATCTCCTTATAAACTACCTTCCATTAGGTGGCGCTAGGAGAAAATTCCTCTTTTTCACCAATGAGGTGTTATTTGTATTCACACAGCTAGCCACAAAGGAGATCTTATTTGCATATTCCTTACCAAAATTCTTAGCAGGGCATGCATGGTCTAATAAGTCCTTGAACTATCTCTCCCTAATGAGAGACATTACCCCTTCTGGCCTCAATCTGTCCTCATAACTGAGGTCCACCATGCCCCTTATCAGTTTTGTGGCTCTCTGCTGTACATTTTCCAACTCTAGGACATCCTTTCTATGAACTAGTTCCTAGAATTGAACTGCATATTCCAGATGTGGCCACACCAATAATTTATAAAGAGGTAACATTACAACCCGTCCATACCCCTTTTAATATATGACAAAATCCTTGTGCTGTTATTTAATCTATGATCTACAAGTACACCCAGGTCCTTCTCCACCGGTAACTCTTCCAGCTTTACTCCTCATAGGATATATAACTGCCTTTTTCAAGCCTATTCTTTTTTTGTAGACTCTATTAAATGAGACTAAGGCTTGGTTCACATCTGCGTTCAGGTTTTTCTCTCCGTATTTTTCATGCGGAGAGGGGAAAGGAATCCCCGTACGGAGTACAAGCGCAGATGTGAACCGAGCCTTAGTTGCCTGAAAAGTTAGTGACCATTTAGTTCTATTCTGTTGCAAATGCCTTTACAATTCATCCAATAAATGAAAACTGAAAATAGCTGCAGATTCCCTCCACATGGAATGAATGTAGTATAACATGGAAAAGTGTAAAGCAGGATGCTCTTCTTGCCGCACAAAATGTTCTCCTTGTCTACCAGAAAGCCCCCAGTATACTGAAGCTATTCTTATACAGTAACAGAAGTGTCCCCAGATAGCGGTTGTAGGTGCCCTCATACAGACCCAGGGATGCCCCCATATAGTACTAGAGATGTTCCTATATGGCGCAAAAGATGCCCTCATATAGTAGTAGAGATGCCCCATACACACATGGACCAACTATACTGAAAAAAATCTGAAAAAATAGAAGTGACACCAGAAATTTTGGTAGTATAAAACAAAAAAAAATGAAAATTGTTACATCACAGCCCAAACCAGTGCACTTATTGGGTGCTTGCATTATGCAAGTAAGACGCATACTAGAATGCCATTTTATATGTCCCTTATGATTTAGTCACTCACTAGTTAAATTGCTTTGGTTGTATATTTTATTAATCACATCCCTTGAGCAAAAATGCACACTCAAGAGCCAACGTCTCCCTCCCCCAAATTAAGCAGTCTTCTCCACTGCAGCCATTTCCTATTGTGCTATGACAATGGAGCCCCTTTGTAAATTACCTGTGACATGAATAAGAGCAGTGATTGATGGCGAACACACTGAACAGCAATTTTCCAAC
Source organism: Leptodactylus fallax (assembly GCA_947044405.1). Classification (NCBI taxonomy): domain Eukaryota; kingdom Metazoa; phylum Chordata; class Amphibia; order Anura; family Leptodactylidae; genus Leptodactylus; species Leptodactylus fallax. The sequence goes on from CAMRHE010000365.1 coordinate 1,850,953, forward strand.
TATATACAAACTATACATAAAAACAAGTTAACCCATCCGTGAGAAAAAGAAAGCAGGCGCAGCGGATAGCAGATGTGACAGTGACCAGGTACAATACCTTGTAATATCACAGAAGGAATGGAGATGCTGTCTGTGTTTTAGTTTTTCCCTTTTACTTGATACATTTATGTGGTTGTGTTGTGCGCTGAGGAACGCCAGCTATGCCTCTATGCTATGTATCTATTAGTTATCTTATGTTCAGGAGCATTTAACAGCAGCATCTCATTATGGATGTATATGCATATATTAAAGATGCATATAGAACCCATTATGTGTTCATGAATAGGTACTTGACACAGAATGTAATGACTTTGTTTCACAATTATGAAATTGCAGATAAAACCAGCTCCAACTTGAGGACTGGGCTGGAAGGCACCTAAGAGCTCTTTACTATAAATAATACAGTAATGACCTTATAGCTGGATGTGATTCCACATTTAGTACTGTACATTATCATTGAAGCAAAAGTGCAAACAATTCACAGATTAAACCTTGTAATGGTAAGTATTTGCGCAAGGAGTTTATCCATATGCATGGTCAGTCCCCATTATAATCAATGAATCACTGCTACTCTCGCTGGGATCGTACTCAGATGGCCTATCTACACCAATAAGAAGAAAGATGTGACTGCGCCTTCTTTGCAGAACCAACACAGCAGCTCACAGGGTGTCTGGTATTTCAGCTACTTGAATGTGCTGACTTGCAGTACAGGACTGCTTATAAACAAAGTGCGGCCCTGGGAAAATTAGAATTCTGGCCCTCATTATATTATACTGACAACAGCGTCACTTTCAGTAGTGTCAGTAGGGCCCACCCTACTGCTTTTGGCGTACTAGCCTCAAAAAAGTTACGCCGCTTGCTTAGACCCATCAGATTTATCATCATTCACACCAGTTTTCTGGAATAAATGGTGCCAGAATTCTATGTCAGCAGGCAGCTGGTGTGGAGATCCATTTAGGCACATTGACCCAGGAGGATGTGCCTCATTTATGGCAAGGTGTGAACTTCATTATAAATAAGGAGTAAACTCCAGCAGGTGGAAAATATTGTTCTTAATAAATCAGTCCTTATATTTTCTATATTACTCCGAGGTGTCGCAGTCTGTAGTGACTGCGGCATCCGAGGGGTTAAATGGCTAAGATTGTTGTTTCAGCCATTAGAGTAGGTACTGTCACAGCATCATAATAGTACAGTGGTTGGCAAGAATAAAACTACCACTCCCAACACTTCCTGAGGATCTGGGGCTGCTGGGGGTTGTAATTCTCAGAGGGTCAGGGAAGAGTAAGGGCCTGTTCAGATGGCGGAAAATCAAGAGAAATTGACGTGGATTTCCATCTTTTTTTTATTTTAGTTTACTTGTATAGCGCCATCATAATTTGCAGCGCTGTATAGACATTGACCGTCACTGTCCCATATAGGGTTCACAATCTACATTCCCTATCAGTATGTCTTTGGAGGAAACCAGAGTACCCGGGGAAAAACCCACAGGGAGAACATATAAACTCCTTGCAGATGTTATCCATGGCTGGATTTGAACCTAGGACTCCAGTGCTAACCACTGAGCCACCGTGCTGCATTCCTTTTCATTTTCTGGCCCTTCAGCTCACCACAGCTTAGCCTTTTACTGGCTCCCACATGGTATAAAGCCCCCTCTACTAGCCCCACATGGTATAATGCCCACTCTATTGGTCCCCACACAGTATATTGCCCCTCTACTGGCCCCCACACAGTATAATGCCCCCTTTACTGATTCCCACACAGTGTATGGTAGTTTCCTTTTTTGTCCCCCACATAGTATATTGTCCCTTTTAAGGCTCCAAAACATAGTATTTTCCCCTTCATTTTAGCCCCCACACAATATATTATCCCTTTTTAGGTATCCACGCATAATATTGCCCTCTTCATTGTGGCCCCCACACAGTATACTGCTTTCTTTTTTGTTAGGTAAGGATGAACTTTTCCAAAATTGCAGGCACTGCCTGAACCCGAAAACTTTGGAGTTTGTCACCAATGAAACATTATTATATTCTAGGGTCTCCTCAGACCCCAGAGTATAATAAGTGGAGGCCTGGGGGGGGGGGGGTGAGTAGGAATAAAAACAGTTATACTCACCTTGCCTTACTTCTCCTGGGCATCCTTGTGGCATGGATGATGTCATGTGCCCCGGGCTAAGGCCTGTGATTGGGCTTCAGTGGTCACCGATCATTGCTGTTCTCTAGTCCGGTCTGCCTCCAGGGTGCTGAAGAACGCTGGGGCATAAATGTGCAGCACCCTCTGGAGGAAGAAGAGGAGGTTGGACTGAACAGGGGAGTAAAATATCAGTCGCTATCCGTTGCAATAATCCAATAGATAGCTGCCGATTTAAAAAATATACCACTCCTCAGTGGTGCCTTAAAGGCGGGTTCCCACTGAGCAATTCACCGGTACCCTGGTGGGCCAATCCAAGCCTAACATTCAGTGATTGCAGAAGGTGGCACTGTTTGTAGATTGCTGAAGCACTGATCTTTAGCTTTTCCAGGGGTGTCGTTATGCTCTTAAGGGGGTTTTCCAACCACAAATTAATTTTTTATTATGATGACCTCTCCTGTGGAATATGTCCAGAGGATTACCTAATATGTGTCTCCAATAGTAGGTTATTTGTTACCCACTGGCTTCGGTGTATAATGTATGTGCACTATATATTTTTTGCGGGTTGTCTCTGCATCTGAAAAACTGAGTGTTTCTTAAAGGGTTTTTCCAGGTCTTATACTATCCTTAGGATAATTCATCAGTATGTGATCAGCAGGGGTCCAACATCTAGGACCCTCAACTGGTTGAAGTGCCATACTGTACATGTCATAGTGGATGTGCTTGGTTTTGGAACTCTTCCCCATTTACTTGAAAGGGATTGGGGGTCCCAGATGTCAGACCACCATCGGTCACATACTGATTAATGCTGGAAAACCCCTTCAACAGTTAAAAAAACATATATCAATATATACAGATGTTACAAAAGGACAAATTTTGGGATGGGTTGGGTGATTGTAGGCCTATCAATAGTTTGACATATGCTGCATGAGGAGCTTTCACAGCATATCCACCGAATATATGCCAAGTCACATGGACATAGCTTTAGAGACGGTGGATGCGTAGATAAACATATTTCCCCATGGCACCCCTATCTAAATCCAGATTTTCCTATCAATATTTTGATGATTTTTTTGGTATCAAGCCAAGGAAGTCACATACCAAAATTGCAAAGAGCACTAAGAGTTTTTGTACACAATACTCATTTTACAGATACAGTGCCTTGCAAAAGTATTCGGCCCCCTTGAACTTTTCAACCTTTTGCCACATTTCAGGCTTCAAACATAAAGATATAAAATTTTAATTTTTTGGTGAAGAATCAACAACAAGTGGGACACAATTGTGAAGTGGAACGAAATTCATTGGTTATTTTAAACTTTTGTAAAAAATAAAAAACTGAAAAGTGGGGCGTGCAATATTATTCGGCCCCTTTACTTTCAGTGCAGCAAACTCACTACAGAAGTTCAGTGAGTCTCTCTGAATGATCCAATATTGCCCTAAATGACTGATGATGATAAATATAATCCACCTGTGTGTAATCAAGTCTCCGTATAAATGCACCTGCTCTGTGATAGTCTCAGGGTTCTGTTTAAAGCGCAGAGAGCATCATGAAGACCAAGGAACACACCAGGCAGGTCCGTGATACTGTTGTGGAGAAGTTTAAAGCCGGATTTGGATACAAAAAGATTTCCCAAACTTTAAACATCCCAAGGAGCACTGTGCAAGCGATCATATTGAAATGGAAGGAGTATCAGACCACTGCAAATCTACCAAGACCAGGCCGTTCCTCTAAACTTTCATCTCAAACAAGGAGAAGACTGATCAGAGATGCAGCCAAGAGGCCAATGATCACTCTGGATGAACTGCAGAGATCTACAGCTGAGGTGGGAGAGTCTGTCCATAGGACAACAATCAGTCGCACACTGCACAAATCTGGCCTTTATGGAAGAGTGGCAAGAAGAAAGCCATTTCTCAAAGATATCCATAAAAAGTCTTGTTTAAAGTTTGCCACAAGCTAGGTGGGAGACACACCAAACATGTGGAAGAAGGTACATGTGGAAGAAGGTACTCTGGTCAGATGAAACCAAAATCGAACTTTTTTGGCCACAATGCAAAACAATATGTTTGGCATAAAAGCAAGACAGCTCATCACCCTGAACACACCCTCCCCACTGTCAAACATGGTGGTGGCAGCATCATGGTTTGGGCCTGCTTTTCTTCAGCAGGGACAGGGAAGATGGTTAAAATTGATGGGAAGATGGATGGAGCCAAATACAGGACCATTCTGGAAGAAAACCTGTTGGAGTCTGCAAAAGACCTGAGACTGGGATGGAGATGTATCTTCCAACAAGACAATGATCCCAAACATAAAGCAAAATCTACAATGGAATGGTTCACAAATAAACGTATCCAGGTGTTAGAATGGCCAAGTCAAAGTCCAGACCTGAATCCAATCGAGAATCTGTGGAAAGAGCTGAAAACTGCTGTTCACAAACGCTCTCCATCCAACCTCACTGAGCTCCAGCTGTTTTCCAAGGAAGAATGGGCAAGAATTTCAGTCTCTCGATGTGCAAAACTGATAGAGACATACCCCAAGCGACTTGCAGCTGTAATCGCAGCAAAAGGAGGCGCTACAAAGTATTAACTAAAGGGGGCTGAATAATATTGCACGCCCCACTTTTCAGTTTTTTATTTTTTACAAAAGTTTAAAATAACCAATAAATTTCGTTCCACTTCACAATTGTGTCCCACTTGTTGTTGATTCTTCACCAAAAGATTAAAATTTTATATCTTTATGTTTGAAGCCTGAAATGTGGCAAAAGGTTGAAAAGTTCAAGGGGGCCGAATACTTTCGCAAGGCACTGTAGATGAAAAATACCTGTTAAGAATATGGATTCTTAAGGTCAAGAAAGTTATATTAGCGGAATCTAAATCAGGCATATATGCATTGAAGATTTCATTGGGAAGAATATGCCCTTAGGACCTGTCATGTTAGAAAGGAGTTACAGGAGTTATCCCATCATCAAATATAATATTTATCATATATACAAGTGGGAAAAATAACAATTTTTACCATTTACATGCTGTTATAATGATCCAGTGAAGAGTTATTATATTAAAGGGGTTATCCTGGATGTCCCGGGTGGGTGTAAAAGAAGAAAAATGGTATACTCAACTGTGCCCGGTGAAATATTTTGTTCCATGGTTAGTTTTAACTATGTATCAATGTTAATTGTTTATGGGGAATCTTATTATCCATGTACATGTATGACATTGTCCCATTAATTATTTTTAGCTTCATCCCTTGGTTATTATTCTTGTACTGTGACATTGTAAGGTGGTACAGGTTGCACACCTTTAATATTTTGGATTGATGCATGCCACAGCTTGGTAATTTAAAGAGGTTGTCGAGTTTCAGACCAATATTAACAGAAAAATGTTATTGTTTGTATAATAAAAAGTTCTACAGTTTTCCAATATACTTTCTGTATTAATTCCTTGCAGTTTTCTAGATCTCTGCTTGCTGCCATTCATTCTGCTTATCTCTAGTGGATAAAAATCAGACCATGGTCATGTGATATACAGTCCATGGTCATGTGATATACAGTCCATGGTCATGTAACGGACAAACAGGTTCACAGCTCATTATAGTCCCAGCACAGCAATCAGACATCTGCCTGTAATGAGCTGTGCACCTGTGTGTCCATGACAACAGTAAGCCACACCCTGTCCTTACAGGGTGAAGACTTGCTCACAACATGTACACACAAGCTTCTCCTCATTGTCATCTCTTGTCAGTGCCCCCCACTTAGTAATTGTGCCCCAGTCTCCCCTACAGAATCCCTCCTTGGCTATATGCTACTGAACAACTTCAGTTTTTTTTTTTCCAATAATAGTGTTAATTTTCTCCTTTCTGACACTGGAAGGCTGTGTATCATACATCTTATCACTTCTCACTATACTCTGGCATAAATATAGGGGATACAGTGGTCGCAGATGTTTCTAATGTATCACTATTTTTAACCTTTTGACCTTTTATATTTTTTGGCTATTATTTTACTTTTAGTATGTAAATACTGTAAGAGGATGATAAAAATGCTGACTATAGGAACAAAATCATTAATAAGGAAATCCATTGAAAAAGAACAGAGCTACATGTTAGAGAATCACATTAGTAAAGTATATGCTACTGGGACACCACTGACTCCCAGAATGAAAGGGCTCAATACAGATCACTGAAACCCCTTTGGCACTTCTCATGGATTTCTGTTATTGAACATCTGACACAGTATTCAAAGCAATGATCCTTTCAGATCAATGATAGTGCACCTTGCTTAGAAATCTGTGCCATCACTGACATGTAAGGAATATAAGAAGATGTTGACACTTCTTTAGTAGGTGTACTATATCTTATTAGGGAGAGACGGTACAGGGACTTATTAGTAGACCTTTCATACAGCTAGCCACCAAGCAGGAATTTGCATATTCATTACCCAGAATTTTATAGCAGGGCAAGCATAGTCTAATAAGTCTCTGTACTGTCTCTTCCTACTCAGACATAGTATTCCTTCTGACCCACATCCAGACCTCTCACACAGCCAGTCAGTACCTGCTCTGCACTGATGAGAGGCAATAATCTCGAAACAGCTTTCTACTGATGGGTCGCTCTTCTTTTTTTTTTTTAGTATTCTGGTTTGGCTATTATTCTCAAATTATGCTATTCGTTTTTTTTTTTTTTTTTGTTTTTTTTAAAAGCATGCTATAATCTATAGGGAGCTATTTTCCAAAAGGTGGTGCTAGAGCAAATTCCTCTTTTCCACCGAGGAGATCTTATTTGCATATTCCTTTCCGTTTAATAGTGATACATTTCCCTAAAACAAACTTATAAAATAATACAGAGTCTTGTACTACAATGTGCAGGTCTGTGCCCATTTCTTTGGGATGGCCTGTAAAAAGAACAACAATTCAGTCATTAATGAGGCTTGGCTGCAGTGTCTGCACTGTACCAAGCAAGTACGGCTCAAGTAAGGGTGGGTTCACACCTGCGCTTGAGTCCGTCCGCTGCCAATCCGAATGAAAATCTCGGGAAACAGGATAGGCATCGGATACCGACAGGCTAGCGACGCATTGGTTAAAAACCCATTCATTTGAATGGGTTTTTAAAGCAATGCGCGGGTGTGCGCTTACACCCTCTGCGCTGCGAAGCCATTTTTTTTTCGTCGGACATGAAGTCCTGCATGTCTGACTTTGTTTCCAATGAAAAAAAAGGATTTGCAGCGCAGAGGGTGTAAGCGCACACCAGCGCATTGCTTTAAAAACCCATTCAAATGAATGGGTTTTAAACCAATGCGTCGCTAGCCTGTCGGTATCCGATGCCTATCCTGTTTCCCGAGATTTTCACTCGGATTGGCAGCGGACGGACTCAAGTGCAGGTGTGAACCAACCCTAAGTATTGCACATAATTGTGATGCCTTATGCTAGCAATCTAACACATTTAGCCTTAAACCTGTAACATTTTATCCCTCTCTGCATTCCCACATTCATAACGTTTTAAATTTCACTTCAATTTAGCTTTACTAGACCTTGCATTTTGAGGTTACATAAGATTTTTTGATAATTTTTTTATTACTTTTTGTTTTTGAGAGGTGAGATGATCAAAAAACATCAATTCTGGCATCTGAAGGATAAGGTTTATGGCATTTAGCAAGTAGAGTAAATAATGTGCAAAGTTTATTTTAGGGGTTGTTATATATTATATATATAACAACTGCAGTTGTGTGGAGTTTTTTATTTTTTTCGTTACCAAAGGGAAAAAAAATGTCTAGTTTGACTCTCTTTCTGTAAAACCACTTAATAGCTGCGGTCAGCATTGACTGCAGCATCTAAGGAGTTAAATGGAGAGTATGCTGTCTGAATGATAACGGGGGTATAATTTAACAAAAGTCCATGGTACCCCCATCTCTTGGCATTATGTGAGGTCACAGGGACAGGAGAATAAGAAATCTTTCTCCTCTCCCTGCAGCTGCACATGTTCCCCTGCTCACTGGTTGAAGTTAAAGTATATGCAGCGCCACTTCAACCAGTGTTATCTCAGGATCTGCTAGGGATTCTTGGCTTTAAAGCAAGTCTAAGGTCAGGACACTAAATGCAGGAGGCTTCTATGCTCTTGCATTTTTCAGAAACCCAGTCACGATTTCCTTATTGTGGATAGGTTGTCAGGCTGGGGCTTTGCATGCAGGAAAAGATAACTTGGCCACTATAAGGGAGTCACGGCTCAGGGCATAAAAAGTTCCTGCATTCGTGATCAGATCAATTGATAACTGATCAAGACTACAAATGTTACCATTAAGATGATTACAGAAAATCTTTATAACTCTTTATAACAAAAATTTGAATTACTTATATTTGCAAAAAAAAAAATTAACTTTTAATTGTCTGCAAATTTAAATATGGTTATGAACATGGGAAAACTCTTTTAAGTGACAGTGTCAGCTGTTGACAAAGATAGGTGACAAGGTGAGCTGTGTAAACATAACTATGTGCAAGAGCATTAGCAAAAAATCCAAGCTTTAATGCACTTGATACTAGGATTGCAAGTACCCAGGGGAAGCTTTCTTCACATACAGTGCCCAGGGTGATTGCTATAGGGTCAATCATGACTGTAACAAGCACTGGAGCCATCACTCAGAGCAGAGGGGATATCATTGGGGTGCCCAGTGCAGAGAGCAGGCGGCACTGCACATGAAGAGAGCCCCAGAACACTTGCAATACTGGGGCAAGGAGAGGTAAAACTTCTCAGTCTTGCAAAAAGCATTATCATGCACAAAGTTTCCCAAAAGTGAATATTCCCTCACTACTCATTACCTCTTTAATGAGCATTCTAAATGTAAAAATGAATGGGCCTTTTCAAGGTATGTTCACTTTTCAGTAATACATATTGGAAAAGATCAAACATGTATTTTTGCCGTAGAGCCCGACGCAGAAATCTGAGGCTGAGGATTGGGTTTCTGCCATAGTTTGCATGTTGTTTATACCGCAGGTCGACATGCTGAGTACAGTTACTCCATTCAATGGGGCTAGTCAGTGTGTGGTTACTCGCCACGGTTTCAGAGCTGTTTGCAGTGCTGAAATGTGGTAAGAGAGGGGAAAAAAGTGCCAGTCACTGACTTCCATTAAATTCAGTAAGAGGAAGATTTAAATGATTTTCCATGCCCATTTTGACATGTATTCTGTGTCGTGATCAGTGTGAACAGACCTTTAGATTGATTCAGTGTTATCTATTCCAACTGCTGTACATTCTGCATATAGTTCACTCATGTGTCTATCCTATGGGGTTGTGCTCCTAATCTGAATAGGTTTTGAATAGTTTAATACAGTTTCTCGTTCAGGTATAAGCAATAAAAGAAATGGAGTAGATTGCGCCAAAGAGTCACTAGAGGGAGCTAGCCTCTGAGAAATACCGAAAGACAGCGGCGACTTGCACAAATAAGCGTGCTAAGAACAGCTCAGAGCAACTTCAGCCTGCACAATTCCCCAGACACAATACAATGCCGGACTGTATAGAACCCAGCATTTAGGAGTAAACAACTTCTATCATGTCCCTTCTGCTGTTTATATGGGTAAAGCTCGGAAATACAGCAGATCCTCTATAAAACATGCTTTAACCGCAGACAATTTTCCAGCTTCCATCAAGATTTGATGCTCATTTTTTCCCTGGATATTTGCCTTTGGACAGAAAAGACTGGGCAAGATGAAAAAAGAATTTCATTGTAAAAAAAAAATAATTCAATGTTATATGCCTTTGTTCAATGACTACTTGTCTGATCAGTGGAGTATGTAGATTGTGAGCCCTATATGGGACAGTGATTGACAATGTCTGTAAAGTGCAGCGGAATATGATGGCGCTATATAAGTAAGCATAATAAATAAATAGCTAAAAGAGGGGGGGTCTGGCATGGCATGGGTATGGGGACTATGTGCCAGGCGGGGAACCAGCAAGTCATTCTTCTTTGCCCAGGTAATGTAGATGCAGGACTAAGGGCAGCAAGCTGAATCTTTACCCCCGTAAAGAAAAGCCTCCCAGGGTTTAACTCTTTACTGTGCTACGTAGAAACTGGAAATGAAAATATCATGCCTGGGCTAATTTGACATGGTGTAATAAAAGTAGAAAGTTCGGTGATATTGAACCACCAGGGCATTTTTCTTTTTCTTTGCAAGAGCAATTTACAATATTTTTTACTATATTAGCACTATATTATTATAGGCTTATTATTATTACACATATAGTAAAGGGAGCTTTTGTATGTATGACTAGGAGTGGGCTAGGATGATGAAATAATAATGACCTTCTGATAATGATATTTAGTTCATGAGTCATAGGCTAGAACAGTTTAGTCCAGATATGCCCCCTTTACTACCCACTATCATGTCCAACTGTTATCCCCCTCCTCCTGGCATGTGCTGTCCTGACTGTAAGAGGCGAGAGTGACAGGTGCAACCTGCATGTGGATTTCAAGTTCAGTGGGAGAGCCGTAGCCAATCCGCTGATAAAACTACTAGGAGTAGGCGTGCATGTTGTCCGAGGTGGGGAGGTCCTATGTGGCAGCTCTCTGCTGCCCGTACTGCTTCCCATATGATTGTATGGAGCTAGGCAGCCTACACTGTGCACTACACAGGCACATACATTCAAGGCTCTGACAACACCAGGACTTGACATAAAGTCAGCAGAATATACAAGAAGAAGAATACAGTAAACTGAGGATACCCAGCTGCTTGGAAATAACTTTCCTGTCACTGTCAGAGGAAGCCAGGAGCTCCTGTCTGACACTTCTGACATACTCTGAGATTTGGGAGGGAAGGATATGCCCCTGGGACATGTAATTTTGGAAAGGATTTAAGATGACCTACATCGTAAGGATGTGTGGAGCTAGACAGCATCTCTACTTTGGATGGCTGGTCGTGTTGTGGGTACTTGGAGCACTTCAGGGGGCATGCAGCCAGGCAGGTAAGTGGCTCAGACCGGCAAACGCAGCATGTGTCAGACAGCAACTTGTACAACCTGCAAATAATGTCCACTGTGACCCCCTCAACGCGTCTCTAACAAAGCGTCCACCGAAGGGGCAGACCTCTGATCACAGACTGGACTGCGATCGTTCTGCCACATATGTCCCCGGGACTTCTCATTTCATTTATTTATTACACCACTTATTGTCTTTTCTCACCTTTTACTGGAAGAGGCAGCAGAGAAAAACTCATGTTAGATAATAGATGAAGGGGTTAAGTTGTGAGATGTCTATAGACTGGTATGCTTCATTAAACGCCATGCCACATACATAATATAGCCAAGAATCCACACACTGTGTGATGTATTACTTGCTACCTCTATACCATATCATAAACCTATGGCCATGTTCCCCTGGCATCTATGGCATTATATCTATATACAGGGCATGGTAATTGGTCCTTACCCACCTAGAACTCATTGTTTACTAGTGGCGTGCCAGGTGGTGCTTACAAGCCAGGCTGACATGTTATTAAAGCTGGTGACATGACGTGGAGATACATGAGTATCCATAGGATGTCTTTAGATCGTTTGTATATATATCACGTTAACCCTTTGCAAAGTTTCACCTCTAGGTACAGTATTAAGCAGTCTGTTCTGTTTTGTTACACTTATTTCAGACATACCTGTCACATACATGTCAGGAAGAGCGACCACAATGGAGAACAGAGCTTCACATAGTTCATTACTTTATTTTAGGTTTTTGGAAGGAAAGTGGTAACAGGTGGCTATTTGTACTATAGCGTACAGGTGTGCGGCTTATCCTGGCATACCAGAGGGTGATGACAGGCCACGCTGTGTATGGACTACTCTTCATTCCTCCTCCTGTTTGTTATGTATATTCGCACTTCTGGTCATGCCTGTTTGACTAGCTCAGAAGTCTTCTCACTTGTGACTATGTATGTGAATGTGCTGGCAGCAGGTACAGCAGACTAAGGGGACATATGCCTTCTTCCTGATGGACATTTGGGGTTTTATTAGAAAGTTTAATGGTCATCAGTTGTGGTGTATTGGCCAATGTCAACCCTAAGTACCTACAGAACTGGATTTTGAGTTTCTTTAAGCTAAGTTCCATATGTAATTTATTATTCAATAAAGAACATTCATAGTTTATTCTATATAGCTATCTATTCTATTTATTTATCTCTATCTATCTATCTATCTATATTATATAGGAGTGACTTTGCTTTCCATTCCTCACATGCTAACCGTCTGATTTGTTTCTTCACCCTTAACCGTCACATTAAAAGTGTTGTAAATTTTAGCGCCCATTTAGTACAACACAGTTTACTATTGGACCTGGAGGCATGGAATGAATTTACATGTGCATTATTATAATTGTAAAATCTATAATGCTGATAATGCATGCAGTAAATTAGATCTGCTATAAGGTGTAAGCCTGCAGTATCATACAGTATATCATTACACGCGGTATACATGTATTGTTATGTGACTGGACTTCACACCATGCATTTTAAATATCATATCAAGGATCTCAGAAAGGTACAGGTGCATTTATGCACAAGCTTCTTCCCTCATACACCGACCAAGTTACACTTTTCATGCCAGCAACCCATATCCAACTGCCATTGGCCTTCTTCCCTTCTGCCTCCTCTGTTTATTTGCACAGGGGCGGGCGTGATAAGTCTTATGAGTTTATTTTCTTTTAATGAGATGTGTAATGTGTACACACCGTATTACACATGCCATGCACTTGCAGGCTTGTTGGTTCACAAATCACTGCTTAAATATGCTACCTGGAGCTTTTTGTTCCCCTTGGTGTTATACATTTCAATGGATAATTTTCTTTCTTGTGATGTTTCTTAGACTGCGCAACCTGCTTGTGATGTCATTTGTCGGTGACAACGTTCCCCTCTAAGGCATGTGCAGTACCTTGGGATTGAATGAGTTAAAAAAAAAACTCTGTGAAGAATGACACAACATTGTAGGGTAAACCCTACCCTGCAGAATGCTCTTTTAACCCTTTAACCCTCAGACAGCCAGACGTGGTGACTTAATGGGTTCGGCATTGTACATGCAGCCTCTTCAGTATGGCTGAAACTTATGACCTCGGAGGTCTATCATTGTGTTGTGGCTCAGTATGCTGCCTCTTGACACATGACCTCATAGCTTCTTCATTTGTAATCTCAAGGGCCCTTTCTTTGTAGGCCTCTTTTTGTCTAGTTAAGACCATGGTGTAGAAATAAATTTGCCAAATGGCCTTTGCATACCCCACATACCCCATAGTGCTTCTAACTAAACTTATCATTCTTATTTATCGGGCAGATTGACAGTATAATTTAGAGCATCATTATTTTACGTTAATCTACTGTTCATAGCTGCTTAAGCAAATGAAATCATTCCCATTCTTGGAAGACAAATGTAAGTTTGGCACTTTTCAAAGCCAAGAAATCGTTCAGGCTGAAATATACAAATGTAATACGGTGGGTGCACTTACCCACTGATCACCCTTTGTTTTACAAATATTATGACGATTAGTGTATGGCACAGCTTGCCTCAGATGACATGCGCCAGGATCTTTCACTATAATTCCCCATTTGTAAGACTATCGATAACTAGACGGGTGCAGGAGCTAAGGGGTTAAAGCACTTAATTAAGTCAGAAAGCAAAATATATTCTTGTTGACTCTCTGACAGTTGAATCCTGATATCCATGTGTGGCTGATAGGAATATATATGAGGCCCATCCTGGGCAGATGTGTTTGTTCTCTTGGTCTTACAAGGGATGAGAATTTTAGCTCTGTTCTTTTTAGAAGCCTTTAATTCGGCTGCACCAAAGTTTGATTCATTTGTTGACTTAGGAGCACACTTATCCAATATACATCCAACAGGTATTGTAAGAGGTGGAAAGCTGCAAACAATATTAATATATATATATATATATATATATATATATATATATATAGGGTTATGAGGACTACTCCTATAGGTAATTAGTGTACATATCTGTATTTCAGCCAGGTATGCAGTAGTATACAGTTCACACATATTAATGGTACACAGTGGACTTAACAAAGCATAGTAGAAAAGTCTTTTTATCTATCTATCTATCTATCTATCTATCTATCTATCTATCTATCTATCTATCTATCTATCTATCCCTCCATGTGTATATGCATGGATGTGTCCATATATACCTGTATATACTGTATACAATATGTATATGCAAGTCTCGTGATTTTACCCATTATATTCTGTACATTCCAAGGTCCATATTGTTATAATCTTAATATATATTATATACTCTGCATAGAATATTGCATGCAAGCCTCCTTATATTTTTCTTTAACATGTCCTTTTGTGTTTTTTCTATGTTAAATATGCATAAACTTTACATAAAACTCATGTTATTTACCTGATCATTCGATGACAATATATATTTAACCGTAATTATATTTAGCTTTGTATTTCTCTCTTTTCACAAACACTAAAGAAAACTGGAAAATGTCTTGCTAAAAATACCCTGAGATTTGACGTTGGTTCATTATTAGCCTGTGACAGATAACACCAGCAAATAATACACTTTTGTTATTGTACAAGACAGGCTTTTGTGGCTTGTATTGTGCAGCAACGCTGAATGCACAATCCTTCATACTTCTGAGGCTGCTTCAGAAATGTCTGTTTTCGGGAAACAAATACGATTACATACAGTAGAAATATCATCCACAATATTTAGAAGGGGAGAATTCACCAGAGACTTCCAAATGTGTCTAATGAAAACCTAGAAATTCCTTTTTACATGATACAGTGAATATCACTACAAGCAGAAATGTGAAATTCTGCATCAAAATGATTCTATATAATTCTCCATTATACGGCTTAATTACTATTTAGGGTTCAAGTCGGAATCAGGATTGAAAAGGACAAATAACTTTGTAGCTTTAATTATTTTCTTAAAAAATGTAATTTTGTAGGAATTAAAATTTGGGAAAAAAAGCATTAAAAAAAATATTCAACAGTCGTCCCGCTCCAAGTGATTGCTATTAACGCTTTATTGACTGGAGAGGAAGCAATTTATTGTAATTGCCTTTGTTTTGGTATTACCCTGACTCTCACAAAGGCCGCCCCCTCCCTTCCAGTTAGCAGACTGCTATAAAGAGTTTGTTTTGGTCCAAATGAGAAATTAAGTGCAGATAAGCAAACCACGCTGCCAGAGGGCGACAAGATGTTGAGTGAATTGCTTTTAGATGAAACAAATTAAGGAACGCGAGAAGACAATCTGCTTCTTGCATTAATAGACACGTTCAGTGTTCAGAGGGGAAGTGACACATTTTTGAGATGCTAATTTTATAAAAAAAATGGGCAGAGTTGTCCCTTATGTATGGAGGTGGGGTGGGGGGAGGGACACAAAAATTAGCTCCGTCAATAATATACCAATATTAGTGGGTATGTGCCTTTATAGATCACAAATGTACAAAACTTGTAAAAGTTAATTATTGATTATAGTACTGTACTTAAAAGACAAAATTATATATTTTTTTAGATTTTGGGATAATTTATTTTGTGCTATTCAGCAACATTTTTATATATATATAAAAAAAAACATTAATTCTATACAAAAATCTATATTGGAATTGCTGGTCCCTAATGATTCTCCAAGAGTGTAAATCTCTGATATTATACACATTGCAATCTTCACCCATTTCTTGGCATAAAAAGCTACATTTGTATTCTCTAGACCCTACAACCTAGTTGGTGTAATAGAACACATTCAAGCAAGCAAGCAAAGGCTAGTCCTTAGGGCAATTCTAAAGACAAGTGCACATTAGTGATCATTCATTGCTACAGGGTTAGTATCGTAGAAGGCGAATCTTCAGCTGCAAGTTGATTTAAGGGATTTTGCCTGGCAAATCTTCAGTGGGAAATCCATACACAAGAAAAGGATATAGTTGTGTTTCTATGAAGGGGCTTGTTCACATTCAGATTAAAGGGAGAGTTTTCAAAAAAGCGGAACTCTACACAGTAAAAGAGACACAAAAGATATACAGTATCTGGCAATGATACTCAGCGAGAGGCCTATTAAAAGTGGAAATCTTGGGTCCATTAACATCTGAAGTTGTACATCTTATGACTTCTCATTTAATACATTTAGGAAATGGGATTCTGTGTAAAGATAAACATACATCATTTAATACGCATGTCATTCTATTAATAAGGAAGACATTAGACTTTTAATTAAAACCAATTAAAGTGGATTTTAACACTTGAAGGGGTTGTCCAGGATTTTAAGAAGTATAACAGCAGTGAATATGAACCATTACTTAGCCTGTTAAATCCCTTGTTCTTCCTCTTCTCTCTACTTCCATTGCTTCCCCTGGCTGTCTACATTGGTCCCAGCTGGCGACATGTGTCATACCTGGCATTGCTGCCCCTGAGTTCATCTTCCCTGTCCCTCCTGTTCTGACACTTTGGTGGTCCCCAATGGCCTTTGTTTACTTTGTTGCAGCGACGATGTGTCATACATCCAGGTGAGTGCTGAAGCCAATGGCTGGACTCAGTAGTCTTATGCCAGTACATCTTGGCATCACCACTAAGGCCTATGACTGGCTGCAGAACTCACATGGATGAACAGCTTGTCATCACTTGGCAAAGAAAACAAAAACCTGGTGGTTTTTGTAATGATCACATTCCCGGCTCTTAGATCTATTTTTAAACTTTGGAAAAACCCTTAAACTATGTATCAGTAAATCAGAAGTGGCCACAACAGCAAGTACAGCCATATTATTTGGTAGTCATGAATCGGCTTTTACAAAACTGAGTTGCATTTGTAAGTTTATCAGCAGCTTGTGACAACTTTGCCATCACTTGCTGAGATACTAATTCAATGATGACTACCAAAACTCATCATCATCAAAAATGGTGGCCATGAGTGGATAGAGAATATCAATAGAATGCTAAGTAAAAGTAATATAATTAACAAACTATGGCTGTCCCTTAGACCTATTTCCCATAGGTGACTGCATTTAGAAGTAAGATCTGCCATATTGCTGTAGAACTTAACCAATATGCTTAAATAATATTTGGTGGTTGTTGCTCATGATGACATTATACTGCACAATTGGATTGAGTAGGAGTAGGATATGGACACATATATTCTGAAATTATCAATATACCTGGTTATTATAGGTTACCGAAAGTATATGTATAGCAACATATAGGCAAATGGCTAACTCATCTACTTTATTCTCTATTTCTGGTGTACTTTGTGTTACAATATGGACAAGGATGTGATATAGGCGAATTGTGGCATCTGGGTGACTTCTTTTCTGGGTATTGTAAAGAAACAATATCTATAAAAGGAGTCAACCAGATGGAATAGTTCGCCTATATCATTCCCTTTTCCGACACCTTTGGTCTGGTTTTAATTTACTTCTAGGTGCCTCTAGCTTGCATGGTAAAAAAACGTTCTAGATATCCATTAGCAGTAAAAGAACCAGACCAACTAGGGAAGGTTGGAGATAAAGTTGCTATTGGGAACAAGAGTGAGAAGTCTATTGCATATACCACAGATATGACATAGAAGCATAGCAGAGTTGGGTTATAATGGAACAGGTGCAGGAGTCAGAAAAGTGGCCAGACAAGGATTCAGCAATAGGGATATAACAAAGATAGGTCTACAATACAGATGCAGTAAACCGAAGGGTAGTCAGACAATCAAGGGATGTAGCAGAGCTGGGTTTGCAGTCCAGGAGCAGTAGGTGGGGCAGTAATAAGGCAATTCAGCAACAGATGTAGTAGAGTTGATTTTGTATATATCCAAAGAGTATAATCGGTAAGGTAAAAAGGTCTAAACAGAAGTCTAAGTACAAGGTGTAGTACAACAAACAACCAGGAGTCAAGAATAATTACCAAATGGCAAGGCGCAGTACACAGGTGGTTCAGATGGAGCATGTGGCACTCTGATTTGTTGTGTAAGAAAGTGCATTAGAGTTTGTTCCACGTTACACAGTGAAGTGTAATGTAAGTGAATAGCCTATTACCTACAGTATGTACTGATAATACTGAATCATTTACTGCAGTCTACACTAGTACTTACAATTAAGGTCAGGGAAGAGTGAGGGCCTGTTCAGATGATGGAAAATCAAGAGGAATTAAGGTGGACTTCCATCTTTTTTTTTATTTTAGCTTACTTGTATAACGTCTGTACAGACATTGTGGTCACTGTCCCATATAGGGTTCACAATATAAATTCCCTATCAGTATGTCTCTGGAGTGTGGGAGGAAACCGGAGTACTCAGAGGAAACCCACACAAACACAGGGAGAACATACAAATTCCTTGCAGATGTTGTCATTGGATGGATTAGAACTGATTTGGACTCCAGCACTGCAAGACTACAGTGGTAACTACTGAGCAACCATGCAGCTACATTGAAAACAAACTAAGGGAAATATAATATACTCCCACTTTGTGCCTCGCAAAGAGCAGTCCATGTAAAATCTAAGGCTATATTCACATCTGTGGTGAAGGCTCCATTAGGGATCTCCATCACAAAGTCCATCTAAAATTGCATGACAATGAACATAATGGATAGCCAATGGACCCCATTATAGTCAATAAGGTCCCTTAGGATCTGTTGGTTTCCGTCATTAGATAGATCTGTCTTTGCTGTTCAGTCCATTATTCTATTTATTTGATGGGACAGAAAAATGAACTGAACTTACCCTACAAAAATATATCCCCCAAACTCTTCCTTCCTTTCTTTCTTCTCTTTCTTTCTTTCTTTCTTTCTTTCTTTCTTTCTTTCTTTCTTTCTTTCTTTCTTTCTTTCTTTCTTTCTTTCTTTCTTTCTTTCTTTCTTTCTTTCTTTTTCTTCTTCCCCTACATTATTTCTAACTACTTATCTTTCTAGATCTTCTACTAAGAATCTAATATACAAATATGTTAGACTTCTTACATTCATTTTAACACAAGTAACCAGTGCATTTGTGTACACTTCATATTTATTCACCAGAACATCCCTTATTCTGTGAACAGATATATTTTGTCATTTATTATTCCAATTATGATTGAATTATATTAATTATTAAATATAAAACCATAATAAAATAAAGTTATATTGTACAATGTTTTATTTGCCATTTTTTTTAGTTTTGTTTTCCCTATATTTTTTGTTATGTTTTGACCATTCTCCCAGATTTCATATTAGGCATGCATATGGTTAAGCAGCCAATACACACAGCATCCAAATTTTTTTTTTACCTTAAACTTAAGTCAAGTCATTCCCCAAATAAGCCAAGCTCACCCTCCTCCTTTTCTTTATAGTTTTCTGGCTTCTTCATGGTTGACTGAGTGGGCAAATACCTGTTCCTTAGATTTATTTCGAACTCAGAATAAAATGCATTGATCCAGAATAGGATCACTGTCTCCCAAGGCCAAATCTCTCTTTAGTAGAATCTGTAATACCCTTAGGTGAGATGCTCTGTTGCTTACACTCTTCAGAGAAGAAAGGAATTGTATTTCTATACTGCATTTTTGTATTTGCAGTGGGTACACAATTTTACATAGCTATTGGATAAAATACCTCAAAGGATTTCAAGACATCTTAAGGTTGTTCATTGAGACAACAACGCTAGGTGATTATGCAGGTGTGTTCTGGTGCCTAGGGTCCCTTGATAGAGCTAAATGCTTCCTTCATTAAGAGCACAGCAGCTCACAATTTTCTTCTGAAGATGTATCTGAGAACATATTGTTTATTATATGAGTGCAGATGTTTGCAAGCGCTCATTCAAAAGCAGAATTTGGAAAATCTCGAGAATACTGTTTTTCTCCACACTGTCAGAATGAAAGAAATGCTTGAATTACTTTGATGTAGAGGGTTAATTATCCCAGAGGACCAGAAAAGTGTAACCGTCTTGAAGTCAGACAGTAAGTCAGCCGAGTGCTAAACTACGACTATAGAGTTCATCTGTGTGCTGCTAGCGTGGCTCCAACGTTGGATTGATCATTCTGCCATCTTTTCTTGATTTGAGATTCTGAGTTCCTAACACAATAGTACTGTCATAAAACTGGAGATGCTTGCCTAAAATTTTTTTCTCTTTACTGTCTTAGCTATTGCAATTGCACAAAAGGGTGTTGTGATCAGTCACAATGACTTGATTCTCCAACGTACTGGAACTGGTGGTTTCAGAATTTGGTCTTGGACTGTACATCACTACTTTGAGTATCCATTCCACAAAATGTGATAAGATACTATAGGCAATTTTAGCTTACTCAGTGCTGAGGGCACTTGGCTAGTTGCTCAGAGACTGGGTGATAAGGACGTGTTGTTGTCTACTACCATTGACTTTCAACAAGCAGCAGTAGATAATCCATGAAAGCTTGGGGTTTCAGTGGTAATATACAGATAGTAAAACATCTGCTATTTCATATAGCCTGTTCCACATGATATAGACATTTCTATTGACCATCAAATGCAAAGTCTGCGTAGGAGCTTTGGCATCCAATGGTTGCTTTAGACACTGGTCCAACTAACTGCCAAGGCAATAACGTACTCTGTAAATTTTACATTTTTGATGGGGAGGCTGACATCTTTCATAAGTGGCTGGTATAGAATATGCAAATAAGTTCCCCTTGATGAATAAAGAAAAACTGTTGCTTGAGTGCCACTTTTTGGAAATGTAGCTCAGATGCCTGGCTTTCAAGAAGCTTAGTGACATAACCTGGACAAAAGTCAAACAGGACACCTCCTCCAAAAGGAAGAAAAACCCATCTGCACCTTTTGGAAAGGTAATTCGCTATAGATCAATGCCTAGTGACATTTGCATATTGCAGAGCACTCATAGCCTGTAAGACACCGCACACGGGAAAAGATGACCTGCAAAGGTAGGGTCTTTAAAGGGGTTCTCCAGCGATTTTATGTACACTTACTTTCTCCTGGGTTTTAGGGGTTGTACCTATGGAATTGGGGATGGTTCTGACCCTGGGTCACATGATCAGAACTGGCACCTAGTCCCTGAGTCAGTCTGCCTCCTCCTATCTCTCCTGTGTTACTAGTGCTATGGGGGCCAGTATTACTATACTCCGCCAGGCTCCAAAGCACAGTGAACATTGGAGAGAGCCGACAGAGTGACTCAAGAGTTGGGTGCTGGTTCAAATCACATGACCCGAGGTCAGAACAGCCCAGAACCATTAGCTACAGTGCCTAAAAACCCAGCAGGAAGTAAGTGAATAAGCTCCCTGGAGAACCCCTTAAAAGAGACACCTTTCTTAAAGTGAACCTGTCACACTGTACATGCTGTCCGATCTTCCATCATCCTGCAATAGAACAGAAGAAACTACTGTAAATGGTTCATTATATAGCTTTGCTTGAAAAGATTGAGTAGAACTTGTAATATCCTGAATATATTCCAGTTCATTCTGGGATAAGGAGTCCAGTGGGTGGTCTTATCATGGAATAACATCCTTCCCTGTATAAGTGTAAATACAGAAATACAGATAGCTGTCAGTAAGTCAGTAAAACCACCCACAGGACTCCCAAACCAAGAAAGATAAGGAATTTCAATCGATAAATGAAAAGTTCTACAAAATCTTCAGTACAAAACTATGTATCAATCTACCAGTAAATCCTGTTCTGTAACATGATGCTGGCAGACCAGACTGCTTGTGCAATGTTTCCTTTAAGTTCCCTTTAATTCAAGAAAACACACATTTGACATCCTGCTGTTATCCAGATTTCAGTTTTTTTTTCCATATTTTTTAAATATTTTTTTAAGTATGTTTTACAGTCACAGACCTATTTATAGCCTCAAAATTATACTATTATACATTCAGGCCAGCACAGGGAAACCATGTATTGTATAACGCGCTTTGGATATTTTTAATACATTCCATAATTTTTAAGGAATTGTGTTCTTTTTATTACCATAAAAATAAATTGTAAAATGTGACATTATAGTCATGAAATTGCAAGAACCGACCATGAGGGGGCCTACCTTGAACACCTACATACAGTAATGCTGCAAGATCTAGTTCTAACTGCTGGATTGCAGTGAGTGGGTTACATGTTTTCTATATCAAGTTAGAAGCAAATTTACCCAAATATTAATATTTTTGTGTGTAGGGTGGAAATATTCATTGCAGGGCAACTTCCCTGTCATAAAATGCCGCTTGTGCAGATGAAGATGCTGATAAGTTAATGATTGTCAGCTGTCATCGGCACGGCAGGAGTTAAAGGTGCATTGTGCGTGTAGTGCATGGAGTGTTGTCCTGTACATGAGCCTGACGTATCTTATGCCTCCCGCACAAACTGTTTTGATTGCTTCCTAAATTAGCATGCAGCGAGCAGAGGAGGCGAGTACACACAGTGAGGCATGCTGCTAATTCTGGACTGCATACTGGAAGCTTGATACCTGCTATTTCATGCTCTGTCTCAATGCTGATTCAGCAACTTTACATCTTGTACACAAATGGAAAAAGTTTCATTTGTATAGAGGAGAGAATCATAACTATGCGTAACAGATGTCTCAGAAATATACAAGGAGGGGGCAATACAGTATCTCATTTCCTGCTTTGGCAGCAAATGAAGCATAAATGTGTCACATGCTCCTTCTTCATACATACCAACCTGTTGGCGTCTAGAGAACTCAAAAATTATAATAAAAGTATACAGTATATTACCTTCCAAAATATATAAAGATAGCACAAATTGATATTCCACTCCAATTTTTGGTGGAGCTTCAAAATAAAATGATTATTTTTCCTTATATTATGCAATTATTAATATTGTAAAATTATGTAGATACATAGTTTGTTGCATATTTACTTTCATAGAAAGTCAATCACTGGCTTTTTAATGAATTAGAGGATCTTTACTACTTCTGACTTATGTGTTGGAGTCAGAGTCGGAGCAGGAATCAGTCGGGCTGTGAAAAAATAGAGAAGTTGGGGTCAGTTGTTTGGCTGACTGATTCCACAGCCCTGGTAAAGGACACAAAAACCCAGGAGTCAGCCATTGTACTTGCTATGGGTTCCATAGTCAGTGGCGGTTCTCCCTTCCATTCCCACTGGCAGTCCACAGTGCATTTTGATTTGGTCTGTGGAGACCTTTTTTTTTTTATTTGTTTCCAATATTACTACATATTTCATTATGTATCAAGTATGTTAAAGGGATTGTCTAGTTAGTGGAACCTATTTTCATATAAGCTATTAGGGAATTTGGGGTAATAGAAGGAAATTTTCTGTTTAGGATTCTAAACTTTTGGCCAGATAAGAGAGGTTGCAAAGAGATCTCTTGTCCTTTCCTCTATTACAGGATCCATCACAGAGTATGTCTCAGCATAAGGACACTATTATCTGCTTATTGTTAAGGGGCCCCTCTAACAAATAGGGATGGCAGAGAAGCCCTGTAAAAAGTTTCTGACGAGAATCTGGTATACTGTAAATAGGAATAGCTAGAGAAACATAACAGGATATACAGTATGTATGGATCTACAAATTCATATGACATTTCTACATAGTAACCTATGAGTGTATAAGTATTTGTTGTGTGCAAAATTTTATGTTTCAGCACAGTTCTCTTTTCTGTACTGCTATTTCCTACAGCTCATAAGGGATCTTTTTTCTCTTGTGCTTACAAACACTGATGCTGAGGAGTATGCATTTATCCCCTTCTGCCTTTCCCATAGTCTGCTGTGTTTGCTGTCCTCAATCTGTACACAGGCAATGTGATCTTTCCCTCTTTCCCAATCTTTCTCTATGTACTTTCCTTCTTATCGATAGCCCTTGTGATCTGACCTTACTAAAATCCTGGATGCTCTCTACTCTTGCTCCATTCTCTGATCTGTTGGGCACAACTTACCCTCCCACCTGCTACTGTCTCTAACACTGAGAGATGGGAAGGGAGAGCAGGGGAAGCTAACATAGAGAGAAGCAATGTGCTGTCAGATCTTTGTCAGATTTAGCAGGACTGCTAGCTATGTCAAAGACTTGCACAGACTCTACAGCAGCACAAATAGTTGGAGGGGTTGCCCAAGACCCCTTATGACTTGGATATTGATGATCTATTCACATGATAGCCAGACCCCTCACCGATACCTGATCTCGCTGCCAGAACCTGTATACAATATATATGGCTTTGCGCAGCTCTGCTTCTATTCATGTGAATGGCCTCAAAGTTGCAGCTCCCGGGTGCCTCGCTACACAGTCATACACTGTAGCAGTGATATCGGGGACTACTGCGGCTCCGCTCCCATTCACTTGAATAGAAGTAGAGCTGCTTCCAGCCATACACACTACATACAGCTTCTGGCAACTGGATCAACTGATTGGTGCAGGGTCCGGGTGTCAGACCCCCATCAGTATTCAACACATATGGGGTTTTGGATAACCCCTTTAATGAATACTGTTTAGAAAGTTGCTTACTTTTGCATGTTGGAACTCCGAAGAACATTAAAACAAAATCAAAAGATCTAAAGTGTTGATATTCATTGGAGACTTTGTCACAGAGTCCGAAAATTGGCGGAGGAAGAAGTCCTGCATGGAGGACTTTTTCTTCCACCACTTTCAATTTAAACACAATGGACACCTGACAGACCCAAAAGTGTAACTGGGCAGCATGGTGGCTCACTGGTTGGCACTCTAGCCTTGCAGCACTGAAGTCCTGGTTTGCTCCGGTTTCCTCCCATGTTGAGACAGTTTTGACAATATCTGTAAAGCACTGCGGTATATGATGGTGCTATATAAGTAAGCAAAATAAATAAATAACAAAGCCAGCACAAGTGTGAACCTAGCGTAAGAGTAATGAAAATAGATGCTGTAGATCCATTTTGATAAAAGTAGCTATGACCTATGATACCCTCAAATGGCTCTAAATATTTCCTATAATAAGAAAAATAAGCTACTTATAATCTTCTCATTTTATGTCTATGATCTCATGCACATTGCAAAGCCCAAATGTTAGGAGCCTGTATGGAGGCGCACTAAGTCCCTACATATGTGCCTCTGTTCTTGTGCTTCTATGCAGACATAGTATTAGACTACGGCCCCACTTTTCTGAGATGAAGCGTTTTTGACTATTGCATAAAAAATATTCTGTTCTACAATACCACCAAGTGAATGAGATTTCATTTAATCTTATCCACACATTGAAAAATCCATGGTTTAATATATACCAAAATGCTGCCAAAAATTGGGCCACAAAGAAAGTCAACTAATATGGAATGAACTAAGAATAGACAGTCTAAAGATACACCAGATTATGATGTATCCTGAAACAACTCTGATAAATCTGGTGACTAGTCTAAGTTTATACTGTTTAACTAATGGATGGAATAGTAAACCTGCCCTATTGTTCCTCAAACCATGGCAATGGTCCTGTAAATGGAGGTGTATTATGTGCCATGTCCGGTGAAAAATGGGTTAAAGACAATAGGGAAACTGTACTCTCTGAGAT
This sequence comes from Leptodactylus fallax, assembly GCA_947044405.1. NCBI lineage: Eukaryota > Metazoa > Chordata > Amphibia > Anura > Leptodactylidae > Leptodactylus > Leptodactylus fallax. The sequence goes on from CAMRHE010000365.1 coordinate 1,876,531, forward strand.
GAAGAACAGGCGAGAGGTGTACATGTTTGAACTGCATACACAAACAAGATGCAAATATCATTTAGAAAAACATGAATATGTGTTCAGCTGCAGAAAACTCCCTTGCTTGTTGTCTGCCAGGCTGTAACCTAATGAAGAAACATTTCTAGAGGAATAAAGTATACCGGCAAAAAGTAAAAGCATAACTAACGTTTTCACAAACTTTGCATAATTCAATAGTACGGGGTGAGGGGAATAACACTATATATGGCCTTTATAAGACTTGCATTTGGTAGTTTTAGCAGTTATCCCTTCTGTAGGCTTTATTGCTCATTTTCATCTCTCCCTAAATTGGAGGGTAGAGACTAGCTGCTGCGATGTCCCCATACACTGCACGCAGAAAGTAGAGGAGAATCTGCTTCTAACTTTCATGCACTCCAGATCATAGATAGTGTTATAGAGAAGTACTGTCTTGTATTGAGGTGAATAAAGCACTTGGGGAGAGAGAAAAACTTCCTATTTAGCAGCCTCTGCAGCTGCTTATTCCTCCTCCCTCTCCTCTCAATAGTCTTCTATATAAAGCTATAATCTGACACCTCTGAGTCCAGTCCGTCATGCTCTAGCAGTTATTTCAAGGGAATCTAAGGGGCTGTATTGTAGAATTTTCCACTGTTTTGTGATAGTGTTTTTTATAAATCAGTAGTGCAGGTGAAGGGACAAACTTTGTAATATACTTAACTATACTGTGTCTTTTAGTATTTTTCCTGTCTTTACCTCTTATGTCAGTGATATTGGTCTATATTCCATACATAAGCAGTGTCGGTTTACAGGGAAGTCTATGGAGAGGGGAAGGGGAGGAAAAGACTGAGACAGAAGGATGGATAGTAATTCTTGATATCCTAAATATGTTGTGAATTTATACTGTCTCTTTACAGTGCATATATTTCTCTACTTTGAAGAGCTCACCAATTCTTCTTCCCTCCCCTCTCCATAGACTTCTATTGAACAGATCTGATCAGTTGCAGAAGGAGGAAAATATGTGAAGAAACAGGCAGTGTTCTTCAATAAAGTATACCACAAAGCTTGCCATCTTCACGTGCACTATGGATATGCGGGAAAAAAAGTTTAGTTGGGTTTTAAGTGGGTTGCCTCAAGATTTAAACCTACCACTTCTACACAGGATAGGAAATAACTGTACGATTGGTAGGGGTCTGTTCTCTGGGACCCAATGATCAGAAAAATGGGGCTCCCATGCCCCCTGTGAGAATGAAGTGGCAGTTGAGTATATGTGCTGCATCTTTAAACTCTATGAGATTGCCGGAACAGCTGAGCACATTGCAAGCCTGATGAATTTTTGGAGGGTCTAGAAGTTGCACTTGCAGTTTTTGGGGTCACAATGCAATTCCATTCTCTTACATTAGTGAAAGAGTTACAGGGCAATGCAGCGATCTATGGTTACACAACAGAGGTGTGGTGACAAAGTAACTGTGTAGCCCCAGGCATCAGTGCAACTTGTGTGCACTAGTAAGGTTGTCACGCTTGTAGGTGCAATTCCACAAAACAGTCATTTCACAGGCTGCAACACTAGCATGCAACCAAAGCTCGATCAAGCCATAGCCTTATTTAAATGCATCATTTTACGGTTACATCACCTTATTATTATATCTCTGTACAAACTGTTGCTGTAAAAACAGTCATGAATGCTAAAACTTTCTAATGTAAAAAAAAAAAACACAAAACAACAAAACAAATGACAAAGGTGATATGTGAACCTGCTCATTGTGCAGATGATTCCTTGCTAAAGAGCCACTCAGGACAGAACTTCTTTGGAGATGAAGCAGTGTGTACAAAATGAGGTGTAACCCTAGAAGGAAGTTTGTGGATAACCTGCTCCTTTACATAACCAGGATATATTATAAAATCTCGCATTTTCTAGGAAGTGTTATTCTGCATTCTTGGCTCCGTAACCTTTTAAACAAAGTCTTCCTGCAGCAGCGAGTAACGCAAGTTAAACATAAGTTAATTCTGGGCTACAATTCACGTCGAGCCTTCTCCCTCCTGTGCAAGCTAGAACTCTCTTTGCTAAATAAACTTCATTTTGCACAGACCATTTTCACATTTGTACAGTAAATTGGTAGCCCAAACCTTCCTATTTCACATTCATAGATTTCTGACCTGAGGAGCAAAGTGTGACAGTGCAAAGGAGATTATCCCTGTTCCTGTGTGGTGAATTCATTACAGTCCAACCAAGAGAGGATGAACGGAAGGAAAAGAAATTGTTCTGTATTCCAGCATCTCTGCGTTCCATAAAGACAGAGAGAGATTAGGCTGCACTGCGCAGGAAATTGATTTATCATCAATTTATTACTCGGTTCTGGAGGCTAGAACAGCGTCACACAGGAGGTGCGGTCTATAAAACCTCTTCATGCGAAGCTTTGACATTAATTGGGTTAGAGTATAGCAGGCAAGGAGCAAAATAAAGAAAAAACATCTCTACAGCACAAGCAGGAAGGACATAGGAAGCCATACAGTACATGGCAGGGCAGTATATAGATGTGGGAATACAGGGCATCCTTCTACAACATTGAGAAAACCGTAAAGAATTTCTATAAGGAGCCTATATGACTGGTAGTCTGACAAAATGCACCCCTCCTTGGACAAACTTAGGTAGGGAGTTTCCTAGTACCCAGACATCCCTACTCTAAGCGACTACCCTTTATACCCTTTGGATAGGTGCTGCTCCACTGATTCGGTCACTGTTGGAATTTCTTCTCTAGCCCCCACCATTCTTGAGCAAACATTTCTTTTAGTTTCAGCCCCTGATATGCTAATTGGGTCCTCAACTGAAGTAGACAGATAGGGACCGCCCATCTGACTCTAGAGAGCCTCATTAGCATATTTAGTGCTGAAACTATCAGCACCAATTTCTCAGGAACTCTGGAGGCTACAGAAAAAAAAATTCAACTGTGCCAGAATAAGTAGAGTGACAGCTATGCAGAGAGTTGTAGGTGGTGCATAATAGTGGAAGGTCATCTTTAGTGGGAATTGTGTAAGACTCTATGCAGAACTCCCCCTAGTGGCCGTTGTGTGTGCAGGACTGGCGGACTTTGCAAATGTGAACATAGCCTGATATTGACACTTTTGGATAAGTCCTCACTGGACATTTATTATTTTTGTAGTATTATTATCACTTAGCTCTGTTTATCTTGGCTCATAGATATCATGATTGTAGCTTCTTGGAGCAATAAACTTTATGGTCGGGTTGGCCATTAGTGAATTGTATTATATTGACGGCCAGTTTTTTTTTAAAATTATCGTATTATATGTTAAAGCTGAATTTCAGGCTTCCCCCTTAGGGCGCGATCATATCTACATTGTTTAGTCCGCAGCTCTGGTTCCATTGCAGGACCAGAAGAATGGAAGAGCAGTCTGGCTAATGACTGACTGTAATAAGGTCCGTCAGGTATCTGTTATTATCTCACCAACATCGCCAGATGAAAAAGTTGGGCTTGTAGGACTTTTTCGTACACGATGTCAGATGGACTGTACACCAAATGAACACCCGATGCAGATGTGAACATAGCCTAATATAGGCTCATTTGACACAGTCTTTGTATGGCCACTGCCTGAACCTTCTTCACACTATGGTTTAATTGCTTGTAGTTTTTGATCAGTATACCCTCTTCTGTAAGGCCTTATTCACACTGACATGTTTTGGTTGCACATTCTGTCGCTGTGAAGCCTCTTGCACACTCTTCATATTTTTCAATGCACAACATGTTCCTATTAATGTCTTATAATGAAATGTGTTATCTAAGGATATATTATAGTTACACAGTACCCGTACTGAGCATTACTGTCTCTAATTTGGTGCCCAATATAGTTTTAGGTGAATAAATATAGGGAGCACAGGGGTAGCAGACACTACCAGGCCCTGGACTTTTAGGGGCCGCAAAGGTCCCTCTTCCACATAAAATATATATGGAAGATGGCTAAGGGTAGGTAGGGGCCCTGCTACATATTTTGCATTGGAGCCCTGGAGCTTCATGTTACGTCTCTGTATAGTTCCATATTATGCACTGACTTTTTGCTAAGCTAGCGCTGGGCTTGTGCTTATACACAGCAGCCAATCTGAGTTCACAGAGCTGCAGTATAAAGAGTGATGAGCAGCAGCACAACTTGTGCAGGGGAAGGTGTGTTTTAGACCACCTCAGACATCCTTCCTAGCATAGACTACCATGCATCTACTGTAATCTATTCACTAAAAAGAAAGAAAAATACTCTAGAGTAGTAATAGAAGCAAATAGGAACTGATGTTGTTGGCTGGTCCATGACCATTATGCCCTTGCATTATAGAGTAAATGACTATTAATATTGCTTAATTGGCAATTATAGATGGTGTAACAGATGATGATATTTGAGGCAATGCGATGTCCTGAAATGACATGCAGTGACCTGGCCTGTGCGCTGCCTCCCAGTCTTTCTATGTTTACTTTGTTGACTGTACTCTGCAGACCAGCCCATTTCAATGAACAATCAGTCTCTGTGAACTTTAGCACAGCGCAAGCCAACTCTCTGCAACATCCTCCTAATGTCTGCTGTTAACCCTTAAGCAAAGACCTCATATTTAAGGGTATCATATTAACAATTATGACATTTTATCTGTCTATGTGCTAGAAACATGTTTTCTGATTTGGGCCATATCTGATAACGCTAGTACATGAATGTGACTATTGTGCTATTCTGATGTAAGACTATTCCCGCATAGTAGGTTGGAGGTTAAGTTTACACTGACTGCACACATGTATTGACTTCAGCAGGAAACCAGGGTAAGGTAACTATCAACGTAAAGTGGAGCTCCACATTTGGACAACTGCAAAAACAATAGCACAGAATATACAATATACTTACCTACTGGCTCTTAAAGAGGACCTTTCATGTCCCCCTGAAAGTGCGGTTTTATATACTTCTAGAAAGCCGACAGTGCGCTGAATTCTGTGCACTGTCGGCTTTCCCGGTATGTGCCCAGGTGGTGGGGATATTGGTGCTGTTAGTTTCGGCACCAATGTCTCCCCACTGTTAGAAGGGCGTTCCTCATAGCTCAGCGTCAGCGTTTGGTTATGATCATGAGTTTTGGTTGAAGATGTGTAGCGAACAGGAGGGTTTTATGCACCTATTGGTTACTACTACTAGCAGCTATGCTACATTTCATATACAGCACTGCCCTATTAAAGAGGACTTGTCAGCCCTCCCTATATGACTGATTGCTCCATGGAAAAAAAAATCTGAAGCACTTTCCCTTAGAACTTAGATCCTCTGTAATTCTTCCTGGAAATATATGAATGCTCCTACTCTCTGACTAGTCAGTTCTGACAGTATGAGACTGTGTACAGATATACCCTATTGACAGGGAATGGTAAACAGAGTTGCTTATTTCTTCATACATTTCAGGGTAGAATAACAGAGGAACCACATCATGGAGGGTTGCACCAGAATTGATATTTCATGGGGAATGCAACTTTTTACTAAAATAGACATGTCAGGAAAGGTGATATCTCTTTAGGCTAGGGCTGCACGGCGACTTTGACCACGACTGTCGTCATGTGACCAAATATTGTTGTGTCACCTCGCGATTCTTTCACTAATGTTAGTGAATGGAGTAGCATTGTGACCAAGGGTGTTGCGACCATTGTAAAAAAGTCAAGCAATGCTCTGGGACTAGAAGCCGAAACCCATGGGGTCGTAATGCGACTCCATTCACTAACATGAGTGAAAGAGTCACAAGGTGACACAGCGATATTTGGTCATGTGACGGCAGTCGCAGCCAATTTCACCATGCTTCCCTAGCCTTAAACTCCACAAAATTCCTGCTGTATTTTAATCTGTGTTTTCGGGGAAACATTTCAACTTGTCCTCTGCCGAAGCGACAGATCCTCCTATCTACTTATGCAAAAATGTATGAGTAACCCTGATCACGAATTTATGTGTAAGTCTAATATATCTATAGGGAAAATGCAAGAGTGTCCACTGGTAAAATTGATAGCCTGTGTTTTTCAAAAACATGGCTTTTCCGCAGAGTTTTTTTTTGCCTGCAATGTGTGGATGGGATTACCCAGAATATCATTACCTTTGCTGGTATGGTACCATTTACATGACCGATGTGCAAAACAGCTGTGATAAATGTCCATTTTTCACAGCCATCTTGCACCCGAGGGGCTGCTATTTTCATGGATCCCTCATACATTACAGTGTATGGAGGGATCCATGAAAACGGACAAAAATAGGACATGACCTATATTTTGAGAGTCCATTAGAATGGACCATCAAAATAACGGTCATGTGAATAGCCCCCATTCACTGACATTGAATTTAAGGCAGTGACATACATTAAAAATATGTGAATATAGCTTTGGAGTGTATTGATGGATCACATATATAAAAGAACAACAATAGTAAATGTGCGACATGACATATCACCAGTGGTACATGAAGATATTATAGCACATAATATTGAAATACACTCTGAAATGCAATAGGGGATATCTCAGTATCATAAGAATATAATAAATGATGTTACAGTAGTTGTTAGGACTTGTGCACAAGCCAATACAATGATAATCATTTTCAGAGAACTTGTGTGATTCATGCAGTTTCTAGTCACTTGTTCCTTTGCTTACAGCTGCTGCCTGGCACAACCCCAGTGTCTGGCAGTGTTTGTCAGAGACAGGAATATGACAATTGTGCGCTATCACATGTACTTGGCATCAGGTGACCTATCAGAGGTGGGGGCTGCACTATTTTTAGAGCCCTTGTAGACTACGCTTGTTACTAATTATAGACCTAGAGGTGCCCAGACGGTTCTTTACAGGATCTCTAAATGTTCGGAGCACTTAGGTTTGATTATAGGTCTTCTCAGTCTGTTCAACCCCCTATTACAGATAGAAACCTGACAATGGCTCTGCATTGTGCTGAGCAGAGAAACGTTATTAGAGGAGTCAGTACTGACCAGCAAAAGTCAACAACTTCACAATTTTAAACCTACTTACAGTACTGTGCAAAAGTTTTAGATTAAGTAATAATGCTTTCAAAAATAGAATTGTTAATAGTTTATTTCTGGTCAATTATCAAAATGAAGTGAATGAACAAAAAAAGAAATCTAAATTACATCAATATTTGATGGGACTTTTGCCCTTTTCCTTCCATCAGTTCTATTAGGTAGACTTGCACACAGTTTTTGATGGATCTCGACAGGGAGGTTGTTCCCACCATCTTGGAGAACTAAGCACAAATCTTCTGTGGATGTAGGCTTGCTCCAATCCTTCTGTCTCTTCACGCAATCCCAGACAGACTGGATGATGTTGAGATTAGGGCTCTGTGGGGCCATATCATCACTGCCAGGACTCCTCCTCCAAAGGGCAAAGGTCACACCAAATATTGATATCTCTTTTGCTAATTGAGAAAAATAAACTATGAACACTTCTGTTTTTGAAAACATTCTTACTTTGCAAAATTGTTTCACACCTAAAACATGCCTAAAACTTTTGCACAGTACTGTAGATAGCAACAACGGTGCTGTTCAAAAATTATCATCACTCACATCAGTCCCCATTGGGGTCACAGTGTAAATTCCAAGTTAACCTATTGATGACCTCTTAGAATATATGAATATTATATGCGGGTGCCCTCAGTCAGGACACCCCCTGTATCAGACAGAGCTGCACAAGCATCTTCTGTTCTGGTGAACTCAAGCAGTCCTTGTATTATGAATGGCCACCATGTAAAATTACATTTCCTCTGCAGGAGGAATTATTAGCTGTCTTTGACTTCCTGCTGCAAAATCACCTGTTTGCAGAGGTGTCAGAAGTGGGACATCCATTTACACAGGGTCTACATTCTAAAAGAGGTTGTCTCCTTGAACCCCTTACAAAGACAGAAAACTGGGTAAATGGAGCGTGGTGGGAGGAATCCATATCTATACAATTTATTCTCATGTATGCTGGACTGATACTGTAAGTATTTCCTTGCTCCAATACTTCAGATTTCCATCCTATCTCTCAAAGTACAGCAATGAAGAAGCATTTTATAGTCTCTGCAGTACCACTTACCACTATAACCTTTTTTTTCCTTGCCGATAATACATCTGAGCTGAACGTCCCTGAGAAAAAGAAGAAAATGAGGACTTATCATCACCGTGTTCATTCCCTCTATTAGAAAGTAATGGCTTTCTTGCATAGTGTATTATAATAAAAAATAAAATGCATTTAGAAAAGTCCTTTGATTTTATTTGCTGGCCACTGACTAGAGTGCAATCAGGGAGAATAAATGAATATTTCATCTCCATTGATCTGGCTTTTACATACTATTCGCTCTTTTTTTCCAAATTTTGCAATTTTTTTTTATTTTATTATTGCAAACCTTGGATTAGCAACCTCCCCACAATACGAGGATTTATGAAACGTGCAGTAAAAATGTTTGATGCGATGTTCCATGGGTGAGCGCTTTCACTACATTATGACTGCAGTATACCTTTCTAAGTGGTCCTTCTGATTTAATGAAGAAAAGCACAGCCCCTGCCTTGAGACCAGAAATTCTGGAAGTGCTATGACATTTAGAAGAAAGGAATTAACTTTTTTTTTTTTTTTCCGAAAGGAATTACCAACGGGTTTTTATTTCTGCAGTAATGCCCGTCCGAGCAGAAAATACGGTCGCAGTGATGATTTCAAATTGGCTGCAGCTTAAACTAATTGGTCAAGGTGCCTTTCAGCTCATAAGATGGAGAGAAATTTTATTGCCATCCTTCTATGCGTAGTTGTACAGCAGATGTGTCACCTGTCACATACCAGCATATTAGACTATATGTCACTATCTTACACTTGTGTCATGATAATAGTAATATATATGGTGAGCAGCTATTACAGCAGACGCCTCCTGCCATCAGGAGATATAGATGATCAAAGAAGAGACTGTGATGTACATTGGACCTTGCGCTGAATGTAATTACATGTGATCAGTCTCTGACATTTGCCATGTCACTAATGGAAACCAAAGCAAATGTTCAGGATTGTCATCCAAACGAGTCACGTGGCGTCCTTCACGCAGAATTGCCTTCCTCTTCTCCAGTGGTCAGCTATTGATCAGTCATGTATGATTAGAAGAATCTGTAGTAACTAGCGGATAGTCTTCGCTGTATAATGGAATCATTCTACTAAAAATAAATCAGCTACGGTATCCGTGTTCCGGCATAGTCACACAAGCAAGTTTTTGATCAGGTTTTTTTCTAAAATGTAACAGTTGCTTCGCTTTTATTTACTATTATGTAGGGAGGTGTTTGATGAACATTTTTGTAGTATATTTTATTAGGTTATTGTGCTTCATTTTAACAGAACACTAGTTCTAAAGTTGTCCCTAGAAACACCCTACCTAAGCCTAAGGCCCACCATAGCGGGCCGCAGCCAAAAAGCACTGCGGGAAAAACCACTGCGGAAACGCATTACGTTTTTTTCCGCAACACTTTTCGTAAAAAGTCTGCAGAGTCTTCCTCTGCGTATTTTCTGCTTCAATTATACCTATATGGAAACCGCCATAGTTTCTGTAGTATAATTGATCTGCTGCGATTTCCAAAAACTCAGCAGGTGGTATTTTTCTGCAATGTGTGGATGGGATTCGCTGTGGTTTTTGCTGCAGCGTTTACGCCATGTGGGGCTTTAGCCTAAGTGCTGTTAGGAAGATCCATCCAGTATGCACCCTGTATTGCCGCTATGTAGCAGTTACCAAAGGGGAGAGGAGTGTCACTTCATGTAGCTGTATCTCTAGATTAATACCAGCTAGTAAAGTGTCTACATAGATGTCTACTATGGAAATCCTGCAGTGGTCCGCTCCCTTGTGACAGTAGCATAAGTGAAGATATATAGTATAGTTACCATAAATAATAGTGAAATTGCACTGAAATAAAACTTATAAGTAACCCCAATCACAAATTTTTTTGTAAGGCTAAGGCCCGACTTAGCAATCTGCTGCAAAATGCAGCGGTAAAAAAAAAGGAGCAGAAATGCTTCGTGTTTTTTTCTAAAGTGTTTTTATTATGTTTTTGTTACCCTTTTCTCTGCCTTTTTTCCCCTTTTATTTAGGCTAAGGCCCCACGTTGCGGAAACAAAGCGTTTTTCCTTCTGCAAAAAAGCAGCAGACTAAAAAGGTTGCATTTTACAGTACCAACAAAGTGAATGAGAGTCTGGATAATCCCATTCACACATTGTGGCAAAAAAAATGCTGCAGAAAAATTGCGTTTTTGAAAATAAAATTTTACCGGGTGAAACACTCGCATTTTCCCTATAGATTTAATAAGGGAAGAAAAACTTCAGCAAAAACGCTACCGAAAAAAATTGTGATGCGTTTCCGCAACCTTTTTTTAGCTGCGTTCCGCAAAGTGGAGCCTTAGCCTAAATCTATTGTGAAAACGTGAGCTTTTCCGAAGGTAAAATTGACATCCTGCGTTTTTAAAAAAAAAGCGGCTTTTCTGAAGCATTTTTTTCCTGCAATGTGTGAATGGGATTACCCAGAATTGCATTCCGTTTGCTGGTACTGTAAAATTTTGCTGAAATTGCACTGAAATAAAGCTTGGCATAAATCCAATATATTTGAATGGTCCCCCCTTTCACCACCAACTATGACAGTAGTTTTCAAAGCTATATATACAGTATATGGCGGCGTGAAGCCAATCTGGAGCTAGAGCATTTGTGCTGTTTCATTAGCCCAGTACCATATTACTCAATATGTCTTTGTGCTTAGAAATACAGCACAGGAATCGCACAGAAAATCTTTCAATGTGTCTGCACTAAGTCATTTTCTGACCAGTACTTGTGATTTTACATTGACATCCATAGTAAAGAAAACCTAGTTCATTCAATTGCTGCAATATTGCATTCTGCCAGAAGAGGTCTTTCACTAAGTTCCATGTGTAAGTTAGTAATAAATCCTTCTCATTCCCTTTTCTCACTCATTTTAACTGTTTCCATAGCCCCGGTACTCTCACTCTTCTGTCGCCATTTTAACATCCTTGTGAAAAGACATTCTAGCATTTTTAAAGCCATTTCTGCAAGTTTTACGTATTTTGTAAAACTTTTGTACATGTGTTTCTGTCTACAATGTTATTGAGCTAAAACATGCATAGAAGATAGAAGAAGAGAAAATGCAACAAAAATTTTGGTAAAACACTATAACCCATATTTACTATAGTAGATGTGCCTTGAAAGTGACCGAAAATGTACCTTTTTGGCGCACTTTAGCCCATCTCAGCCCCATTCGCCACTTTTTTAGACAGTCAATAAGACAGAGCAGGAATCTAGGCAGGCTGGGGCGGGGATGCGCCGGTCTTCCAGATTTACTATAACTCATGCCAGAAAACTAACATTAGTTATATCACAAATCTATGCCAGTTCCTGAGTGGTTACATGCGGAGCCACCTAGTAATGCTGGCGAGTCTCGCGCTTGTCGGGGGAATTAATTAAGACTGGCATAAGAATCACCATTCTTAATAAATTCACCTTTACATGTGAACCCTGCCTAAAAGCCCTATTGAATGAGTTGAGAAGTGGGGTAGATTTATTAGAGGGGTCTGAAACTGAAACTGTCTTAGATGCCCATAGTAACCAATCACAGCGCAGCTTTCATTTTGTATTCTGCTCCTGAAAAATGAAAGCCACATTGTGATTGGTTGCTATGGGCAACTAAACTAAGACAGTTTTCCTTTTAGACAATTTTAATAAATCTGTCCCATTTAAAGGGGTTGTGCAGGATTAGAAAAATTGGCTGATTTTTTTTCTTCTCAGCAAGTGACATCATGTCCGTTGGTCACATGGTCATGGTGCAGATCATTCCCATTCATTTTAATGCCACATGACCAACGGACATGATGTCACTTCCTGAGAAGATGACATCAGCCATGTTTTCTAAACCTGCACAACTGGTTGACAATAAAAAATGTCGACTGGTACCTCATTTGAAAAGTCTTTGCCCAGTCATTCTTGTGATGGCATTGCAGGGAATCTTGTGGGCCCTCCAGGTATTGGGGCCCAGTAGGGACTACATTCATTGTATTGAGTATTATCAGTATACATACTATATATACTTCTTAGAGTTTAATAGGACCTTTACTTCATCTTCTTCTCATGGATTAGATTATGTTCCTATATATCTCATGTGTGATGCAATGAGATAGTGACCTGACCGTCACAGTTCAGACAGTGCACGACTGACAACAGAAGGCTAGAAATTGTTCAACATGTGGCAGTGATCTTAAGTCGGATGGTGAGCTCCTTATGTGTTACTCACAATTGACACCAAATGACAGAAGGGGATGTAATATTGTGTAACTGTCACCTTATCTTTTGTGACTTCTGAAATGATGGAATATCACAAGGCCAGCTGCTGTTTGCTTCTGCTGGGGGTTCACCACTGAGCCCTTCAAAAAGCTGCCATCCCAACTGCACGGGCATATTGCTCAGCTTCTGATATTTACATTTAAAAGTCAGATATTTCTTCAAGGTCCCTACACCCTTTCTTGCGTCCGCACGGATATTTGTAGTATGCCTCTGGTGTACATCTATCACTATGATAGTAGAAACCATTGCAGAGTTCCCGGTCACTGTAGAATCCTAAAACCCATGGTTTCTATTCCTGCAGCATATGACTGCTTCTTGTCTTGGTGTGACTCTTGTTTTGTGTGCTACTTAAATTTTGATTTATGAAAAATTAGTGCACATATATATATATATACACACACACATTTTTAGCAGGATCATCTTCATAGTAAAGCATTGTTAGATTTACATATGTCCATGGGTAGGGGTTGCCACAGACTGCAAAGGAGTCTTTATGCAAAACAGTATGGGGCTCTGATTTCTGATATCCCCTATATCTACAAGTAATTCTGAGTCAAGAAACTGATTGGATTAGTCTAATAGACAGCTCAGAGGCCATTTTAAAGGAGTAGCATTTTATATCGATGGCCTGTCTTCTACACAGTGGACGGAACTATTTTCTACTGGCTCTGTCTACCGTTCCAGTGCCCAACAGCAACAGAGACCAGCAGATCAGTAGAGGTGCCAGGTATTCCACTGATCAGATATTGATGACCTACCCTCAACTTCTACACAGTGGACAGAGCTGTTTTCTTCTGGCTCTTTCAACTTCTCCATTGCCGTGTAACAGCTGAGAACAGCAGATCCTTGGAGGTGCTAGATGTCAGATCCCCGCTGATCAGTTATTTATGATGACCTATCTTCAGCTTCTACACAGTAGATGGAGATGTTTTCTTCTGGCTCTTTCAACTATTCCAATGCTGTATAACAGGTGAGAACAACAGATCTTTGGATCAGATCCACACTGATACAGTGGATGGAGCTATTTTTTCTGACTCTTTCTACTGTTCTATTCCCAAACAACATCTGAGTACAGCAGATCGGTGGGGTGCCAGATGTCAGATCCTTACTGATCAGATATTGATGACTTATTCTCAGTTTCTATACAGTGGACGGAGCTGTTTTCTTACAGCTCTTTCCCTGTTCCATTGCCCTACAACAGCTGAGAACAGCAGATTCTTAGGGGTGCCAGGTGTCAGATACCCACTGATGAAATATTGATGGTCTGTACTGAGGATAGGTCATCAAAATACAATTCCTAGAAACCTCCTTTAGGCTGAGGCCCCTTGTTGCGGAAATGCAGCTTTTTTTTGTTGCAGATTTTGCTGCGGTTTTTGAGCCAAAACCAAGAATGGCTACAAAAGGAATGGGAAATATACAAGAAGTACTTATATTTCTACCTTCTGCTCAATCCACTCCTGCCTTTGGCTCAAAAAACCGCAGCAAAATCTGCAACAAAAAAAGCTGCGTTTCCGCAATGTGGGGCCTCAGCCTTAAGGGAAAATGTTTCCTCTTTACCTACTAGGATCCTATGTAGTGAACAATTTGCACACATAGTACACCCACAACAACAACTTTTGGCTGCCTGCATGCATTTCCATAAGTTCTCATATGATAAACTTGCTTCACTATGTTAGGTAATAGTATACATAGCAATTTCATAATACAGTATAATTATGCGAATTTCTTCATTAAGCAGTGGAAGTATTATAATATGCATATGTTATCATGGCCTTTTTGTCAAGCTGCAGTCACTTGTAGCCAGGGTTCCAGAGGTACAATACAGCCCTCTACACTTTTGTGGATAGTATTTGCTACCAGATGTTGCACCAGTTGCCATATTTATGCTAAAATTTTAGACCTTTTTTTTAAGTGGGCGAGGCTCATGACTTCCCCCAGCCTGAGAAGTTTACTATAATACACTACAGAAACTTGTATAAAATATAGTGCAAAACTTTGCCTGCTTGTAGCAGTCGTAGACTTGGATTGCTAGTACATGAACAGACATAGGAGATTTTTAGTAAAAAGCAGGTACCTCTTAATAAATATGGTGCATTATACTCCAGCAAATTTTGGAATGAGACCAGCATAAATTCTCTCTTTGGTTCATTCCGGCAATGCACTGTCATGTCAGCTTATTCAGTCACATGCTTTGTATCTGGCCTTTGAGAACGAGTTTGAAACCAGATTTCTCTCCTATTTCATACAAGTATAAAGGACTACAGTTACTGAAATGCTGTATTTTGTCTACATAATTATACATAGCAGGCTGCAGAAGGTGTTAATTTTAATGTTAACCTGCGGTGCACTTGGGTGGAGCACATTGCAGTATATTCTGTAATAGCGTCTGATTGGCTGAGCCCTGGAGCGATACTTGGAAATGAAAATGTCTTGTTTTGGTATATGAATAACTGACCTTATACACTGCGACTCAGGTTCAAGTTCAACTATTCCCTTCCCCTTCAGCAGCTAGTCACAGCAACTTTCTACCATTCCTTCAATGCCAACAGCAAAATAGAAGCCATTTTGTACAACAATATGCAGGCAGTTCTGTGAAATACCCATCGAGACGGAGAAAACAGAGCACACAATGACTTCATAACACTTGGATTGTGAGCTTTATAGCCGGCGCCCTATCTGTAGGAAATTCTGCAGCAGATAATTGGTTGAAGAGGAAGATTATTGAACATCTGTTGTATAATTCTTCAAATGCATCGCTATTGAGCAGTTTATAACAACCATTATTTGGTGCCAGTAACACAGGGAAGCAGCGGAAACAGTACTGCAGAAATAAAAAACTAGCAGCAAAACGTTTTGCATTGATTATACTGTATGTGAATGTGTCTTCAGCAGGGGCATAGCTAAGAGTTGTATTAAATATACACCAGTTTTAGAAATGGTAGATGGTTGGGCATTTCCTGATACAGATTTTTACACTGGGGCTCAAATGTTTTTGGTTAGGCAGTTGCTCTTCTAGAACGTACATGATACGTGTGCAAGAATTATGCATATGTCTATAACATGCAGCTTTCTGAACATCAGTGGAGAAAATATAAAAATACCTGGAATAAGTTGTGCTATGGTATATGTTGAATACCTTGTAAAGTAAATCTTGAATGCCTTCAGAGACCTTGTGAAGTCCATGCCTTGATGGGTCAGAGCTGTTTTGGTAACACAAGGTTGATCCAATCAATATTAAAGGAATTCTATAATTGGGAAAGGCATTTTTCAATAACACCACGTCGTAATAGCCTTTAGAAAGACTATTCTCCTAGCTTTATTTTTCTGCTCCACGCCGGAATTTCTGAGAATTTTCTGTTTTCTTCTTTATGCAAATGAGTCTTCAGAAAGCACAGGGGACGTTCCCTGTGCTCAAAGAAGACGCTCTTCCGAAGATCCAGCGCTGCCTCTCTCTTCTTCTGTTGACGCCTCTCCACCGTGTCATCAGCCGCCGAGTCTCTGTTCGGGATTCAAATCTCGCGCATGCTCAGTCGGCTCCGCCATTTTACTTTGGACAGAGCCGACTGCACATGTCCAGCCGGGCCATTTTCATGTGGTTTTGAATACCAAACAGAGACTCGTCGGCTGATGACGCGGCGGAGAGGCGTCAGCAGAAGAAGAGAGAGGCGGCGCTGTATCTTCGGAAGAGCGTCTTCTTTGAGCACAGGGGACACCCACTGTACTCCGGAACGTCCCCTGTGCTTTCTGAAGACTCATTTGCATAAAGAAGAAAAAAAGAAAATGCTCATAAACGGCTGCGCAGAGCAGAAAAATAAAGGTAGGAGAAGAATAGTCTTTCTAAAGGCTATTACGATGTGGTGTTATTGAAAAATGCCTTTCCCAATGATAGAATCCCTTTAAGCTCGCTGTTTTAATGTCAAGGCAGATAGGTGTAACCAATGTCACACATCTGGCCACTGAGACACCAGCAAAATGCCCCATATCATACAGTAGGACTGCATTATTAGACGGAAGTCTACTTTACCTAACATTATATGAATAGACAGATAATACATTATATTGATCCAATTACTTGCATTTATACCGACTTTGACTTAATTGTATTCCTGTAGGCGGTATGATATTTTCCAATCAATATCTATGCCTCTTTTTCTATTTCTCTGTGAGATTATAGAGCAGCCATCTTTGTGCTATGCGTGAATGCACTCATGATATTGCCTTAACCATTTGCATTTATATAGGGTGCTTTCAACACACCATTCAGTTGTTAGCTCACCGCCTTCCCAAAGCCCCAGTTCAAGGGCCCTCCCTCCCCACCTGATTAATAGGTGACAGCATCAGGAAGAGAGATGAAATTTGTTGGTGTGACCATGTCAGGAGTGGGGAGTATTGAAGAAGAGACAGAAGAGGTCACAGCAGAGTGAGCCCTATAATAATCATTATTCTTCCTTATATTCTACTGGCTGCAAAGGTCCTTGTCATGGTCATATAGACAGGGCCATAATAGAACTGTGCAACTCTGTACAGCGCACATGTAAATCAGTCATTTCCAGGATTTACAGTAGATGTCCATTTGCACATATTGCATATGAATGACCATTTATAAAATGCATTCTGAATATCATTTTAGAGACCATTTTTATCCATGTGATGTTACATTATAGTATTTTTTTATTATCTGTTTTTGTGTATTTTTATTTTCTTTTACTGTAAATCTGTAATTTTTTGAATGATCCCATGAAAGGCTGGAGCATTTTGTAGCACTGTATAATTGACGGCCACATCTGTACCCTGACATTCGCCCAGGGCACTATGCTCTATCCCAGCTTGGTGCCCTCAATTAGTCAGCATCTGGGAGCTCAATTTCGTTCTTTGGGATGCTAAGCATTGCAGATGCTGATCCTTTCTTCTATTTGATCATCTGAAACACAGGGTAGAGGTCTGCATGAGTCTACAACCAGCTAGTCAACGATTCTGTAAGGGCCACATGCTTCAGTTTTACCATCCATACAGAGAATATGTTACAGGAGATAGTGCTAGGGAGTGTTGTTGTAGCAGTCACACTTAGCTTCTGGTGCCTGAGAGGGCCCAGAGTCCTCTCCACCACATAAGATGACATTATAAATGGCACATTGTAGGCGTACCAGCTCTTTTAGTTTTTGCATTAGGACTCTCATGCTATTCCTCTGGTATGTTACATGTATGACTATCAATGTTTTCTAAAACCGTACCATGAATCCCCATGAAGTGCCACCATTTTAGTGGCTCATCCTTCCTATGTTCCTTATTGTGTTGTATTTTGACCCTGCTGGCAAGAACAGAAATGTCAATATACTGTACATTACAAGAAGGTCAAGAGTCCTGAGAACAGCTTCATCTGTGCGCTGCTCATGCACTGGTTGCCATTGAATGTGACTGGTGGGACATCAATCAAGTCAGGGAGGGGGGCTGGCTAGCCTGACGTCTCTCTCAAGTGCTTCCACCCCATCACTTTATACAGGTACCTGCATTGTGTATTTATGTGTTAAAAATAAGGACTGCAAAGCTGCTAATGTACTAAATGATTCACAAAGGACCACTAAAGTCCACAAAGTATAAAGAACAGTCCAGAGTGATATACATGTAAAATAAAAAGTAACTACAGCAGGTACAGTAAAACCATCAGTTTTGGGGTTGTTTCAGACATATCTTTGTTCCAAAAGCAGTGCATTATTGCTGGGGGTATTTTTGTAGAAAAGAAATCCTTGGCCAGAAGTTACAAATCAAAAAGATCAATAATAATCACTACAAACAGTGCATTTCTGGGGTATTTTTCTACACTTGTCTAGTGTTTTTGGATCTGGTGTGTTTTTTTCAGGCACTTTCCTGTAGACTTCTCTAAACACCTTTAAAAGCCCAAGGCCAATGTGAAGTGTCCATGTTTGAGCCAGGAAACATGGTCTGTGTGACATCCACATTTCCCAGCTCAACTGTAGCTTGAATAAGCTGAACTCACTACATCCTAGGTCTCCATGCTGCTGCGAGTTCAGTCCATTCAGGCTGCGATCAGGCTGGGAACTGACATTGACATTTTTTTGACTATAGAGGTGGAGAGTCCCTTTAAAGAAGTATTTATCTGAAATATTTTTACATAGCTCTTAAACTTTTCTTTCTCCAGACTCCGGCAACTGCTTATTATGTGAAACATGAAAACAAGAAGGAGCGGCAGTCATATTAAGTGGGATTTGTTACTGTAAATATGTTCTGATAAATTATTCAGCATACTGCATGGCTCTATAAATACACAATGCTGACTCCAGACACGGATCCCCGTAAGGTGCAGGCCTGGCTAGAGCATAGGCACCTGCTTTCTAGTGGATAATATGATAGTCAATCTCATTTCTACAGCTGTATCATCTTCAGACCTCAAGCCTTTTCTATATTTTTTAATGGCTGCAGTTAACACTTTGAAGCTCAGATATGAACATGACAGAACTGTAATAGAGGTTAACTGACTGACACGGTGAAGCTCAGCTATTGTTGTGACATTATAGAAGCTGTACCTTGTGATAAATGTCATATTACTGTGATGCCATTATTGTATATCAATCAGCTTTCTTTCATCTGTGACGTGGATTAGGCCTTTTGGACCATACCTTTTGTGGATAACATGGTAAGAGCATGCTGTGTTTAGAAAAAAAAACACCATTGAACAGAAAATGTCACCAAAACACCACAGACCGAATCGTATTATAGCAGTACATTTTACAAAGCACTATAGACTTTAAAGTAACATCTGACTGCACGCAAAAAAAAAAATACAAAGATTTTTATAAATGGTATGTAAAATATGGCTTTTTATAACTGTGCACAAAAGAAACTGTTTCTTTAAGGAATGTTTTCTTAAAGGGTTTGTGTCATTATGGACACTTATTCCCTATCCACAGGACAGGGGTTAAAGAGGTTGTCCAGGCAAAAAATTTATTTATAAAATAGGCCGGGGGAGGTGAACAAAATTTTTAAAAAATCATATGTGTCCCCAGTGCTCCGGTGTCTTCCCAGCATGGTCTGGTCCTGCTGTTCCCGTGTCTTCTTGAAGTGAAATGCTGTGACGTCCCTTCCGATACCTTCCACTGAAGCGGCTGATTGGCACCATCAGGAAGTTACCCCGGGATGTCACAGGTAGTGACGTCACTTGTCCTTCGCTGAGGCCGCTGATCGGCCTCAGCAGTCATGTGCATCAGGGACTTCTGCCAGAAGACAACAATGGACCGGCAGGACCGCACCACGCTGGGAGGCACCAGAGCATCAGGGAAAGGTGAGTATATATTTTTTTTTTTTTCATTTCCCCAGATCTATTTAAAATATAAAATTTTAGTCTACCTCTTTAAGTGTCCAGTTGATGGGTGCTCAAGCAAAAAATTGCAAATGGAGTGCCAGTGTACTTGCATGACCAATGATCCATTCACTTCTATGGTGCTGTGGGCACTGCCAGAGATTATAGTCCCAACATCCCCATGGCAGTGAATGCAGCCTCAGTCATACAAGTGCACCAGTGATCCATTCACAAGGAGGATTTAGGAGGACTTTCGGTGCCCATCATCCTAATCACTAGTGGACCCGACAGTTGGGCCTCCCAGTGATCGGACACTTATCCCCTGTCCTGTGGATAGGGATAAGTGTCCATATCAGCACAACCCCTTTTAGCATTTATGGCAAACACTTGGTCCACCATATTAAAACCATTGGTCCCACTTTTACTTTTGCTACATTCACTGCTCAGTACGTTTCTTATTTCTTTCCCTTGATATATTTCCCGGCTGCTTCTTTCCTAACATCCAGTATTTCACATCCCTATTTCCCAGTCTACATTGTGTGTCTCTTCCTCTCTCCCTGAGCAAGCAGCCATTCCTCAATCACAGCTGGAGAGACAGACTGAGGGATGTGTCTCATTGAATTAGCCATTGAAAAGGTTGCTCTTCCGCAGGGACCTCCATATTAATGCGGTGTCATGAAGTCTTCCAGATCCATTGCCACTTTAGCGACGCTGGGAATGAAAGAGCATAATTAATCCTAATTGCTTCTGCTAAGGACATGTAATCGGAATAAAACACCTGGCCTTCTGGTGGCAGGAGCAAGTGGAAGTTGTATGAATGGAGGAAGGCGCGATGTAATATGGATGCAGCGCTGGCGCAGATTTTAGGAGATGATGGTTTCATATGTTCTTTGGGGAACCTTTAGTAATTGAAGGGACATAATTTTGATTTGTTGCATATACCTACTGGGGTGTTGGAGAGGCGCAGACCTAGCATTTATTCATTTATTTGCAAATGTTCTATTGCTTTTGTATTTCTAAGTATATGCATGTGTGTGTGAATATAAAGAGGAAGATAAAGAAGACACATATGAATTTTAAGATTCCTCTACTCCTTTACACTATTGCGCTAAACATAACGTGACATTTTGTAGAACAATGCTGCATTTTTTTTTCTAACCACTGCATTTCCACACTTTTTATAGATACAGGCTATGTTTATGCTTGCCAAGAAATGGAAATGGAAAAAGGAATGTAAAAGAGAATATTTTTATTTTAATAATTCACATCTTTTTCCACTAGCTTTTGTCTTCATTGAATACCCCTCTGTGGTAGTAAAGTCAGAGAGACGATGAAGGAATTGGTTGCTCCATAACCTCTGATCAGCTACAGGTTCCTTTATAATACTGTCTTATGTCAATGGTAGGTTAAAAGACAGAAAGTCAGTGCCAGTGCAGCTATCCTTATAATATAGATGTAGAGTATGATATAGATATACATATTGTGAATAACCCAAAAGGGGCCCAATGGAAAAACTGTAACAGGGTTCCGACTTACTGTGTGCCAATAGCTTTATAATACTGGCAGAGATCCTTTTGGGCCACAAGGCCTGGTTATGACTGCTATTGTACTTCTCCATATCTATTACTACTGTTACTGGGTGCTCATTTTCATTCACTTAACTTCCTCCCAAAACATGAGTGAGGGTACTGAAGATTGGCACAATTTAAAGGGGTATTTCCATTTCACTATCTCTTAGGTATGTCATCACTTTATGATTAGTGAGGGTCCAACCTCAGGACCACTGTAGTCATGAGAATGACCGAATATAGCACCGTACCCCCTTTCACTTGATAGGTGCTGTGCTGCAGAGCGACACCCCTGGCTACCCCGCTGTGCAAGAAACTGCAGCACGGCGTAAAGTATGAAGGTAAAAAATGGATGCAGTGCTACACGACTATTCATTCTCAGAATTGGTGGAGGTTCCAGAGAATGGACCACTACTGATCATAAAGTGATGGCGCATCCATCTAATATGCCGTTACTTTTTAAGATGGGAGTATCTCTTTAATATACATGACATATCCCCAGTTCTCCTCCCAAAAAAACAAAATTGGTCATATTTAAAATATCACTTTACGTTAAAGGGATATTCCATCATTGATAAGATGGCAATACGTGGCTTGAAATTTCGGCCAATAGGCCGGGTGTTACAGAAACAGCTGAACGCAGCTATGCTACCCCATTTCTGTAAGTAACATAAAAGAGAATGTTCAGGTCTCTGGGATAGATGCAGGGTGTCGGCCTTCTGGGATAGGGTCAGGTTCATGGCAAAGTCGATTTGGCACAGAGAGTTCACATGTGGGTTGCTTCTGTACCTGTTTCATTACAGTGGGGAGGAACGATCAGGGGAGGGAGTGAGGAAGGCTTCAGTCTCGTTATTGTGTCATACCATCCATCTGCTTGCAGTTCTTGCTCCAACAGTTCCATCGGAAAAGAGGTTGTTGGAGCATCTTGAGCACCTACTGCACGTGGAGAGACTGAAGATGGAGCGTAGCAAAGGTAAACATTTGGGAATAGAGCACCTCATGGGACCATTCACGCTAACGGAATGGTACCTTTTCGAGCAGTTAGAGGGGAGTTTAGGTAGACTGAGGGAAGGGTGAGCGAGAGGGAATATTTTATATCGATGTCAGCTTTTGTTTGATATTTCTTGTACCCTGCTATATTGAGGGTCTGCATACTCATCTTTTGTTGTATGTCTGTGTAAGTTTTGTCTGATTAATAAAGGCAATTACAAAGGAAACTGTGTAGAACATCGCATTACACTGTTTCCATAAATCCTAACTTTCAGAAACAGCATATCTTGCTATGCTACTATATCATGTTCTATGGGACTTAAAGGGGTGTTCCAGTTATTTACATAGCTCCATCATATTCCGCAGCACTTTATAGACATTGTCCCATAAAGGGATCACAAGCTACATTTCCTATCAGTATGTGTTTGGAGTGTTGGAGGAAACCCATGCAAACTCTTTGAAGATGTTGTCTTCGAACATAAGACTCCATCGCTGCAAGGCAAGAATGCTAACCACTGAGCCACCATGCAGCCCACACTTTATATTTTTATAGCATAGTGAGGCTTAAAATAACAAATACCAATGGATCCCCAGCTGAATGGACATGTATAAAGTATTTGTTATTTTAAGCCACTCTAGGTTGTAAAAATATGAACAGGAACACCCCTTTAAGGAAACCACATAAAAGAGCTGCTTTTATATATTTCCATATTCCTGACCACCTCAGTTGGCCATAGATATGGGTATTCTCATTTCATTTGTGAAAGGTTGTGATGAGAATACCCCTTAGAGGGTTTTGGATTCAGCCATTCATACTCTCTATTGGGTGTATTACAATCTGTAGCCAAATCTGGAATGGGTATTGCAGCAAATAGTTAACTGGCATGATGCACCTTTGGAAACAACATTCAACACTATGGATTTGTGCTCTCCCATAGACGTGGTCTTACTAAATGGCATGCACTAAAGAAGTCACCATTCCCATGCACATCACAGATATAGTTACACAGTGGGATTTTCCATATGGCTGAACAATACTTATAAAGGGGGTGAAATCACAGAGGCTGGATGCTGTATGGTGGTGCGAGGTCCATTTCACATATATTAATGTGTCAGCCTGGGATACAGTCAAGCATCTCAATGTAATTGCTCTTTCTGAAAGGATTTAATGTGTTACAAGCACTGGGGGGCAGCTTTGCTCACTGAGCAGGCCAGTATTATTCCGCTTCCTTTTCAAGTGGTTTTCCTTTCCAGGGTTGTGTTTTAAAGGTTACTGTACATTCAATTATAACAAAAATACCCTTTCGCTGTTGATGGCAGAATTTTAACTATTCTTTCGAGCTTATGCACAAGGTTTTGTTGCAGCATTTACACTCATAGTGTATGAAGATCATTGCTTCTTAAAGGGGTTGTCCAGGATTAGAAACAAGGCTCTGCTTTTTAAAAATGTTTCCAGAAACTTGTCTATTGGATGTGACCAGTATGTGACTGTTTCCGCCAGTGCTGTAGACTTGGAGAGGAGGAGGGAACATGCATGACCGGCTTTTCATTCAGACTCCTAGCAATGATCTTGCGGCAGGATGACCTTCACTGATCATGAGAATGGAGGTCAACTGATCCCCTGTGTGGATGGAGCATTACCACCACTCTCTTTACTTCTATGGGACTGACGGAGATGGATGAATATAGCAGTTCATCAGTCCCATAGAAGTGAATGGAGCACACTACTATTTCATTCACACAGGGGATACGAAGAAGACTTTTCACCACCACCTCCAACTCTTTGCATGATTCGATAGATGTTGCTCCACTGATTCTGGCACAGAATTTTATTTGAGTTGCAGAAACCTGTGAGCAGATAATGGAAATTATACCCCGGTATCATAGGTCTGATTTTCTTATGTGTGTGTATGAAATATCAGATGAGTTTGAGTGGATTTCTCCTTTAAGTTTCATATACTCAGGTATTACAGTCTCAGAAAATGGAAGGCTGAGCACCTCTGCTTTATACTGCCAATTTCTGTATCACTTAGTTGCCTTTGTTTGCAAATGATATTGTTTTGTTAAATGAATTATTGATGTATTTACCGAACAGCTTTGCAAAATATTTTACTGCGCTATCAATAAATTATGGCTTTGTAAATCATGAAGATCTATTAAGCTGCTACAGCAACTAGGGGTTAAATTGAAATGGCAGTAGACTTCCGCAGAAATACTGTATTGTAAGAAAGATTATTAATTTGTGTGTGGCCAACGTCTGAAATATTACAATAATACCACATGGTCTAAGTAACTATATATATTATCTACTGAATCTACAGTATGTAACTGGTGGAGCGGCACTCCAATAAGGGATTTTCTGGAGAACCTTTAATGTGAAAGTGGAGGGGAGTATAAATATTATCTTGTTTGTTTGTTTGTTTGTTTGTTTGAGTTGGGTTGGAAGGGACCTCAAGGGCCATCGAGTCCAACCCCCTGCAAAAGCAGGAATTCCTAAAACATCCCAGCTATATACCTATCCAGTTTCCACTTGAAGATTTCAATTGATGGAGAACTCACCACCTCCCGTGGCAGCCTATTCCACTCTCTCACTACCCTTACTTTTAGAAAGTTTTTCCTAATGTCTAATCTGAATCTCCTTCCCCTTAGTTTCATCCCATTACTTCTCGTGCTTCCTTCTGCTAATGAGAAAAGGGTAGATCCCTCTGCACTGTGACAACCTTTCAGATATTTAAATACCGCTATTAAGTCTCCCCTTAGCCTTCTCTTCTGCAAACTAAGCAGTCCCAATTCTTTTAGCCTTTCCTCGTAGGACATGGTTTGTAGACCTTCCACCATTTTGGTTGCTCTTCTCTGGACCTGCTCCAATAAATCGATGTCTTTCTTAAACTGGGGCGCCCAGAACTGTACACAGTATTCCAAGTGGGGTCTGACCAGGGCAGAGTACAGCGGAATAATTACCTCTCTTGATCTAGCTACAATGCTCGTCTTGATACATTCTAGAATTTGGTTAGCCTTTTTAGCCACCGCACCGCACTGTTGACTCATGTTGAGTTTGCGATCTATTATTATGCCCAGATCCTTTTCCCCTGTACTCTCACTTAGTACTATTCCTCCCATACTATATATGCTTCTTGCATTTCTGTTACCCAGATGTAGAACTTTGCATTTGTCCCTGTTGAATACCATTTTGTTCACCTCAGCCCATTGTTCCAGTGTGTCCAAGTCCTTTTGGATGCATTCTCTCTCCTCTCTAGTGTTGGCCATTCCTCCTAGCTTTGTATCATCTGCAAATTTTATTAGTTTCCCATTAACCCCATCATCCAGATCATTTATAAAAATATTAAAAAGTACTGGGCCCAGGACAGAGCCCTGCGGCACCCCGCTTTTTACTTTCTTCCAGTTTGATGTATAGCCATTTAGAATTACTCGTTGTGCCCGTTGTGCCAATTGTGAACCCGCCTCACTGATATTTTATCAAAGCCATACTTGATCATTTTTTCAATAAGAATGTTATGTGATACTTTATCAAAGGCCTTACTAAAGTCAAGATATACTATGTCCACTACATTTCCCTGGTCCAACCATTCAGTGACTTTATTATAGAAGGAAATAAGATTAGTCTGACAAGATTTATTAGGCATAAAGCCGTGCTGGCTCTGATTAATTAAAGCCTTCCCATCCAGGTACCTAATTAAATGTTCTTTAACGATTTGTTCAAAGATTTTTCCTACTATCGAGGTCAGACTTACCGGCCTATAATTTCCTGGGTCGTCCCTATTCCCCTTTTTGTAGATGGGGACCACATTTGCCATTTTCCAATCTAGAGGGACCACTCCTGTTTCCCATGACTT
The DNA here is from genome assembly GCA_947044405.1 of Leptodactylus fallax. Classification (NCBI taxonomy): domain Eukaryota; kingdom Metazoa; phylum Chordata; class Amphibia; order Anura; family Leptodactylidae; genus Leptodactylus; species Leptodactylus fallax. The sequence continues at coordinate 1,902,614 of CAMRHE010000365.1, forward strand.
ATTAAAGATTATTGCAAGGGGTTCTGTTATTTCCTCTGCTAATTCTTTTAAAACTCTAGGGTGTAAATCATCCGGTCCTGCGGACTTGGTTTCCTTAATCTTAGCTAAATGTTCTCTTACCAAACCTTCACTTATAATCAGCTTGGAGTCCTCATTCCCCTCATCACTATCGCCATTAATGTTGATATTACCATCCATTTCTTGGGAGAAGACAGATACAAAATATGAATTCAGTAACTCCACCTGCTGATCCACCATGTTAACTTTTTCACCCTTTTCGTTCTTCAGGACTCCAATGGTTTCCTTCACTTTTCTTTTGCTCTTAACATATCCCCAAAAACCTTTTACATTACTCTTAACTTCTTTTGCAAGCTTCAATTCGTATTCAGCCTTGGCTTTTTTAATGCTTATCTTGCAGAGTCTGCAAACTGCTGTATACTCTCCCTTAGATATAGCTCCCATCTTCCACTTGTTGTAAGTTTCCTTTTTCTTTTTTATTAGGTTATGTAATTTTTTGGTCATCCATCCTGGAGTTTTTAGGTGATTCCCATTTTTCTTGCTTCTAGGTATTGTTAGTTCCTGTGCATTAATGATTTCCCTACGGAAAATTTCCCACCCCTCATGTGCATTTTTGTGCTTAAGTAATTTTCGCCATGGAATTCTACTAACCCTTTACCTTTAGGCCCCTAAAATCTGCCCTACTAAAATTGAGCCTTCTAGTCTTTGTCTTCTCAGGTCTTCTTCTTCTTACAACCCCAAACTCGAGTATAGCATGGTCACTGAATCCCAATGTCCCTGCTACCCTTAATTCCTTAACCATGTCCTCCTTATTAGTTAAAACTAGGTCCAGAATGGATGTTCCTCTCGTGTTTTTTTCTACTAACTGGGCAATGAAGTTGTCTGCTAGAGAGGATAAAAATTTGATAGAGCTTTTACTCGTAGCTGTGTGAGTTTCCCAATGAATATCTGGGTAATTAAAGTCTCCCATGATAACAATTTCAAATTTCTTCGAAAGCGTGGTCATTTGCTGTGAAAAAATCTCATCCCTGTCTTCTGTCTGTCCTGGTGGTCTATAATAAACACCTATTATGATGTCCTTATCATTGTTTTTCCCCTGAATTGTTACCCAAATATTTTCCAATAAGTTATCATTTTGTAAAACTGTGATTTCCGTGGAAATGTGATCTTTTTTAACATACAATGCAACTCCTCCCCCTCTTTTATTAGTTCTATTTTTTTTGAATAAGTTGTATCCTTCCATCTGTATATTCCAATCATGCTTATCGTTTCTGTAATACCAATGACATCATATTTTTCCTTCTGTATTATCAGTTCTAATTCTCCCTGTTTATTTCCCAAGCTTTGCGCATTTGTGTAAAAACATTTCAGATTGCGCTCTGGTACTTCCTTTTTCTTAATTTCCTTCTGAGTATCCTGTCTTAGGTCCTCATTACCACATATAGTAACCTTGTTTAGTATATCCTTTAGCTGCATGTTCTTGTCTTTCTTTTTACTTCCCATCCCCTCCTCTTCTAGTTTAAAGCCCTCCTGATAAGTGTGGCAAGTCTTCTGGCAAATATGTGTTTCCCAGGCTTTGTGAGATGTATCCCATCTCTAGCAAGGAGTCCATCATAGAGGTAATTCACTCCATGGTCCAGAAATCCAAAACCTTGCTCTCTACACCACTGCCGAAGCCACTTGTTTACCTCTAGTATTTTATTCCATCTCCTGATACCATAACCATCAACTGGGAGAATTGATGAAAATACTACCTGCGCATCCAGTTCCTTCACTTTCTTTCCTAGATTTTCAAAGTCTTTACGAATAGTTGGTAAATCATTTTTTGCCGTGTTGTTTGTACCCACATGTATCAGCAAAAATGGGTAGTTATCCTTGGAGCTGAAGAGGCATGGAATCCTATCGGCCACATCCCTAACTTTTGCTCCTGGGAGGCAGCATACTTCTCGTGCAGTTATATCTGGCCTGCAGACAGCTGCCTCTGTGCCTCTTAGCAGTGAGTCGCCCATAACCACTACTCTTCTTTTTTTCCTCGCTACGCTATTTCTTGTTGCTCCCTCTTGTCTCTGGGTGACTTTTGTTTCTTCTTTTGCTGATAGATTATTCTTATCATTTTCATCAGTCTGCATAAGAGTTTCATATCGGTTACCTAGCTGTGTAAGTGGTGATGGCCTTGTGATCCTTTTGCATCTCTTGGTCACCTGTATCCATTTATCTGTCTCTGTAGGTTCACTCAAGTATTCTTGAGGTTTGCTTCAGCCTCCACCACTGTAGGCTCTCTCATACTTTCTTCCCTTACTATATTCAAGAGGCTTGCTTCTGCTTCATCAATAAAAACCTCACTTTCTTTGATGCCTCTCAACGTCTTTATTCTTTCTTCCAACCTCTGCACTTTATCTTCTAAAAGGGCCACTAGTTTGCATTTCATACAGGTGAAGTTGTCTTTATGGTCAGGCAAATCTGTAAACATATAGCATATGCTGCAGCTTACCATGTGAGTTTTCTCCTCTTCCATATTCCTCTCTCCTGGCCGCACTGGGCCGCTACTCACCGCTGTGCTGCCGCCCGGCAGTAGGCCGGCAGCTCTCTCCTGGCCGCACTGGGCCGCTGCCGCTGCTCGCCGCTGTGCAAAGCCCCTCCACACGCTGCTCACAGCTGACTCTTCCCGCTACTTATCTATGTAAATATTATGTGAATAGCTATCTATCTATCTATCTATCTATCTATCTATCTATCTATCTATTATCTACAGTACCTATCTATCTATCTATCTATTATCTACAGAATCTATCTATCTATCTATCTATCTATCTATCTATCTATCTATTATCTACAGTATCTATCTATCTATCTATCTATCTATCTATCTATCTATCTTAGGTAAATGCTTTCTATGTTATGTAAATATTATCCATGTATCTATGTAAATATCTATTACCTACAAGTGTTGCAAACTTTAACTTGCATCTGATAAGTTGCTGGAGTATGATATATTATTATAGAACACAACAAAAGCCACTGAAAAGTAATAAAAGCTAAATTTTGCTACAACTCTTTATGTAATGTGTTAAGTGTCAAGATAAAGATGCATCTATTAATTACAGTATCTATCTATCTATCTATCTATCTATCTATCTGTGTCTGCTTTATCTATCTTTGCATTATTTATCTACCTATTTATCTATCTAGTAAACAGCAAAGTCCACAGCACCGTTCAGACATTGGGTGCAAGCCCAAGGAGCTTGGCAGAAAGTCTGTCTTATAAATAGATCCAGAAAAAGGCAGCACTCCAAAAGAATAAAGCAGGAAAAAAATGTGGATTTTTATTTACATGTGCAGCGTTTCAGTTTCTATCTCAGTCTATTTGTCAAGCAAATATCCATCTATCTGTCTATCTATTTCTGCATTATCTATGTATCTCTACATTAGCTATTTATCTATCTATCTGTCTATCCATTTATCTATCCATTATCTATCTATCTATTTATCTATCTATCCATTTATCTCTACATTATCGACCTCTGCATTATTTATCTATCTACCTATCATATCTATTTTTTTTATCTATTTATCTATCCATCTGTCTATATGCTATCAATAAGTCTATTAACCTTATTTGGTCCAAACACATCTATAGAAATGATAAGAAATACAATTGCCATCAAAATATTTACAAGATCTTCAGTCAGTCCCTATTCCATAAAAATATATATTAAAACAAGTATCTATTGATTATTGTTTGCTGGGGACAATATTGTTGGAAACAATCATTCATACTAAAACTGCAGAGAATACCTAGTCCAAGCAGACAATGCTAAGCGTTAGGGTCAACCACTGACACCTTAATTTAGGAACATCCAAGTGAGAAGACTGATATAATAAGATATAATGTTAGCCTTTTGTCTTACATTGCATAGTCAATATTGATTTTGTGCGATTACATTTGCTAAGATTGATCACTTGCAGCAATCTGTGCTACTCTAGTGCTCAGTGTATGATTTTACACAGTTTAATCCCTTGATATTAATCTCTCAGCAATCTTTTTAATATTTTAGCAATCTCTCAAAAATCGCCTGAAACACTAATTTCCTGTCTAGAACTGCTTGAGAAAAATCACTTGAATTAGTAATAAATTACCTCCCATTATAAAGTGTGGAAGCGATGAATCACTGGAACTCTATGGGACCGATTATTAGCTCACAGCATGGAGTGATCGAAGGAGATGATCGCACTGCTGAGCATTTATAAAGTCAGCTGTACTGTACATGACACACTAACGTTTCTGACATGGCATGGGCTGTCACTGTGAAGCAGGTAGCTGCCCTACCCTAAAGGACTAAAAATAGCTCAGTGTAAATCTGTGTACCTTGTAAACTGAAAGTTCATGTTTAGTAAATCTCTAAGAATATATTAGGAAATTGCTTAAAGTGTTCCTCCACTTAGAAAACAACTTTTCATAAATGAATAGTACTTTGTACTTTGTAGTCCTCCTTCCCATCCCCACTCCATAGACTTCTATGTAAGGTGTCTCATAAGTAGAAAAGGAAACATATTTCTTTAGTAAGATATATTACAAAGTTTCTTATTTTCACCTTTACTATTCTTTTATGACGGGTTGTTTTATACTTGAAGGGACACTTTAAATAACATAATATAGTATATAAGGCGTTGTCTTAAGTGAATCCTGGTAACTATCATTGTATGTCTGGCTAATAACTTCAACAATAGACAGATCAATGTCCATAACTTGAGCTTCTGATTCTTATAAGTTATCTATTTAAGCTAATAAGTGAGTGGCCCTGAACAGGGGCCTCCTCTATAACATCCACATGTCCTAAAAGAGCACATTAACAGGAGTTGTTTTCTTGAGAATTAACATTAAAATCTCACTATTTGACATAGACAGTTACAAGCTTTCCTAAAGGGTTTTCCTAGGTCTGAGCTGCTAAGAGTCGCAGTACCAGGCGCAGCCACTGCAAACTGGCAAGCAAAGATCCTGCAGTACTCAGCTGAGCACTGAAAACCCTTCAATCAACTAATCGGTGGGGGTCCTGGGAGTGGCATATGATATTGATGACCTGTCCTAAATAATACCCCTCTTATGTGCCAAGATAACACTGTCAATTGTGTATAAGTGAAATGAATCAATTGTGTTTTTACACTATATTAGGAAATTGCTCTTTGTACAGTTCTCTTTATACATTGTAACAAACTGAACAAATTATTGCAATTTCCCACACACTAAGGATCCAGATGTTTTCCATTCTCTATGTTTATATTCATTTTTTTAATTTATTTACATAGTTACATAGTAGATGAGGTTGGATGAAGACATCAGTCCATCAAGTCCAACCTATAACCCTACAGTCCCCTACAGTGTTGATCCAGAGGAAGGCAAAAAACCCCATGAGGCTTATGCCAATTGCCCCATTTCATGGGAAAAAATTCCTTCCCGACTCCAATCTGGCAATCAGTATAAAACCCTGGATCAAAGTGCCCTTAAAATCTAAAACCCATAACCCATAATGTTGTTCTGTTCAAGAAAGGCATCCAGGCCTTCTTTGAACTTGTTTAATGAATCCACCATCACCACTTCCTGGGGCAGAGAGTTCCATAGCCTCTCTGTTCTTACTGCAAAGAATCCTCTTCTATGTTGCTGGTGAAACTTTCTCTCCTCCAGTCGTAGAGGATGTCCCCTTGTCACTGTCACTGGCCTAGTGGTAAAAAGATCATTAGAAAGTTCTTTGTGCTGTCCCTTCATGTATTTGACATTGTTATTAGATCTCCCCGTAGACGTCTTTTCTCTAAACTGAATAACCCCAAGTATAATTAGTATAATATGATATCATGGATAAAATATCAACCATAACCTAAACTATTCAATTCTCTGTTCCTTTTATGGAAAATGGTATTAAAATATTTCAGATGTTAGAAGCAAAGAGTTAAGGTTCATTGCTATGAGTTTGTCCAAGGTGGGGGATTGGTCCATTAATCCCAGTCACGCTGACTGCTCCAGTCTGGGGTCCTGGTGATGTGTATAGAGGGAGCGCAGCAGGTTTCTGGCACAAGGCAGCACAGCTGACTGACTGCAGCAGCACTTACCAAAGGCTCAATTCACAGGCTGAGCACGGAATCAGTACGCTTAGAAAATGCCACCAATAATGTCACAACAGTTTCAATTAGTTTATTTACTTCGCTCCGTTGCAAACAAAAGCAGCCTGTTGTTTATTTATTTATTTTTTATATTCAATTTGCTGCTGTTGCTTCGCCTTCCCCTGTGCAGGAGAGACTCGGCCAATCTGCAACGCTTGGCTGGCGCTGCCAATCAGGAGGGGAGAATTTAAGGGTAGGTGGGTGAAAAACCGAGATCTTTACTATAAAATGAAAGCCTTACATCTAAATATGTAACCGCTGATCTTAAAACTGTCCAGCACAATGAAATGTGAAGGTAAAAAACGGTTACTTAAACAGTTATTTTGTGTTGCTCTAAAGTGGGGTTTCATGGCGTTTTTTGACAACCACTTATTGCACTGAAAAGCTAATTATTGGATTTACGCTGCTGATGGGTGGGAAGGGGCACTTAGATGCCACGGCGACATGTCTACAGCAGTTTTATAGTTACTACTACCCTAGAATCAACAGTCGCAGTTTCATCAAAGCAAATAGACAATCTATTTATATAACGCTCCAACATGTTCTTTGGCTTTGTACATTCAACATATTCACTCCCATCTGTCCCTGTTCCCTGTAGAGATAACAAACAAAATCCCCAATTTCAGGCATGCACACAATATAAGCCTAATTTCATAGGATGTAATTTTATTATCATTTTATTCATTTATATAATAATAACTCAAAACTCACATTGGTCCCAAACCCCATTAGGGCTCACAATTCCAAATGAACCTATTAGTATGCTTTTGGAGTGGGGGACTTCATACAATTGTTGCCCTTGGTCAGACGTCAACCTAGGACAGGCCCACAGGCAACAGTGTGCTAACCATTGGGTGGCCATGTTGTTTAAGCCATTTGTATTTGGTGGATCAGCAAGAAAATAGAAATCCCATGGACCAAAGGATACATTAGATTTTGCCCAGATTCCAACCCATGACCCAGATGCTGTTGAACTAAGCCACTTTGCAATTTTCCAGAATTCTAGTGTAGGCTGTATTGGCCCACATTTTTAACCTAAAGAATATTTCTGGATTAAAACTATTGTGTGTGTGAGTATTAAACATGCATCATTGTCTATAAGCACTTCACTTTTCATGGTGTGTGTTGTTGACCTTAACCGCGGCATATTTTCATATTCAATATCTTTAGATGTTCAGCATGTGTGGGTGGCTATAGAAAATGTCTAGATACTCACACTGCATGCGGTATTCTCAGCAACACATAATGTGATCTGAACTTGTAGAGGATCTTATATCATATATCATATACTACTGCTGTAATGGGAGCATTTGTAAATGGCAGACCATGAGGAAATAACAGGAGTTACACTATTTCAGAATGCTGTAAGGAAGAAAATGGAGGTATATAAAAGAATACATTTATCAGGCAGCACTCTGAGTCACTAGCAAAGGGCAGCTTCTATAGTAGAGAAAAGGAGCTATTCATGTATTACATGGACGGCCATTGACATGAATGACAGGCTGCAGTGGAAGTGTATGGCCAGCCATAGCTTCCCCCTGTGATAACAGAAGTCTGACCCATGGAGATTAGCTGATGCTGGGTCTTAGAGAGCCTTCCCCTTCTAAATGGATTCTTAGATTTATATACATCACTATAAAGCAGAACATTTTATGAATATCTATCTCTATCTATCTATCTATCTATCTATCTATCTATCTATCTATCTATCTATCTATCATCCTTCTCCATGAGCATATACTGTTTTTTTGCCAAAAGGACAGTAAACACAGAAAATGGGGTCTTCAGACCGCAGAGTATAATAAGCAGAAGCCCAAGGAGACAAGTAAACATAATAAACAGCCTTACCTCTCCTGGGTTCCTTTGCAGCATCCAATGGTCCATCAGCATACTCTTCAGACCTCTTCCGACCTCCTGAATTACATCAGTGGCTGTCATGACCCTTCATCTATGCATCATGATGTTGTCATGCCCCATGTGACTGCTGAGGCCCAATCACAGGCTTCATTGGTTCCTGGTGGCCGCTGACATCATTCAGAAATACTGAAGAGGACCGAAGAGGATTCTGAGGACTGTCAGATGCCCGGACGGAGTCCAAGAGAAGTAAGGGTTTTTGTTATGTTTACTCACCTCCGCTGGATCTCCACTTATTATATTCTGACCCCAGACAATAATAGTGGTTTGTGGATGGTGAAACCCAAAAATTTTGGTTTCAGCCCAACCAGACATTTTTGGAAAATCTGTAACAGACATGGCTCATTATGAACTAGTAGAGTAGAATTAGTAGAAATAACAAATAGTTGTCTCTATGTGTACTATGAGCTCAGCCATTTACCCCTTCCTTTTTCTCCCTATCTTGTGCCTGACTGTACAACAACTGTCTGGAGCAGCAATATCCTCCTACTGCTCTGTGTGCAGTACGCAGTATCCCTTTGCTAAGCTCCACCCCTTCATATGGCAACCATCTAAAGATGGAGCAGATCAATATAGATTTCTACAGGATTTCTACAAGACTGTTTCAAGATGGCACAGAAAATGATGAAGACTGACAACAGCCAGGGCAACTTTTATTTGGGTTATTATTCATTTCTTCGTTTAGCGTCCATGTAAAGCTTTTATATAGTCTAATATAATTAGACTATATTTATGAATGGCCATTTTATCTACATAAATTGCCCAAATCAGAGTGCCATTCAGGTACTGGTATAGACAGTGGCAAGCTTCAGATCTCTGTTTTTTACAACTATTCTCCTGCTTTATTTCTCATTGCCTCAGAGCTTCTGTTGTGTTATAGGAAGACATAGAATTATAATTTCCTCTGCAAACAAAATATGAGCACCGAAAGTTTATAAATGACAAAAATAACAATTTAATAGCCAGAAAAAGAAGAACATTGCAGAGATAATGTCTCTGGAATGACCAGTGAAAATGATACAACACTGACACATACACTTTTTATTCTCTCTGTTATTACTTGAATATGAACACACAGGGTCAGCCGCGTGCAGCCGGCTGATGGAGCGCTTTCCTTGGGGGAAGGATATATCAAGAATGGACCTATGCAAGTAGCATGATGGGAGACAATAACTAATGGATGACTTGTTGCATTTGAAAACAAATCCATCCAGAGAAATACCTTGAAGCGGAGCTTTGGATCCCAGCAGAGGACTGACTATAAAAGCGAGAATTACCAGCGTGTACAACAACCCTTTTCAATTTGTCATTTTAATTCTCCAGGCAAAATAAAATATAAACATCCTTAAAACTTTATCTTGGATTTCAGAGACTCCATCCATTCATGCTTGTTGGATAAAAAATCTTGCCTAAAAGTTTTATTGCTGATATTACTCCAGTCAAAAATACATGCTTGCATATTGTGCTTATATGTATATCCTGAAGGGTACCTGTCACATCACACAAGCAGTCTGAACTGCACACAGTATGTTACAGAGCAGAATGATATATAGTGTTGTGGTGAAATATTCAGTAGAACCTGTATTTTATTTATTAAAAATCCCTATTTCTAGACTTAGGAGTCCAGTGGGCGGTCCTAGGATGCCTGAAAGCTATCTCTGTATGCATACAGGCAAGTCTGCTAATCACTGATTGGGACCGCCCACTGGACTCCTAAACCCAGAATGAGCAGACATTTTAAACAATATGTTACAAGTTATATATTTTAGCATAAACAATAAGATCTATATAGACTTTGAGTCAGCAAGGAATGCTGGGAGATTTCAGCAGACCTGAGAATTCAGCTCTTAACCATAACCCAAGCTGTAACTCTGGATCAATCCAAAGTAAATCAACTATCTTCATGTAGATTAGTTGTATACGTAAACTTCAGAATGGCAAACATACTGTATATAGTATATGTAAATGAAGGTTAGAGTATGGCTTCTACATTTTATCTGATATTGACAATAATAATGTTATTCCTTATGTCAGTTTTATTTGTCTGCATACATTAAAGTGTCTTGTATCCCCGGAGCCCTATACCTTGCTCTAGCCTACAATGACTCCACACAACATCTTATGTATTTATGACAGTAAATAATATTATAAAATGTAATATTTTTTTGCTCTATGTAGTAGTATTATATTAATGCATATTTAAAAGATGTTATTTCCATATACTGTACTCCATAGACCAGGGATTTCCAAGTGATGGGACTTGTTCACCGTCCTATAGTCCAATGAAATATGGTAGGAAAGATTTGGTTACATAGTAACACAGATTGGTTACAGTTATCCTAAAGCGTTGATCCAGAAAAATCTCTACAATGTGGGGGGAAATTCCACCATATTATGGAAAAAAATTCTACCCAATAACAAATTTGGTAATCAAAATCAATCCCAGCTCAACACTTCATCGCTAAAAGTCTAGTTCCTATAATATAGATAATATCAATTATAATCCTCAATTAGATCACAATCTATGGTTATATGGTTTCTGCCATTGCTACTTCTGGAAGGAGGGAATTCCATAGTTTTATTATATAGTTGGCTGGAAATCCAATGGTGCATACGCCAAACTTAAAATAGTGTATGAACTGTAGCAGTACTATCTATGATTTTAGGAAAAAAAGGTGACCAAAATAAAAAAACATTTTCCAAAAATATATATGCGGCCCCACCTACAGTATATGTTGCTATTTACATAGTTATCGTCTATGTAACTGGATTTTTTTTTTACTATTCCCATTTTAGCTATAAATCGGTTAGTTCTCATTGTCTATCAAAGTCTTTTTTGTGGACTAGGACAAGTTTTTAGGCATTTCATTCTGCCTTGTACGTGCCAGGCTCATTAATACTTAATCTATCAATATGTTTACTGATTTCTCTGCCACCGTTTTAGTTTTCCGCTGCTATTACAAGCTCAGGGGTCAGGAAGCCAAACAACTTGAAATACCAAAGTAATGCTGACTGCAATTAATACAGCTAGCATTTGTAAGGCGTTCTTCACATCTCCCAGATGCAGATACACAATCAATGATATATTGATGGACCTGTCTTTGTGCATGCAAGAATAAAATGGTGCTCTTAACCAAGCCTCAATATACTTTTGTGTGCATGTTGAAATATAACAATCTACACCCATGCAGAAATCTGTGCGATAGCGTGCGGTGACATGTAGGGTGATACGTGAGACTTGCAGCAATGGAATGTGTCTTTATGGAGTGACATGGTTTGTCGGCACTTTGGCCTATATATGGATATAGATAAGGTGGTCCTGGGAACTTAAAAGTGACTCCATTACAATCACACTAGTGACATAGGTCAAAGATATGGAGCAATGCTGCTTGTACATTGTAGTATCTTGTCCAGCATGGAAACTCACCCGATATTGAAAACCTAAAATAAAAGTGCTGCCGAATACTAAAGACTGTCTAAATCGACTGTAGTTGAGTCTACAAAGGGTAGATGCACACGACCAAGGTGCAAAATGTCTTGCAACCAAGGGGAACCGTTTTCAGGGATCTCCCATACATTTCAATGTATGGAGGGATCTTTGAAAACAGCCAAAAATTGTACATGACTTATATTTTGATGGTCCGTAACAACGGGCATGAGAATAGCCCCCATTAACTGACAGTGAAATTAATGCTGCCTTGTGATGTCTATTGAAGATACGGACGTCACACAGCCAGTTTTCATTTATCATGTGAATGTAGCCTTAGTGTTACTAGAAAATATCTGCTTGTAAGGTCGAGGATCTTGTATAAAGTGATTGAAGTGGTTGTAATTGAAGGTTCCCTGTTGCCCATGCATAGGCTATGTAAACATTGGAGACCAGTGGTCTCTGTGTCCATAGGATGATTTATCCTTTCTTGTCATGTGATTTATCCATATGACCACTATCTCAGCTGCCCCTGGCTGCATCCAATTATGTGCAGGTGCTAAACAGTAACTGAACACATTGGGCGCATGCGCAAATACAGGCTGCATAATCTCCATAGTTGCACGTGTGCTGAACATAGTGGGGGAGATTTATCAAGATTGTTGTTTGCATATCTCCTTCGCTGGAAGCAGATCTGCCTTATCAATGAGGCTCAACCTTCTGGGGGCCCTTGCTCCTGCACTGAAATCTACACGCCAACTCACAGAAGTCATCGCTTATGCTAATAACCTAGCGTAAGTGATCGTAAAATCTGGCAGAACCGGTGATACTACCCACACCACGTCACTCATCATGTCAGTGTCAGGAAAGCAGCATGGGTGGAGTGAAAACGCCACTTCTGATAATTTTTGACGCAAGTGGCATTTCAAAAGGTACAATCCCTATTTCTGCAACTTTTTTATTGTACAGAAGTGTTGTGCATTGTTAATAAATGTACCACAGTAAATTCAGTGCCTGCCAGAAGTGGATGCCGCCAGGAACAGCCAATCACATGAATAAATCACATGCCCCGCCATCTTGCATCCTGTGAACACCAGTCTCCAATGTTCACATAGCCCATACATATGCAGCAGCGGACCTTCAATTGCTGAGCTAAGGTAGCATATGAACAAAGTTTCACTTTTATAATCACAACTCAGACGTTTATGGTCTTTCATGAAATTTTCCTATAAAGTGGCCAACCCCTTGGGCAGTCACAGTGGGCAGTCACCTGGCATTAAAAAACATAATTGGTGAACTTTCACTTATAAAACAGAGAACAGCGTCCATCACAATTTCTTAAAATAGTTTTATTATGTGAATGACTCCCTGGAAACATTCCAGTAATACGGTTGTAAGGCTGGGGAGAATTCTACAAGACTTGTAGTGCAGTTGTATGAGAAAATGACTAAAAAGAATAAAACATACATAGATATCTCTCGGAAAGACAAATGACATTTTCATGACTTCATGCTGGGTTGTAAAAGTCACCATTGTTATAATAATTATAGCTGTTGGGTAGATTTGTGGAAATTTTCGTGTCACAAAATTATACCTCTGCCACTCCAAATAGGAATATAAATTGTCAGTAAAATGGTAACAGAAAGGTTTGGACAGTGCCTTATGTTTGTCTAAATGTCAGCAACATATACTGTTCTTAGTACAGATGTGTCCCTCCTAGACTTTTCGACTTTCTTGAGAATTGCCAAGATAAGTGGCATGACCTGACAAGCTATAAGTAGGCCAATGGTTAAACAGTGCACTGTTTTGGGCAAAGTGAATGCCATGAGGTTCATAGGAAAGGAAGATAGGGTAGAGTTCAGACTTGCCCTTCTTCAAGAGCAGTATTAGTTTCCCTTTTCACAAGAACTATAACATTAGCAGATATTGCATAAAGGAGGATAACAGGAGCGGGACAACCCCCTTTGTGCCCAGTGTAGGGGATACAGAATGCAATGCCCACAAACACCTATACCTACAGCTACCCTTATAGCTGATGGATGGACATTCCATAATTTAGTCATGCTGTGTTACATTTCCCCTCATCATTCTACATATATACATGCAGGCTTGGCTGACCGGTGCCACCCTAGTACATACTGTGTATGTAGTAGGGTCCTTCAGCACCTACATCTTAGGTGATTTACTTAAATTCATAAATTGCACCCCAGCCTAGAATTGTGCCCTAGGCAGTTGCCATCTTCACTAAAGAGAATTTAGAACAACCACTAGGTCCTCTAGGTCCATTTTGTGGTACACTAGGTACACTACTGGTTTCTATAATATGCACATGAACTTGCTTCAACTTGAGCCTAAATTGTATAGTTATTATATGTAGCAACAGTACACTTCTCACTTAGATACCCTAAAAAGAACTAGTATCCCTTTCCAGCTTATAAGATTGATAACCTATCTTTAGTATAGGTCATCAACTGAAGATCGGTGGGGTCTTATATTAGTGATCCCTGAGGATCAGCTGTTTGAAGCGACAGTGGCCATGTGACATCATGTTTATCGGTCAAGTGGCCAGTTTGCAGCTCAGTTCCATTTAAGTGAATAGCGCTGAGCTGCAATACCTAGTACAGTACCTCTGTGATCTTCAGCCTTAAAAGCTACGTTTCTGCAATGTGGGGCCTTAGCCTTAAGCTTAAGGTACATATATATATATATATATATATATATATATATACATATATATATAAAGCATGTGCAGCTGAGCTGAGTGTGCATGTGTATAGGAAGAATACCTGTGACGGTATATGGCTACCATCAAACTCTTCTGCCTTGGAAGTCAGGGACTCACTTTAATGACACTTTTGATGGGGGGGGGGGGATTGTATAGATGTAATTTTCTCATGATAAATTCATTTAAAATATAAATATTGCTTCACATATCATTCTAGATATTCATTGTAATTTTGATGGAAATGTTTGCCTTAGTTTCCGATCATATTATGATGTCATGCCCCATTATGCAGCAGACCAAAAATGATGACGCCAAATGTAAATCATTTCATTTTATTTATTCAATGCTAGAAAAATGCGTATCAAGCAGAGACGGTACGACAGGGTCTGCTCTGCCCTCTACAGTCTGACTGTAGTATCTTGGCAACTACAAAAAGTTCCAGAAACAAGCCAAATGCGTATTTAAAGTTAGCGCTCTTGTGTTTTTCCTTGTTTGAAATATCAATGTCATGATGATTTCTATAGGATTTGTATTGCCGAGGAATTATTTGCCCATTATGAATAGAACACATCAACTAGCGCTTAAAGGACATTGTTTTGTCCTTGTCGAAATTTATAAGCAGAAAACAGAGCAATGCATCGCTGTGCTATTTACATGTCTTTATCCCCCAGGTTATGTCATTGTGGTGCCGTGAGTCTGTTGAACAAGGTAGAGATTTTAGCTGAGTTGTGTCCCTTGTTGCGGAGCTGTGCTTGAAAGTGGAGCATTTTAACCTGTTCCTATTCCGCTCTTTAATTCTCCCAGAAGTGTGAGCCTCTGGCAGGATATTATTATTCTGAGTGTTTCCAGATGAGGAGGAAAAACAAATGCATGAGTGTATAATTACACCGTGCTCCTGTAGACTCACACAGTGTCCTCGCCTGCTAATTGGAAAGGCTCGGCTACACCTAATGTAATATTTAACAATAGAAGAAAGACAAATCCTCCCGATGCAATGAGTCTATACTCATACTGACAGGCCTGTCGCACCATATTACTGTAGGGCTATAAGGCTGGTCAGCAGGGGTAGGGTTTGAGTTCATGATCTAAAAGGACTGCTCTTTTTAATTCCGAGCACTGCATTTAACTATGCAAACTCGCAGAGAGGCTCTGCTTTTGACTACCCAAGATCACAGGAAACCTTAAAAGGAAATGACATATTGGTCATTGGAAAGACTTAGCAATTGCAGTGTTTTTGACTCATAGATAGGAAAAAAGTGCAGCGGGATTTGCTAAGCTCTCTGTTCGTTACATTGCTCTGGAATATTCCCATATAGCCCCTTATAGTAAGGCAGACGAGAATCTGAGCAAGCTGTGCAGCAGCCTCATTATGAATAGCTGCCCATGCCAAATGACTGTTAATTATTATTACAGGCACGACAGCTGGTTAATAATAAACTCCCAGAAGGAAAAGCCCAAAGAAATAACAGAATGCAGGTTAATGGCAGAGTGGTGGAATAAATATTTTGTAAAAATTGTCATTTTTTTTAGTCTTCTTTACGTCAAATGTGAGCAGTCGGCTGTTTGGTGGTGTCCGCTATGCACTAGAAGCGTCTTGAGTGTGTGATTGACAAGCAATCTGGCCTATCCATAAGACCATATGGTTTTCCTCCCTTAATTAGCCAGTCCTTACTGTGCTGGTGGGAGAACAGATGCACAAAGAAGTAAATTACCTTCATCTCGACTGAAATAAAAATGGCACTCCACTATATAATCGGGTTTGATCTTGGGCTGTTTAAAAAAATTGTTAACTTCTGCCGTGCTGGAGATTCGCAGTGCAATTTGTGCATTGTGAAGTCCTTCGCAAACATTTCCTATCTGAATATGTATAAAATGCTCCTCTCCATAGACTTGACAGTGAGGGAGGGATGCATTTCCAATTCCTACGGATGTCTGAGGGAAACAGCAATTTACCCTTCCTCCCTTAGGAAGAATAGATGAAAAACGGCATATTACTAGACAACTGAGAACTGATTTTTTTTTTGGCATCTGGTTCCATCATCATGGAAAAAGCAGTTCATTAACTACAGTTTAGTTCCTTTGGTCTGACACCCCATGGTCTGGGAGACCCAATCATCTGTGATCTGCAAAGGTCATTTTACTGTTATGCTCTGGAATAATTGGAGAATATAGCGTAAACCTTCATTGTAGTGTCTACCATTACGTGTGGAGGACTTTCTACAATGTGAAAAGGGTGAATTATTTGACTAATCTAAAAATGCAAAAATATTCCGATCATTAGAAATATGTTATCTACCATTAATCTGTAGGTGATGTGTTATAAGAACGTTGTTACTTTAGGGCCAATTTGATGCCGATTTGCTTATTTTTGCCAAATAGAACACCTGCGATATGCCGTCATTTATTTTTGTGCATTATTGATTGTAAAAAAAAGCAACATCAAATACAGGTAGTTAAAATGCAGAAGGTATTTCTGCAATGCTCTATAACTTTTCCAACTGTGAAAGTATACTTTGCATACAATCCATACCATGGGAAAACCTTTAGAACATTGATGAGTTATGAACTTTCATTCTCAAAAATCGAAAATTAATTGGACCAAGGAGAAAATCTTAATAAAAATAGAGAATAATCTTTACATAAAAGTTAAATGCCCAAAATGGATAGCAAATTATTTATTATGCTTACTTATATAGCGCCATCATATTCCACAGCGCTTTACAGACATTGACAGTCACTGTCCCATATAGGGCTCACAATCTACATTCCCTATCAGTATGTCTTTGGAGTGTGGGAGGAAACCAGAGTACCCGGAGGAAACCCACGCAAACACGGGGAGAACATACAAACTCCTTGCAGATGTTGTCCTTGGCAGTATACGAACCCAGGACTCCAACACTGCAAGGCTGTAGTGCTAACCACTGAGCCACCGTGCTGCCCAAATTCTAGTATGTTACAACAATTCGATGAAATGCACAGTGTAGATTTCCAATACACATGGAAAAAAATCTGCAAAGTACTGTATAAATTACAATGCAAAATATCATTGGAAACAGAGTAAATATTCGCAAACTTTTGAAAACACAGAATGGATGTCAAAATCTGCATGACAATTCTGCCATGCTAACATTCCCTTATACATATTTTTGCACCAACATTTTGATCCAGTTGACCATTCATGGGCCATTGAGACAATAGTATGTGCTTCTATAGATATCTATTCCAACTGTTGGCTACATACACAGATGTGTCCTTCCTTATCTTTCCTCTTGGCATGAGATATCCTCAGATGAATGGCGGGATATGACAGCTTGAAAAAAAAAATTTGAGGTACCTTGTGTGTTATTTATGCTGTATGTACCTGTCTTATGTGTCAAGAATGTATCAAATCGTACTGTGAGAGGCCAATTTTAATTTAGGGCAACGTAAATATGAATTTTTTACAAGTCTGAACAGTTTCATCTGTTTTCTTGATATCGTTGATCAGGGACAAATTTTTATGGCCATCATCTGAAAGAAGGAAATGTATTATTATTCACTACCAGCACTTGACTCTATGTTAATGCCCCGTGACTTATTCATTATGTACATGGCTGCAATGTCCACAGTGTGACAAAACAAAATCTCATTTCTAGCCCTACAACTCTCCTAATACATCATATTCTTTGATCCGTGTTCTGTTAATATTTTGCTTATAAATAAAAGATACCCATGCATAATTTTCAGGCAACAATAAAGCAGAATTTTCGTAAGAGGGATTTAGGGAACATAAAACAGCCATGTGATATAAGAAGAGTATTAAAATTAAAACATATTCCCTTAAGATCTAGAAAGGCATTTACCATTAGAAGTGGTAATATGTTACTTAACTTCAGCAACAATATTTAATTTAAAAGTAATTTAATTACTTTTTAGTTGGGTTGAAAAAGAAAGTTTTAAAACATATTTAAGCTCCAACGTTTTTATTTTTGCATAATGAGTTTTCAAAATTGTTTTTAAAAAGATATTTTATAATCACTTTTACTTTTTTAATTTAATATTACCCTTGTGAGCTCATTTGCATGTAGCTCTGATTGCGAATATATTCATGTTTTTAGAATATGGTTTTACAGTATGTGATGCCTGCGTGTACCACCCAGGACCAAAGGGCCGTTGTTTGTTTTTCCCACCCCTTTCCACAACACTTGGGTTAGTTTCCCAATTACTGATCAATCCTTTCTTACCTTACCTGTAGCAGGACATGTTTAGGAATGTGTGCCACAAGATAACTAGATTTTCAAAACAACGCGGTTTATAGACTGTCATCAGGTATCGATGTGTCTATATGTGGCCTCCCACTCGTTGGGTTGTAATGGTTTTGCAGTGTGTTGTGATATTGTATTGAAAAGGTTTCATGAGAAATTGGAGTCCTTAACCCCATTCCCTCTGGAGTTCTTGCTGTCCAATAGGGAAAGTAATGGGACTGACCAAACCTGGACTCTCTGTCTCAAAGAGCCACTTAGCAGCCACCCTTTACAGTATGTACCACCTTGCCTCCACATGTATATTTCTAAAAATATCATCTTAGTCATTTATGGAATATCCACAGAATGTATCTGATAGATGTGGGTCCCAACTCTGGATCCTACACCTATTTCCAGAACTAGGCCCCTGAAAGTGATTTTGGCTGTTTTCATAACTCCCTTTGAAGGGAATGAAGAGAGTTGCTCATGGGCAACCATCTGTATATCACAATGGCAGCAGCATCAGGCTGTTGGGTGGGGGCAGGCGGACCACCATTCTGGAGATATCCAAAGAATATGCCATAAATGTTCACTATGGGGATACTGTTCTCATGTGTATGTAGATGACTCTTAGTAGAACAAATAGTTACTACGTACAGTCTGGTCTTCTAGTAGTGGCAACAGGTAACCAAGATTTTGTGTCAAGGAGCAGCAGAAATGTGCACAGTACCCAGCAAATTGGACATGTAGCCTCAAAGACACAAGACTAAATACTTTCAGAGATTTGTAAGTATTTGCTAGACATTGGCACTGTGCCTAAGATCTCAGTTTAGGGACCAGATTGTAAATGCACATAGTATACAGGTAGCACTTTAGTCACACAGTGCATTTTTTAATTAAATCAGCTTCATTAAATAATATTTGTATAATTAGAGCAGTTTATTATGGAAAAATGGAAGACCCCTTTAAGAAGAGTTGGCAAGTGTTCGAGGCTATGATTAAGTTAGAAGGATAATAAGTATGGTAAATGTGTAGGAAAACTATGGCAGTTCCACATGGCTGATAACTAACCAGTCCCAGTGCTCTTTAAGCTGCAGTAGTGTGAAAAGAGGAGAGGGAATATCTGTTATTATATGAAATACTTTCTGCCTGAGCAATTAAAGAATCTCCGCAGCCGAGATATGATGGATAAGCAAGTAAAACCTCATTAGGGGAACTGACGTAGGACAGCGGCTCAGTGGCATGTGGGATAAGTGCGAGCCAATTTGGTTAAATAGCTAAAATCAAGCATTGCTTATGGTGCATCAGGGTGGAATAACTTTCCGTTAAACAGCAGCCAGCTCACAGAATTCTTTGTTTTTTCCTCCCAGCCCTATAATCTCTTGTTTTCCTCTAAATCAAGTTGTTCATTCACCTGAATAATCAGGGCAAAGTAATCTTTCTTTTCAAATGACCTGTTTCCTCCGGTGTTCTGCTAATGTTCTTTTGAAGATCTTTTACAGTTGGGCTGCCTTGCGGCTACGTACTCTGTAGGATTGCCTCCGGGCAACAAAGGGTTAAATTGCTTGTGCGAATCGTGATTGTTCCCCGAGATGCAGCAGACACCCTGCACGCTGCCAAATTCGTTAATCGCTGAACTCTACGGTGGAGCGAGGGCTGCCATAATTAAAGAAGCTGTTTTGCATGCAGCGCAACTTAGAACTGATAGATTTGTCGTGATCGGACTTGCAAAGAACACTCACAAATTCTATACTGTGATTCTGTCCCTGACCTGTTAATGGTTTTAACCCTAATCTTGGGGGCAATTTCATTTTTGACTATTGTCAGTCCATATTGTTGTTGTCTCTCAAAACTCTCAATAGGTGGGGACAGCAGAAATATTGAAAAAACCCAATGAGCCAGTCTAATGGGGTAAACTTATTTCCATGTTTTGAGCTATTCTCTCTGTAAACTATATGTATAAAGCAAATGCATTACATCATAAACTTAACACAAGAAAACTATACATACAAGTACTTGTTATTTCCACCTCTGGTCTTCTTATATATTGCTATGTACTGTATGCTTGTAGTCAACGCGAAATATGAGGTTATGTGCATTAGAACCACCGTAGCATTAGGTCGTGTCTGTGCGATGGCCGCATCTCCCAGCCACAGCTGGGTTGCACTGAACTCGCAGCGTCACACTGATCCTGTGAGGTCCAGAAGGGCAGTGGGATTCTCATGCTGTAAGCAAAGGACAGTAGACCTATGGTTGTTCTGAACTCACAGAATCATTGAATGACCGTGTGTTGAGTTCAACAAAGCTGCGGTCAGTATGGGAAATGCTGCTGCCATGTCTTCCAGACTGAACACTCCCATCTGAATTGGTCCTTGGACTTGGCAATAAAGTATGAAGCAACCTTCTGAAATTGCAGTTAAAAGTGGTTTTAGGGAGGTGGCCTCCGCAAAATTGGGCAGTATGCATAATACAGTATATGGTGGAATGCAAATTTTGTGATAGAAAATGTGGTCTGGATATGGGGGTGTTCTTCTCTATGAGGTGGTGTTTTGGAGCTGTTTCACTGTAATTATAGGATCCTGCTTGTCTGCTCTTCACTTCCTTCTGATAAAGTGATGTGACATGAGTGGCACCCGATCCTGAGAATGAAGGACTGTAGCGCTGATTCTGCACTGTCTCCCTTAGCAGTCTCTCTGTGCTACAGCACACTTCCATTTAAATGATAAGCAGCCTTCATTTTCAGGAATGGTGGCTGGTGGCTGCACTAATCTTAGTGATATGCCATCATTTTAAAGAGGTGTCTCGATTTTGTAATCCCCCGTTTTTTGATGCATGCTCACCACACACCTTTACCATAGTCTGAAAACAATCAGATGTCATCTCTTGTGGCTATTGCAAGGGGAAATGTAGTATTGCATGGGACTTTTTTGTTTTTTTCTGGGAGTTATGTGAACCGAGAGCAAGGCAGGTGGTTTGGACTCCGCAACCAGAAATGAACGCACACGCGGTAGTTCAAGAAAAAAATATATATTTACTATAAGTTAATAAAGGCTAGTTAAAGGTAAAATGACAGGGCTAAAGACAAGCAAAATATACAATATAGCATGAACAATTTCAAGGCAAATTCTGCAATGGTTTCTACTTTTACTCTGTCCACTTCTGCAGTATGGACACTGAATGAACAATATACTCAAAACTATCCCTAACTGACCCTGACTTCACATTTGGGTGCACCCCCTTTTCCCCAGTGGTCCAGGTGGACCGCTTACAGTCCGTAGAAGCGCGCGGTGGGGCCCAAAGTCGGTCCTTTCTTTTATAGTGAAGCGTCCTCTCCTCACGGTTATCAGGATCTTGGGAGAAATGAAGTCCTCTTTAACAGACAGGGAAACCAACTGAATGCAATGTAATCCAACAGCAGATTCCACTCAGCACACTGACAGTCCTGCAGAATCCATACACTGAGCTGGGATGTAAGCCGGGATTTAGCAGGTGCCGTCCAGTACATCAACAGCACTGCGAGTCTCTATCTGTGGTATCCATATACACAGTCACAATGTCAGTCTCACTGATCAGCCACTGAGCACAGTTCCTTTCACGTGGACTCACTAGTCCTGTTGTCTCTTTACACTCTGTTTGTCTCTGGACCAAGATACAGCTTAGCTGTACAGAAAAATCTCCACACCAGTTCAATACAACACTTGCCAAGATGGCTGCTGCTCTCTGTCTCGTCACTTCCTGCTTCTCTGCTCACACTCTGTCTGCAGAACAGGCAGGCTGACTTAAAAGGGGGGGGGTCTCACTCCAGCATCATGTCACAATTACAATGGCTGCTGTCTTAAGGGAACAGAATCACAGAAATACATTCAACATTAACAGTTTATACAGACAAATGAAGCTTAAGACAACATTGGCTGTCTCTTACATATTCCCCCCCACTTTAAGATTGGCAGTCCCTGCCTATGACTGTATATCCAGAGGGTTGTACTTTTATGCACAGGGTGGTAGTATACCGATGTATGGCAGGACAAACAAACTCATCCTGCGCATACCGAACAGGGGGAATACCAGCATTTGGCCTAGTGGTCCGTCTGAGGACCGGTGGTATATTATGGGGTGCTGCAGCTATGGGCTGAGAAGGACCAGCGGATTCCGCACCAGAGGGGGCACAGGCCGGAGATACAGTAGTCACAGGTGGAACATCCCCAGGAGCAGGGATCGGCCAACAATCATCCTCCTCGTCGGAGGCCCATTCCGCACCTCCATTCTCTGACTGTGGGAGCTCATTCACATTGGCAGGCCCATCGTGATTTGTCCCTTCAGAATGACACAGGCGCAACATATTTCGGTGAAGTACTCGAACACAATCAGTTCCTTCTTTCTGGACCTGGTACACTGGCCCATTCGCATACTTGCGGCCAACAACACGATACGGCAAAGCCTCCCATCTGCTTTCCAATTTCCCTTGGGGTTTCTTGACACGAACTAGCACCAGGTCGCCTGGTTGCAATGGTGCTTCTTGCACTGGGGTCTTATCAGGATGGGGATGTTCTTGCAGGCGCTGCCGCACCAATCGATGGATCGTCTCAAGTCTCTGCCGATGCGCCCGCACCCAAGAGGTTGGATCCCTCGGAGGGAACCCATCCACATCATTCAACTGTAATTCTCCTATACTTCGCCCAGACCGCCCAAAGAGAAGTGTATAAGGAGAGTACCCCGTTGTAGAATGGACCTGATTGTTATAGACCCACACCATTTCAGACAAGAACTGAGGCCACTGTAACTTCTTGTCTTCCTCCAGAGTCCGCAGCATCTGTAGCAGAGTTCTGTTGAATCTTTCACAGGCCCCATTTCCCTGAGGGTGGTATGGAGTCGTGTGCGACTTCTTTATCCCGTAGATACGTTGAACTTCTTTCATTACGTGTCCCTCAAAGCAGGCGCCCTGGTCGGAGTGGATGCGTTGGGGGCACCCATATACTCGAATGAAATCTTGGCACAGAGCACGAGCTGCTGACTCAGCTGTCTGGTCCTTGGTGGCGGTTACCACCGCAAATTTGGTGAAGTGATCCACCATTACGAGGCAATACTGGTGTCCGCTATTGGATGGGCCCACCATTAGATAGTCTATCATGACGATTTCTAAAGGTTCCTGGGTCACGATGGTTTGCAGGGGAGCTCTCTGTTCTATTGCCTTATGGATCTCACAAGTTCGACAGCTGCGGCATACTTCTTCGACCATTTGACGAAGACCAGGGCAGTAAATCAGTCGCTGTAACCAACGAAAGGTCTTCTCATGACCAAAATGTCCATTCTTATTATGAGCCTCAACTGCCAAGGAGCGAGCCAGTTCACTAGGCACCACAATTTGGTATAGAATGTCGATCTCAGAAGGTAAATAGACCTTTCGGCATAGCACTCCATTTTTCATCTCCAACTTTTCCCACTGACTCAAAACAGATAATATCTCACGTGTCAGTCGTTCTCTTTCCTCTCTACAGGGCTTCTGGCCTTTCTCAACACACTTGATCATCTGCGCCAGCCCCTCATGGGTCTGTTGTATCTGTGCCCATTCCTGTCGTGAGGGACCAAAGAAAGGAGCCATTTCAGTCCCCTCCATCTCAAACTGATTAGTGGCGGTCAAGGCCTGTGAAAATCTGCTGAAATCGGGCACCTCCACATGCTCCAACTCATGATCCACGTCTTCTGTGGGGGTCTGGGCAGTTACCCTAGAAAGTCCGTCAGCATTCTGGTTCTCTGTCTTGGACCGATACTTAATGCGGTAATTGAATGTAGACATTCGGGCTATCCACCTCTGCTCTAACGCCCCGAGCTTGGCATTTTCCAGGTGAGCTAGTGGGTTGTTGTCAGTCAGTACTAAAACTTCAGCACCGGTCAAATATTCAGAGAATTTCTCGGTCATGGCCCATACCAGTGCCAACAGCTCCAATTTAAATGAACTATAATTCTCGGGGTTTCTTTCAGAATCTCTCAAAGACCGGCTGCCGTACGCTATGACCCTCTCCTGGCCATCCTGAAGCTGGGAAAGCACTGCTCCAAGACCATACAGGCTTGCATCTGTATATAGCTGGAACGGCAAGTGGTAATCAGCATATGCCAAGATTGGGGCTGTTGTCAGTGCATCCTTCAATGCCTGGAAGGCTTGTTCCTGTTCAGGTCCCCACTTCACGGACCGGTTCTTTGGACCACCAGATGTGCCTCGTAGGAGAGCATTAAGTGGTGCTGCTACCTTGGCGAAATCCTTAATAAACCGTCGATAGTAACCGGCTACTCCAAGGAATGCCCTCACTTCTCGCAGGGTAGTCGGTATTGGCCAATCTTGAACAGCCGCTATCTTGTCTCTTGATGGTCTCACCCCTTCTCCTGATACGCGGTGACCCAAGTAATCAATTTCAGATTGGAACAACCGACATTTACTGGGTTTCAATTTGAGCCCATGTTCCCGCAATCTTCGAAATACTTGCCCCAACTGGTGGAGATGGTCTTCAAAGGTCGCAGAATACACTATAATGTCATCCAAGTAGATGAGAGTGAACTCAAAGTTGAAGTCACCGAGACATTTCTCCATCAACCGCTGAAACGTTCCGGGTGCATTTGTCAACCCGAAGGGCATCCAGTTAAATTCGTATAGTCCCATGGGCAAGATGAATGCCGTCTTCTCCTTGTCTTTTGTGGCCATCGGCACCTGCCAATACCCACTAGCCAGATCTAGTGAGGAGAAGTACCGGGCTCTCCCTAGCGCTGAGAGGGACTCCTCAATCCGTGGCAAGGGGTAGGAATCTCGTACGGTGCAAGCGTTTAACTTCCGATAGTCTACGCAAAATCGGATGGACCCATCTTTTTTTCTTACTAACACCACAGGAGCCGCCCAGGGACTCTGGCTTTCTTGGATGATCCCACCCTGTAGCATCTTAGCTAACAGTTCTTTCACTTCCTGATACAACTGTGGAGGAATTTGTCGGTAGCGCTCTCTAATTGGAGGGGTGTCTCCTGTGGGAATCTCATGGTAGATCCCTGTGGTACATCCAAAATCTTCAGCATACCGTGCAAAGGTGGCTTGGTTCTCCCACAACAGCTCATCTACCTTCTGCACCCATTCCAGAGAACATGAACTTACATCCATCTTCATCTGTTCTCGAATTGCACAGCCATTCCATTCAGAGGTGGGTTCCTCATCTTCTCCCATGGACACAGTTACGGTCCACTCATCCCTTTCAGTCGGCTTCAGCTGCATTGGAGTTACTTTCCTTACTTCCTCCGGAGTCACATAGATGTTAGCCAGCAGCCTCCCTGGGGTCAGGTCCACACTCTGGTCCTGAGTGTTTACACATCGAAGTGGTACTCTTCCATTGCGAACTATTGCCAAGGAACGGGCCACTAGCGGATCAACACCTCCTTCGGCTGCCTGCAGTGGTTCTACCAACACAGCTATGCCCTCTAGTTTCCGACAGGTGCCTACGGGCATGGACACTATTGTCTCCCGACTGGGTGGCAGTGTAACTTTTGTATGCAAAGGAACTGAAATTCGAGCCAGAGGACGCTGTGCATCTGAACTTTTCTGTAAGCCACATGTCCGGATCAGCCGCTGGAAAGCTGTTTGAGTAGGCCGATGGGTGGTGGTTTCTTTCCAATAACCGTGACCTTTCTTTTCAAAGAGGATCTGATCTAATTCTTTTAACACATTCATCCCCAAAATGACAGGGACCTTTACTTCATGTGACTCCTGTACCACCACAATGCCTTTCCTACCTAGATCTTGGCCACATACCCGGACATTCATCCAGGCCACTCCCACGACCGGAACTGGTAACTGGTTAGCTGCGACCACTCGTACGAATGTATGGGGATCATATTTCACATGTTGCCGGAAGTACCGTTCATAACAGTCTCTACTCAAGGTCGTTACTTGGGAACCCGTGTCAATCATCCCGGTAACCGGAATACCCTCCATTTCCACCTGTATGACAGGACTTGCAGCGATCAGGTCATCATCAGGGCATTCTCCCCACATAGTCTCCTTGTCAGTCTCCCCTACTACACGCCCTTCAGCAGCAGGGGACTTCAGTTTAACGGCGGTCTCTCATAAGTTTGTCGCTGCTCTGGACATCTAGCAGCAACGTGGCCCATCCGTCCACACTCCCAGCAGCGTATCCCCCGTCGTTCTGGCCATCTGTTTGGGCCCCTTCGGTAAGCCCCTTCGATTTCTCCTGAGCACTGCACTAAATGATTTGGACCCCTTCGGTAGGTCCTATCCTCACCCCTCCAGCGGGGTGGTGGGTGATTCTGACTTGCTGGGTGTGGATGGCTCACCCTTTCATCTCCAGTCTTCTGGAAGTCTGCAATTTTCATAGACTGCTCATCACAACGAGTGTGCAAGTGTTCCATTTGTTCTTGCAGTTTCTGCATTACTGTGAGAATTTCTTTAACCGTCCCTTTTTCTACTGTCTCTGAGCCAGAACTAGCCCCCTGTGACAAAGTAACTCCAACTGCGGTCTGCGGCCTCGGGACCATACTATTGGCACGGGAGATGGCCTCTACCTGTACATCATGGAATTTAGCATCAGTCTCTCGTCGTATAAAATCCTGCATAGTCACAGTTAAACTGCCGTCACGTATCCCCAGGACAAACTGGTCACGGAGAGTCCGATCAGGGTTACAGAAGGCTGGCGAGCCCCCTCTTTCCTTCACTTGAATATCTCGGAGCAGTTCTTGTAGGGCATTTGCATATTGGGGAAGGCTTTCATTCTCCTGTTGTACCCTCTGGAAGAACCGAGCCTGCAGAGACCCCAGCAATGCAGTTTCTCCATAGATGGTTTCTAGAATCTGGACTACTTGCTCAAATGTCTGCCTTTGTTCAAATGGCCTCAGTATCACCGTGGTCTTAGCATCCCCTTGTAATGTCAATATTGCTAGCTCTACTAGTACTTCTGGTGCGGTCTGGTACATTCGCTGTATCATTCGTATCTGTTCCACCCACATACTCACTGACATATTATTGCCATCAAATTTAGCTAACTGACTCATTATAGCCCCTGCTGGCATTCTTCCTCCAGCACCATTCTCCCGAACGGGTGCGTCACCGTCCATTCTGGTAAGCGGATCCTGCCGACTACGCCAATTTGTGAACCGAGAGCAAGGCAGGTGGTTTGGACTCCGCAACCAGAAATGAACGCACACGCGGTAGTTCAAGAAAAAAATATATATTTACTATAAGTTAATAAAGGCTAGTTAAAGGTAAAATGACAGGGCTAAAGACAAGCAAAATATACAATATAGCATGAACAATTTCAAGGCAAATTCTGCAATGGTTTCTACTTTTACTCTGTCCACTTCTGCAGTATGGACACTGAATGAACAATATACTCAAAACTATCCCTAACTGACCCTGACTTCACATTTGGGTGCACCCCCTTTTCCCCAGTGGTCCAGGTGGACCGCTTACAGTCCGTAGAAGCGCGCGGTGGGGCCCAAAGTCGGTCCTTTCTTTTATAGTGAAGCGTCCTCTCCTCACGGTTATCAGGATCTTGGGAGAAATGAAGTCCTCTTTAACAGACAGGGAAACCAACTGAATGCAATGTAATCCAACAGCAGATTCCACTCAGCACACTGACAGTCCTGCAGAATCCATACACTGAGCTGGGATGTAAGCCGGGATTTAGCAGGTGCTGTCCAGTACATCAACAGCACTGCGAGTCTCTATCTGTGGTATCCATATACACAGTCACAATGTCAGTCTCACTGATCAGCCACTGAGCACAGTTCCTTTCACGTGGACTCACTAGTCCTGTTGTCTCTTTACACTCTGTTTGTCTCTGGACCAAGATACAGCTTAGCTGTACAGAAAAATCTCCACACCAGTTCAATACAACACTTGCCAAGATGGCTGCTGCTCTCTGTCTCGTCACTTCCTGCTTCTCTGCTCACACTCTGTCTGCAGAACAGGCAGGCTGACATAAAAGGGGGGGGGGTCTCACTCCAGCATCATGTCACAATTACAATGGCTGCTGTCTTAAGGGAACAGAATCACAGAAATACATTCAACATTAACAGTTTATACAGACAAATGAAGCTTAAGACAACATTGGCTGTCTCTTACAGTTACATATTAGGATAGGTCAGTAATCAGTAGGGATCCGACACCCAACAGCTTCTTGAATACCCAGCTGCACTCAGCTGATGCCACTTACCAGTGACATCATGTTCGTTTGTTACATAGCCTGTGTACAGTCCTGATCAAGTGAATGGGCCTGAGGTGCAATATCAAACACAACCTCTACACAATGTACGGCACTGTGCATGGTATACGTTTAATAGGCCGTAGCATTCCCCGAACGCTGCAGTATATTCAAACACCGGATCAGCAGAGTTCCAGGGTATTGGAATAGATCATATTATATTGATAAATAACATATTATCATATTATATATCATACTTTTGTATGATATTGATGACCTATCTTAGGGGCAGATCATTTGTAACGGGTTCATGGAAAATCCCTTTAAATGGTTGCAACATGTCAAACAGAATACTGTCTGGAGCAGCTCACTTTTCTGGCTAAAAAATCGGAGAGTAAGGGCAAAGTCTGAGCAAGCAAATGGGAAAAGTTGAGATCTCAACTCTGAAGACTTCAGTTCCATCAATGCAGCTCTAGGCTGCGAACAGAGTATCACTCAAAAGTACAATGGTAAATTATGCAACTCTTAATCCTAATACAAATAGTGTAGTGAATATTAGAACACTTAGACTACATTTTACCTAGTTTGGACTACACCATTGTATTCCATACAGATCTCTTTTACTGAATTAATTTCTTCGTACTATTCGTTCTCATACTGCTGGCATTAGAAGAGCCTTTCAGGAGCAACCACGTGAGTTTGAGAAGTTTGTATTTGCTATCTATGTGCGGCTGAAGTACTGTATCTCCCGGTGACTGCTCTACGGAGACTTCTCACCTTGTTCCTCCGATAAAGGGGGTGAAAAAGAGATAATGGAGGAGAGAAAGTAAATGTTCTGCTTTATGTGCCTGGAAGTGATAATTAAACATAGCCAAGCATTTCTTAGAAGAGGCAAATCCTTCAGCAGCAATGGAGAGGTTATTATTTAGAAATTTCCAGAGGTTAGTGATGGTGCTTCATGCATAACTAATCCACGGAGGATCTCTCCAGCTAGTTAAACCTAGGAGTCGTATTAATATTCCACTGCCTTAGGTGTCGAGGCTGATAGACAAGTATTTATGTGCATTGAACACCATTGGGTCATTTCAGAGTGGGGAATTAATTGTTTTAGCGCCGACGGAGTTTGCATGCCAATTGCCCCTCTCTCCCAGGTTTTTTCTATAACGTTTAGTCAAGGCAATGGAGTTTAGATTTCAGTCACCGAGAGCAGCGCTCCGGCACAGTACAGGATGGGACCTACCCAAGAACCTTTTGAACTAAATCTCACAGCTAATTGGAGAAGCCTCCTCAGAAATGCACAGAATTAGATTGCGTGTCAGCGATTGACAGGATCTGGCTGCTTCTAATTTTCTTCACTGCATTTTTTCACCACGTGATGTAATGTGATGTGATGTAAATGGCAGGGAGCTGATTTGATTAATAAACTAATGACATCGTTCCTGGATTAACCCTTTTTTTCTTCTACTGTAAAATTGTGGTTATAAATTACATACAAAATAAATTTTTAATATTTTGTATATTGTAAGAATTTAAGTGATTTTAAATATTTTAGAATATATGGAGACAGCAATTAAATTTTTTTTAATGGTAAATTACTTTATTCACCAAGTATATATAGCATAATAACTAAAAGTACTATAGGGATTAGTGGTTAATTGGACAGGGACATAACACTCCAACTATTTTTTTTTACCTATGCAAGATGGAAGTAGATTCAAAAATCTGCTATCCTATACATAGTACCTGCAAAACACTGCAGAGCTCATAATACTATATACTTTCCAGGACCTTACACTGTGAGGATGATGTCACCACAGGTTCTTGTAAGGCTGCAACAACTGCAGCTGATAACACTGGGGAAAGTAATGGAAACCTGACATTGAGAGGGTGGGACTATGGGCTGAATGTGAGAGAAGGGGGCTATAGGGTGCAGGTTATGTGAGAGGCAGAGCAGGAGCAGAGAGGTTCTTGCACAGAATAGTTAGGGCAGAACAGGGGCTGAGATGAATCTAAGGACACATGGTAGCCCTCAATAATAACTGCAAATAGCAGAGCGAGACCTTCTGTTTGCACAGCAATCCTTGCTAGAAAAAGGAGGTAACTCTGTGATTATGTGACTTATTCAATAAGGTGAAAGCAGGATAAGGAAAACCACCGTGAGTAGACAACTATTATGTTTAAGGAGATGCTCTTTCAGACAATGTAATGAGTCAAAAAATTAAGCTCACCAGAGTGTCCCTTTTATGACTGTCCATTGTTCATTTTGAACTTCAGGAGCTGAGGGTATAGGGGACCAAAAGCACTTACCCTTACCCTGCATTGTTGTTAGATAAGGGGATCAAGATGCTTCAAAGAATGATATACCATGATATCAATATGGCATGTATACACTTGATAAAGGAGACCCCCGGAAATGCGTTGTGTGTTTGGTCACTAATAAATGGATTCTTCACTGGTAAGCACAGACATTGCTCTGTTTTTCCTTAACCTACTGTGCTTAAAAGAATGGAGTGTTTGTGAGACAGTAGAGTTGTGGGATTAGTATCTAGCATCTACCTGTCCTCATTGGTATATCTGTAGCTGTATCTTATCTGCATCTTTTAAAGCTTTCAACAGTTAACAATTTGCAACAATGCAACTTTTCATGGATAGAAACATTCCAGATGATTGGAATTTTACTTATATATTTGAGAAAAGGCACCCAGTGAAAGTCAGAAGAATTCAGTAAGAAACTCAACTGTGATGTAGCTCAACACTTCACCTGCTAATGTATCTGGAGCACAGGGAGTAAGCCTTGCTACTCAGAAGCAATGTTGGCAGCTTGTTTCTAGGCTGTCACAAGATTTATAACCCTCTGTTTTGAGTCTTATTCCTACACAGTGTGATTCTCAGTAAATGTTTATTTCTAAGAAAACTCGCTGTTGAGCCAGGGCCGGGAATCTCAGGATGGCAGTTTTTCAATATAGACTGCCTGCAGAATGTTATTCCAGGCCCAGGCAACCTGTCGTTTCTCATCTGTTCTTGAAGGGACAAAGTTTGCTGGGGGTTGTAGTTTAGAAAAGCACAAAATGTCAATCACAATGTACATTAAAGTGGATTGTTGTACATAAATAGCATTTAATAACTGAGCCTTACACATATTGTCATTTTCTAAAATGCTGTTGAAATACAGTTTGTGCACATACAGTATAATTTGTGGATTATGTTTTTTGTGATATTTGCTAATGTTTCTCTATGGATATAAGCTATGCACATGGATGAAGCTAGGTTTCCTTTTATTCTCCCACATATTGACATTGATTTGTATTTCAGCGGCCCAATGACCCGTCGGTGCTACCCCGGCACTGCTGATGGCTGCCAGTCATGCCCTCCTTTACCATGTACCATGAGTCTGTTACTAAAATACTATAAATTTCCATAAAGGGCTTATGCCACAAACCATATAATGTATATCCTCTGTCCAGAGAATAGAGAATAAATAGTTAATAGTGGGGATCGATCCTGAGAACTGAGGGATGTTTTACTCCCCATGGGAACTGAGTACTGTACTTTGGCTATCTCCAGCATTGAAGTGAATGGGAGAAAGGATGCTTCCCATCGAGCAGGGGCATGCCCACATTCAGCCGGGCTGCATTGTGTTGTCAGGATAGTGGACATCGCAGCAGTCAGACCCCACTGATCAGCTATTTATCTATCATAGAGGATAAATATGCTTCATGACATAGCCCCTTTATGCTTTTGCCAGTGAAGCATGCCCTGTAATGACTATTTGGGCTGTATGTGCCACCATCACTAGAATAAAGTGAACCTGACAGATTTCTGCTATTCCAACTGAGAGCAGGATATGATAGAGGGAGAGAATCTGAAAATCTGAGCTGTGATATATTGGTTTATCTGATTTCGGAGTAATAAATCCTTAAAGGACTCCTAGTAGAGACAAGGGGGCTACTTAACTCACCCACACACAGTGATTAACAGGTTTCCCTGTATCAGTGTGTAGACAGAGCAGGCTGTCAATCAGTTTATGGAGCGGGGTAATCTGGACTCTCACTGTCTCTCCTAGGAGTCCTGGCAGCATTTACTCTCCTTTTTCTCATGAATATTGCTCCAAATCATATAAACCTATATATCACAGCGCTCAGCTTTCCCTCTTCTATCTTACCCTGCATTCAGACATGGCATAAGTAGCCTTTCAGGTTCACTTTAGCAAGTAAAGCTATCATAAACTGTTTCAGGAAATGTTATATTCCTTTCAGACTTACACAGCTATCGTAGGTACATACCCTCTTATAAATATTATTCATAATTTAATTATCTAATAGAATAATTAAATTAATAGTTGGAGGTGGAGCTTAATTTTAGGCCAATGTATACAGCAATTATTACCAGGTTTATTGTATACTATTACAAGGCATGTGGGCCTACACTAAAACCTTGGATCCCTGTATAGTCTCATCAAAGTCAAACCTAGTAGAAAATGCCTTAGGGCCCCCATCAGCCTGTATATGAGATCACATTCTGACTGCCCTATTGTGCTGTGCTATTCACAAGCAGTGATTTAGCCACTAGACCCAAATGCCAGACTGCTGAACCTCATCCAGATAGGCACAAAGCATCCAAATATGACAGTGATCCTTTAAACTGGCCCCGGGGCTAATTTCTAATACAGGTCTTTGTAAAACCACTGCATTCAGAATCAGCCAAGTTAGCAGTAATATTGCCAGATACATGTGTCTAAACGTAACTCTCCCATATAAATAAATGATAAATTAAGCATTGTGTAAGTAATGTATTCCGTCACTTGCCTTTAAAGCCTCTTACATCCAAGAACTGTTAACACAGGATTGTTAGATTGACCGGTTTTGCATAACCTTTATATACAGTACTTACATGCCATTGTTGACAGCTGGGAGCCTGGCAGAAAACATTTCTAGCAATGGAGCTCAGATTTTCTGGCTAGAACAATACATTTCCCAACCATTAAATGGGTGTCGTTTAACATTTTTATTCACTCAGCAATAATCAATTTAATATATTCATCTCTTGCAGAGAATGGGTCTTGCTTTGGTGCACAGAATATATTTTCATTACAAAAAGAGGTCTTTTAACAATCTCATTTGCTGTTGTGCATTAACTTTGGCGCATTGAATGAAGCCCATGTTTGACAATTGTGGGCTTTTTTTTCCTTGTTTGTACAAAAAAGATACATACGGAAAATTCTTATATCATGAAATTTTAGTTTTACATTATTCTCAGATATATATTATAGACATTCATATGGTTGCTATTCAAAATAATATTTCTTTTTACATTCAAACCCAATTTCAGAGCATGTTGAATACAAAATTATCTGTCTACCATTTTCTATCTACCGTATTCTATCTATCTATCTATCTATCTATCTATCTATCTATCTACCTACCTATCTACCTATCTATCTATCTACAATATCTTTCTATCTATCTATCTATCTATCTATCTATCTATCTATCTATCTACCATATCTATCTATCTATCTACCTACCTACCTACCATATCTATCTATCTATCTATCTATCTATCTATCTATCTATCTATCTATCTATCTATCTACCTACCTACCTATCTACCTATCTATCTATCTACAATATCTATCTATCTATCTATCTATCTATCTATCTACCTACCTACCATATCTATCTATCTATCTATCTATCTATCTATCTATCTATCTATCTATCTATCTACCTACCTACCTACCTACCTATCTACCTATCTATCTATCTACAATATCTATCTATCTATCTATCTATCTATCTATCTATCTATCTATCTATCTATCTATCTATCTATCTATCTATCTATCTACCTACTCTATCTATCTATCTATCTATCTATCTATCTATCTATCTATCTATCTATCTATCTATCTATCTATCTATCTACCATATCTATCTATCTATCTATCTATCTATCTATCTATCTATCTATCTATCTATCTATCTACCTACTCTATCTATCTATCTACCATATCTATCTATCTATCTATCTATCTATCTATCCATACCTCACTATAGATCTCCTTCTGGCCTGCTGTTTCAGAATACAGCAAATATTATGGGTATTCAGTATATCTTAAAGGGGTTTTCCTGGAACTATGATATAGACAAACTTCTAGGACAGGCCTTCAGTATCAGATTGGTGGGGTCTGACAACTGGAACCCCCATCAATGAGCTGTTAGGAGGTGGTGCAGCATTCAGACAAGCGCTGCAGCCTCATCACTGCTTACCAAGCACAGCGCCATACATTGGATAGAGGATATGTTTGGTACTGCCTGATGTCACTGGCCTGAGAGAAGAAAGTGATGATTCCCTGACCTCCATGATCTCTTTAAACAACTAATTGTTGGGGGGTCCCTGGAGCCAACCCCCCCACAGATATAATATTGATAACCTATCCTAAGGATAGCCCATCAATTTTCTAGTGCTGGAGTACCCCTTTAAGTAACTGTCTCACAATTTTATATCTAATAGAGGTTATCTCATTGAGAGACATTTGCCGTCTGCCTGCAGTATGTATGATAGCTAGGCTTCTGACTGCTAGTCTCCACGATCACTAGAGCAAGGTCCTGAGCTGCTATTCTGCAGGCATCTGAATGGAGCAGCGGTCGTGCATGTGCCCTGCTGCTCCATTCAATGTCTATGGGAGACGGAGATGGCGGATCGCTGCACCAATACAACTCTTCTAGTCGTAGAGTAATTGAAACAATAAGAGTTTATTATACTCTCTGCACAAGACTGCATTAATATTAATATTATTGATTCCACGGCATGGCATTTTATTATACCAGTTATACACATGCATTGTGCAGCCTTTTTAAACAGGAAAAAATACACATTTTACTTCTGCGGAAAGTACCTCAGTGACATTTGCTTGTCTTGAACTTTTGCTGACACTTATGGTCCCAAAGACTATAAAAATTAATCAGAGGCACATTGTTCTCCAGCACAGGCAGAGCGATAATGTGAGAAACTGTGAAATTCATCTCATGTCTGCAGATGAGAACAATCAGGCAGAAGGTAATTGTGTATTAATTAATCAGCGCCGCCGAGAACTAGAACGCCATCCTATCTGCCTCCCCAAAACTCCCGTCTTCTAAGAAGAATCATGATGCTATTGAAATTTAAAAATGAACTAATATTTCTAAATTCATTGCAGTTTATTCTATATCTAAATGATGAATCATAGTGAAAGGAATCGAAAACAAACCTAATTGGCCCTATAACACGTGCCAAAAACTGTTTAAGGCTGAGGCCCCACGTTGCGGAAAAGCTGCTTTTTTTGTTGCAGATTTTGCTGCAATTTTTTGAGCTAAAGTCAAGAGTGGCTTTAAAAAGAATGGGAAATATAAAGGAAACAATTATATTTTTTCCTTCCATTAAATCCATTCTTGGTTTTGGCTCAAAAAAACAAAGCAAAATCTACAACAAAAAAAGTAGCTTTTCCCCAATGCAGCTTCCACAGACGTGTTCGGTCTGTGCTTTTCACGGACAGCACTTCACCTTGCTCATTTGTGGGTGTTCTGTCCTTGGTTGTTCTACTTTTCACCTGTGTGAAAAGGCGATCAACCTTTTTTTGTTTAATGTCCTATATTTTGTATGTCTCTGGGACCGTGAAAAACAGATGACACACAGGTGTCATTCTCTTGTTTCCCAGACACGTAGACTTTCATTGGTGTGATGTATCCGTGCCGCATCAGCATCCAAGAAAAAAATAGATGTGCTGCCAGACTGAGGTCTGAATAAACACATTTAAATAAATGGGTACGTATGGTGGACACATACAAACGTGTAATTCAGAGGTGTGAATAAAGCCTCAGGATGCCCTTGTAGGACATATGGACTTATAGAGGGGTTCCTTCATTCAAGACCTCCCACTATGTGCCCAATTGAAGAGTCACTGAGACCATTCTTTGCATCCATGTAATGATACAGTCATGGCCAAAAGTTTTGAGAATGACACAAATATTATATTTTCACATGATCTGCTGCCCTCTGGTTTTTATGTGTGTTTGTCAGATGTTTTTATCACATACAGAAATAGAATTGCATTCATATTATGAGTAACAGAAGCTTATATTGACAGAATGAGTTAATGCAGCAAGTCAATATTTGCAGTGTTGACCCTTCTTCTTCAGGACCTCTGCAATTCTCCCTGGCATGCTCTCAATCAACTTCTGGACCAAATCCTGACTGATAGCAGTCCATTCTTGCAGAATCAATGCTTTAATTTTGTCTGAACTTGTTGGTTTTTGTTTGTCCACCCGTCTCTTGATGATTGACCACAAGTTCTCAATGGGATTAAAATCTGGGGAGTTTCCAGGCCATGGACCCAAAATCTCTATGTTTTGTTCCCTGAGCCATTTAGTTATCACCTTTGCTTTATGGCAAGGTGCTCCATCATGCTGGAAAAGGCATTGTTGAGCGCCAAACTGCTCTTGGACGGTTGGGAGAAGTTGCTCTTGGAGGACATTCTGGTACCATTCTTTATTCATGGCTGTGTTTTTAGGCAAGACTGTGTGAGAGCCGATTCCCTTGGCTGAGAAGCAACCCCACAGATGAATGGTTTCAGGATGCTTTACAGTTGGCATGAGACAAGACTGGTGGTAGCGCTCACCTCTTCTTCTCCGAATAAGCTGTTTTCCAGATGTTCCAAACAATCGAAAAGGGGATTCATCAGAGAAAATGACTTTCCCCCAGTCCTCAGTAGTCCACTCCCTGTACCTTTAGCAGAATATCAGTCTGTCCCTGATGTTTTTTCTGGAGAGAAGTGTCTCCGCCTCACAGTGCGTGCAGATGCACTCACACCTGCCTGCTGCCATTCCTCAGCAAGCTCTGCACTGCTGGTAGCCCGATCCCGCAGCTGAAACACTTTTAAGAGACGGTCCTGCCGCTTGCTGGTCTTTCTTGGGCGCCCTGGAGCCTTTTTGGCACCAATGGAACCTCTCTCCTTGAAGTTCTTGATGATGCGATAGATTGTTGACTGAGGTGCAATCTTTCTAGCTGCAATACTCTTCCCAGTTAGGCCATTTTTGTGCAGTGCAATGATGACTGCACGTGTTTCTTTAGAGATAACCATGATTAACAGAAGAGAAACAATGATGGCAAGCACCAGCCTCCTTTTAAAGTGTCCAGTGGTGTCTCACTTACTTAATCATGACAGATTGATCTCCAGCCCTGTCCTCATCAACACCCACACCTGTGTTAATGGAGCAATCACTGAAACGATGTTAGGTGGTCCTTTTAAGGCAGGGCTGCAATGATGTTGAAATGTGTTTTGGGGGATAAAGTTCATTTTCTAGGCAAATATTGACTTTGCAAGTAATTGCTGTTAAGCTGATCACTCTTTATAACATTCTGGAGTATATGCAAATTGCCATTAGAAAAACTGAAGCAGTAGACTTTGTAAAAATTAATATTTGTATCATTCTCAAAACTTTTGGCCATGACTGTACATCTACCCTGTAGCAGCCACTTACTGTCTATCTTAAAAAAAAAAACTTAAAGTGTACCCCAAATTATGAAACAACTTTTTAAAATGACTAGTTCAGGTGAATATAAGAAACTTTGTAATGTATCTTATTAAAGAAATATGTTTTCTTCTCCCCATATCAGCTTGAGTTACTTTTTACATAGAAGTCTATGAATAGGAGAGGGAGGAGGAGGAGGAGATCTTATAACTGGTGAGTGAGAGAGCTCTTTTGACACAGTTTATCTCAACATAAGGCTCTACCACTGCACAGAATGAGGCAATAAATCAATTAGCCTTCTCGTTCCCCTCCCCTCTCCATAGACTTTTGTGTGTAGAGGAGTACCGATGCTATAGTGATAAAAGGGTGAGTAAAGTAAAATAGGAGGAGAGCAGCTGTAGAGAAGAAAACATATTTTTTCAGTGAGAAAAATTACAAAGTTTCTTATATTCACCAGTGCTATTCATTTATGAAATTTGGTTTTATAACTGCAGATATTAAAAAAAATAAAATACATATCCTCCTGTCAGTATGTATCAATTTAGATTTCCTTCCTTAATCATGTAAAGGGGTTGAATGGTAATTGATTTCTGTTACAAACAGCACAACACCTTCCTGCAGGCTGTGTATGGTATTGCAGGTGAAACCCTTTCACTTCAATGATGCCAGACAGAACTGTTTTTGAAGGAAGGCAGTCTTGTATTTCTAATTCTGTAAAACCCTTTAAGTAACTAGGATTGCATGGTTGTCTATTAATAGTAATCTATTGGCTATTTTTATACTATAAACCAAATTGATCCAGTGTCCAATATGCATATTTTCAGAAGAATACGAGAATATTTTGTATGTTAGCCATGAACAGAGTCCATTGATAATTGTTTTAGAAAGTGTTTACAATGACAAAATTTCGATTCAGAAAGCCAGGCTGACATCCTGGTGGGACCACCCTCCCTCCCCGAGTCTTATGTATTCTCCTAATGCTGCCTTTTGTCAGCTCAACACTCAGAAGTGTTTGGAAAGATGCAGCCAGAAAGGGAAATTAGCACATTCCAGTGTGTGCCCCGGGCCGCCTAGAGATTTCACCATCCACTCGGATGTCACTTCAGCTGCCATCATCTTCACCTCCAGCTTCCATTTCTAATCGGAAGAGACAAATCTAATTTTTGTCTTGCCAGTTAATAAAACGTGTGTTGACTCTAATTTATAGAGCGGTAATCTTGTTCAGTTTAATGCAGTTAAGTGCTCGGTTTGGGGCTGAGTCGATCGCTGCAGCGTGAGGCATCGCTAACATATTTGCACACAATTTTTGATTGGGTAATCTAATGGTTTTTAAAACTAATTTGGCTGTCATCATGTCGACGCCAACACTTCCATATCTGACATCAGAGATTGCTGGGGAAAAATACAGGCTGTCTGGGAATATGGCAGCATTCCCCACATTTTATAATGTCCAGAGAACTGTCTATATCTTTCATATAAAGACTTGTACAACATCATAAAATACCTGTATTCCAAATCACCATGCAGCTATGACTTGTGACTAGAGGCGAATAATTTGTCCCCTAGGTCTATTGGGTTGGGCCAGTAATGTCACTGCATAAAGGAAGGTAATGTCACATTATCAAACTAATGATCTTCTGAGCATCAAAAGTATTAAGATAGTCATACACCTTAAATAGCTTAATGTTTGTTCAACTGAATGTTATTCCTTCCAACCATCCCATACACATGCACACTCAGTTTAACCAAGAATGTACGTATGTATTTTCTATAGGCAAAGGTGAGTATAAAAAGGAACATGTCCATTCCTTTATTTCCTTGACATCATCTGTCTGTGAGAAGGGAGACCCTTATGCACATACAGTTATAGAAAAGTACGACGTGACACAGTATAGCATCACAGAACACAATAAACACCATTGGAAAATCATTGAAAGAGTCAAGTTAAACATGGCTGCTTTCTAATCTTGGAAAAAAACAATTGATAATAATTGTAAAGTTAAACTTTGCGTGTATAGCTGGTTCATCTGAAATTGGTCGACTTTTCTCTTATGTGTATGAGGTTCTTAGAACGTCAGAAAGTAATCTATTCCCATGGCAACTTCAAGTGGCTGTCTGCCACTAAGCCTCACCATCTGAGTGGAACCTACCCCTTGTGTCACACTTATCTAATCCTCTTTAGACCGATTTTTCATGCGTATATACCTTTGTATGGAGAATACAGATCAAGAAAATATTTGTAATTCTGTATTACAATTGTATTTCCATATGTGATTGGCATTTTCCACTGGGTGTATATTTATGTGAAATGAGGGATTCTGAAGAAGGTGTTACTTTTTAATTAAATGGATGAAAGATTTTTTTTTTCAGAAACATTGACAATCCTGTCCATGGGCTTTATCTATTCATTATGGCTCAGCCCTATTCCAGTAATCTGCAATACCAGACACAGCCTAAGGATAGGTGTGGCGCTGTTCTATCAAAAAAATAAATAAATGACATTTATTCATTTTATTCGTTTTTCCATTTCATACAACCCCTTTAAGTTCCCCTTCTTGATGCAATACTGATGGAATCTGATATAGACCCTCCATTGTCTTATAAAAAACACATTTTATACACAAATCACTTTGTTAGCATATTGTATTGAGAATTTTCTATTTCCAGCTTTTTAGATAAAATATGATTAAATGAACATGGTTCTGTTTCTGCACAGAAAAGACAATACTTTCCACAACAGGAAACATAGAAACATGGCTGAGCCATCAAAAATTCAACTTTTCCACACCAGGGAAACAAACCTTTTGAGCACTTTATTTTTTGCACAGCGCACACAAGTTATTAAATATACCTTAAAAAAAAAGAAAGTTGCCTGTCTTCTGCCAGAGGGCCAAGCCATGGCGTGCATATTATTCCAATATCGGAATTAAAATGGTTAATATTTAATGTTCTGCCTCTCTAGGTCAAAAGCAAGAGTGCAATGAGCAGAAATGTGATATGTGTGTATGTATTTTTTATTGCTGGATTGAAGACTGTGCATTTGTATTTAAACTTTTAACAAATTTTAATTCTAGATAAACCTTAAAGGGGACCTGTCAAGTCTTCTGACCTGTCTAGTCTACTAAATACTTGTATTACCCATAAAAGAACTATTCTAACGCACATTTTATCAGAACTCTGCATTGTTCTTTTCTTCAGTTACCTGTATGTCCTTGCAGTGTTAGATGCTTCAAGAGATCATGCAGCGGTAAGAAAGAGGAGACAGATTCCCCAAAAAGAAGGCAGGGATATTTTTTTTCCATCCCTGCCCTTCCGATCACTATATGTACAGCGTTCAATGAATTCTGTATATACAGCTATGGGAGCTACCATAATGTGGCTCCCTCCTTAACCTGGGGCCATATGATCTGCCTAGGTGCTGGGTAACTGTCTGAGCTCTTAGAGGACCAAGGTTAGCTCTGCCATGAATGCTAGGAGGTGGTATTCCCCCTGTAACTGCGTCTAAAACATCAGCCCCCCACGGGTAACCTAATGGGGGTCTCAATGTGTAAAAAAAAAATTAAGGCAAAAAAATAAAGAAATAACAATAAAAAATACTACTACTCTACTATACCCACATCATAAGTTCTAGCCCCACCCCTTGTGGTACAAAATTTTCTGTGATGTTCTGAGAGAGAAAACAACCTAAAGGAATTCTATCATTGGGAAACCCTATTTTCACTAACAGCACGTCGGAATAGCCTTTATAAGACTATTCTTCTCCTACCTTTATTTTTCATGTCTGCGCCGCCGTCTTGGAGCATTTTCTTCTTTCTTCTTTATGCAAATTAGTCTTCAGAAAGCACAGGGGGCGTTCCCCTTGTGCTCAAAGCACTGGCTCGTCATAGGTTCCAGCACCGCCTTTCCGCAGCGTCAGCACCCGCTCATCGTGTTTGTTCGGGATCCAAATCCTGCACATGCTCAGTTGGCTCTGCCACTTTGACATCAAAATGGCTGACTGGACATGCGCAGTCTGCTCTATCCAACGCAAAATGGCAGAATCGACTGAGCATGCGCGGGATTTGGATCCCGAACAGACACGATGGGCGGGTACTGACGTTGCAGAGAGGAGGCGCTGGATCTTCCGAAGAGCGTGTGACGTGAGCATGGGACGCCCCCTGTGCTTTCTGAAGACTAATTTCCAGAAAGAAGAAAGAAGAAAAATACTACTACTCTACTATACCCACATCAAAAGTTCTAGCCCCACCCCTTGTGGTACAAAATTTTCTGTGATGTTCTGAGAGAGAAAACAACCTAAAGGAATTCTATCATTGGGAAACCCTATTTTCACTAACAGCACGTCGGAATAGCCTTTATAAGACTATTCTTCTCCTACCTTTATTTTTCAGGTCTGCGCAGCTGTCTTGGAGAATTTTCTTCTTTCTTCTTTATGCAAATTAGTCTTCAGAAAGCGTCAGCACCCGCTCATCATGTTTGTTCGGGATCCAAATCCTGCACATGCTCAGTTGGCTCTGCCACTTTGACATCAAAATGGCCGACTGGACATGCGCAGTCTGCTCTATCCAACGCAAAATGGCAGAATCGACTGAGCATGCGCGGGATTTGGATCCCGAACAGACACGATGGGCGGGTGCTGACGTTGCAGAGAGGAGGCGCTGGATCTTCCGAAGAGCGTGTGACGTGAGCATGGGACGCCCCCTGTGCTTTCTGAAGACTAATTTCCAGAAAGAAGAAAGAAGAAAATTGTCCAAAACGGCGGTGCGGAGCAGAAAAATAAAGGTAGGAGAAGGATAGTCTTTCTAAAGGCTATTCCGACGTGCTGTTAGTGAAAATAGGGTTTCCCAATGATAGAATCCCTTTAAAAAAATATTTAGAAACAATTTGTGCCATGAAAAGAAATGAAAAAAAATGGGAAAAAAAAAGTTAAAATAAAAATGACATAAAAGTAGAACTCTACTGTATATATTAGTAAAAAAAAGACACAAAAATGATTTGAATAACCCAAAAGAATAGCCTGTCATAGCCTTCAAAACCACATATTCCAAAAAACCCAAAAATGTGTCTGATCATGAACCAGGGGAAATGGCCCAGTCATGA
Source organism: Leptodactylus fallax (assembly GCA_947044405.1). Lineage (NCBI taxonomy): Eukaryota > Metazoa > Chordata > Amphibia > Anura > Leptodactylidae > Leptodactylus > Leptodactylus fallax. The sequence continues at coordinate 1,945,870 of CAMRHE010000365.1, forward strand.
AGTGGTTAACAAAGGGCACTTCAGATCTGCTATTTTATGGGATGTACAAGTATTTACTAAACAGACATGTCAGAAGAGCCAACAGGTCCTCTTCTATCAATGGACTCCTCTCGTAGTCAGCCAGTACATAGAGTTAGGAGCCTATATCTTTATTCTAGTTTAAGATGGAGCACATGTTGAACTCCTCACACAAATTGCGCTTTTATGTACCTCTTTATGGGGAAAAAGCACTCACATATTATCCAACAGATGGGAAACCATAATTTGTACAGTAATTAACAGAAGCGCACTGATATAAAGGTATCTCTCGCCTCGCCTTCAGAGGGCCCCTACTAGCCTCTGTAGTAGCAGAATCACACAGGAAATCTAACACTAGCTTAGCACTTCCACCCACATTCAATATGTTGTAAAGAGGATATTACTATATAAAAGCAATAGTCTTCTTAACCTCAAATTAAAGACATATGGGTGTAATAATACAAGAATGGTATGTATTGAAAATGAAACATATGCTAAAATACAGTATAAAAACACAAGCCTGTGAAATAATAATGGTTAATCATATTAATAACAGATTAATCAAAATAATTCACTAATGATCAAAAAAATATAATAGCAAGAATTACTGTATAATAATATTTACATAGAAGGAAGCTAATTTTCCCATATCATTGCCAATACAGGCCATAGATTGACACTGCACTTGGGCCCTGCATTCAACAACAACATATAAATTGCATATGTGTATAGATTTGTATTAAGAAGTGTAGTTTGCTCTGTTGTTCTAGACAGTTGAGGCAAAGTTATGCGGACTTATTTTTAGCATATGATAATGGATAATGATAGCCTATGGGCGGGGTCACCGATGAGGCCTGTGATTGATATCATGATGTAGAACCGCTGGGGCCCAATCACAGGCCTCAGTGGTGAAACCAGGCAAATGACATCAACCAGGAGGCTGGGAGAGGCCAGAAGAGGACCGAGAGAGAGCACCAGATGCCATGAGGAAGCCAGGAAGAGGTAAGGGAAGGTGAGTATAAATGTCTATTTTTTATACCTCCCCTGGGTCTCCACCTATTATACTCTGGGGTCTGAAGAGACCCTGAGAGTTATAATTTCACGTCCAGTTTGCAGGTAACAAACCCCCAAAGTTGCATGTTTAGACATAATTTTGGAAAATCCGGGTCAAACCCATTTCATCTAAACTGGTTTGCTCGTCTCTAGTTATGATGGCTACAGCCTTTAAGTTGCATACAGTGTTATAACGTCATTATAAGGGAACGTTCCTACTAACGTTATGATCATCCGCTGCTCTTATCCGTCATAACATGAGAGCAACAGACATTATCGGTAATAAAATGACAAATCTACATAGAGCCCTCTCAGTCTGCGTCTGGAAGAAAGTTTCCATCATGTTTTTTACATTGGGATGAATGCAGACAGACACCAGGCAGAGAGGGCTCCATCACTTAATGTCCATTGCTTTCATCAGTCCTATTATGGACACTTATCCCCTATCTATAACAGGGGATAAATTTCTGATAACTGGGGGTCCAATCGCCGGGTTCCCCAGTGATCAGGAGGACAGGAGACCGAAAGTCCCCCTAAGGTCTCCTTGTGAATGGCTGCTGGGACTGTAATGCATCTGCAAGTTGGTGCCCCATTCACAAGGACTCTTTAGGGGGACTCTTGGTCCCCTATCCTGCGGTTTACTGGGGGAACCAGCGATCGGGCCCCCCTCAGTGATTGGACACTTATCCCCTGTCCATTACATGACAACCCATTTAATAGCAGTAGTGTGAATCTGCCCTTCATATTAAGTTGTGAAGTTATTTTCTTGTAAAGTAAATTACTATTGATTCTTCAAGCCTATTATTTGCAGTTTACAAGTGTGCTTGTTAATTCCTTGTATCATAAAGATATATTCATCCCCATAAATGAGGCTCAATCGTTACAATGGGAAATACACTATTTGCTATATTTATGTGCTTGAAATTGGTTATGATTTTTTTTTTTTTTTTTGTGCCTGGTACCCTTGTAACAGAATAGTACATACAATAAGCAGTCTGTATGTGATCAGAACTTCTGATGCAGCAGCTTTGTCTTATCTGTATTTTATACATAGCACTTTACAGCAGATTTAATTAGTCCCTCAGACACAGCGAAAATAGTTCCAGCACAGCAACATTAGTCAGCGCATTGAAAAGCTTCTAAGACTAGTTAGCTGGCTGGGTTGCTTTAGAAACAGTAAATTCCTGTGTCTGTGTGATTTCCAGCCTCATTATACTTGCTCTCGGCTTCACCTAGGACACGGCACAGAATGTGCACGCTTGTTCTGTATGTACAAACACCGTCTGCACCTTTTGTGCACCACGCAGGGAGCCTGTGTAGAGTACGCCGCTATCCATGCATACTCAGGGGAGATGGATTTGCATATACGGTCCAAAAGTACACAAGCGCACACTCAGATGTGCAAATATGCTTGTTAGCAGCAGAGTTCTTTACTTGTTAGGCTGCCTGTGTTCTAGCTGGGTTGGAATATTGGGCAGCTTTCACCCCTGAGCCACCCACGCCATTGATGTCTTTTTCCTATCGACAGAGTTTAACGTAGTTTCAATAAGCAGACCTTGATAAGGTGCGGGCTCACGTTGTCCTGCGTTGCTTGGGAGAAAAGGCTGCCTGGAGAAGGAATGTTAAAAATAAAAAAATGCGACAAAGGTTTTGAAAAGAAATAGCTCTTTTGATGGAGTTTTCCTCTTCGATTGATCTGGTACATTAAAAAAAATAAAAAAATAAAAAAAAATTCTCCAGTTGTCCAGCGGAGAGGACGGGTGGACGCCTCTGTTCTGGATGTGTTTACTGGGTTTGAAGTTCAAAAGCAAAAATCACAGCAGTCTTCTGTATGTGTGTCGCCTCCAAATGCGGCTAAGGGGTTAATTTGCAGCTGTGCCATTGAACATTATTCCAGACTGCTTGAGAGTTTTTCAGTGCAGAGATGACAGTAAGCTCCATAGTTACATGTCTGCCTGCACCTGCCGTCTCATTCATTTGTGGGCTTAACAGTAGTAAACTAGGGCGGCCTTTCATTTATAAAGGGTCCTTCTTGCTTTTCTCAAGCTAATCAGGAATAAGTGAAAGGCCTTGACATCTCTGTTCTTCTCACCGTCTTTCATTATCTTCATAACTTTATTACTAATTTCTTCAACCTCTCAGTAAATAACATGTGAATGACCCCCAGAAAGCATGTGAAGGGGCAAGCATCCAATTCCACCGCACACTAGATCTGCCTTCCTTGTTTCAAGGGTCCGTCAAAGCTGCAAATTCCAGGGGAGACCATCAATCAAGTCTATTCACGAGATCCAGGGACCCTTTGTGTTCTGATGTATGGGAAAGAGAGTCAATGAAAGGACTCTGCTTGTGACCCACATTTCAGGGTGATGTGCATAGAAAAGGGGCGACCAAGACAACGGGAGACTTTAAACCACTAAAGAAACTGGGATGTAGTTGCCTTGCCCTTAACCCTGTGCATAACAATAAGAGTAAAGTCAAAGGCAATGACTCCCATATTTCAATGCAACAAGTCACAGAATTCCTAGATAAAACTCACGCTCACAATATATTGGCAAGATCGGACTAAATTTAATAAAAAGTCCTATACACACGACAATAATACAATGCTAAGATAGTCATTTGGATGATCAATAATAATGCTGGCAACACAGCTTTTCCAGATGCCTGAATGGAAACTGCGTATTTGTGCAGTGAGTCATTTCTATGGCCATATAGATGCCTAAGGCTTTATTCACACTACAGCGTTGCCCTATGCCAGATATGTACAGTATATTAGGATGCAATTGTATAGCAGCAGTATACTTTTTTGAGGAAGTTGTCACATTGGGGCAGAATTACTAATAGTGTCTAAAAGTAAAGCAGAGCAAAGTTAGACTAGACAGTCTTAAAATTTGCCACATTTATCACAGTGCTGATGCTGGATGATAAATCTGTCACATTGTTAGACTGTCTAGTCTAACTTTACACCTCCTATTAGTTGGCTTAGCTTACACCAGAAAAATGCGCCATGAGCGTCACAGCTTAGTGCCGGTACGCTACACGTCTTAGTGCTGCAAAAGAAGGTGCCCACATGTAAACCTACGACACACTGTAAGTGTACATCTGCATGATGGATGTCTATAGGTACTTTACGGTACGCTGTATTTCTGTTTGCTTTTTTAATAAAGGGTTCAATGTGGTGTGAATAGAGCCTACATGGGTAGATGTCCTGTTAAGGACCATAGGAAAACTGCATGTTTTCATTGCACCCGTGTGAGTTGTAATTGTGCCCATATTGGCTATCACTCAACAATTCTTTTTTATTTTTTATTTTTGCTTTTGAAAAAATTAGGTTACGACTGAAAAAAACAGAAACATAGAGTCATACATCAAAGTAGTCACCCACCAACTAGTGTAGCAGGAACAAGTCCAGTCAGGGGACATCATTATAAGTAAGAGTGTTAAAAAAAACTTACAAAAAACTCAGAAAATAGCAAGTAGCTAATGAAAAAGAGAGACACACTCACACATTCCACGTACCACCCTGTGGTGGGAGAATCCTATAGCATGGCCGTTATCTCTGTCTGTGCATTAATCCATAGGTCCCATGGATTTCATTTGTATGAAAAGCTCTGGTGTATCCCTGACTGCATAAGTCAACTTGTATTTGGGTAGGTCAGAGTTAACCAAGTTTGTCCATCTTTGAACCTACTGGGGCAGATTGATTAAGACTGCCATTTCGTATGTCAGTCTTAATAAAGGTCCAAACTATCTTAAGGCACATCTGTATTATCAAGAGGCGTTGGCATCTTTGTAAATAAGGTGCACGTCCATGCACCAAAATGGGGAACTACACCACTTAGGAGCTGGCGTAGATTTTTTTGTATACTTCATGCCAAAAACATGGCATGAAGTATGCAAAAACCTTCAAGAAAAATGATGAGCAAGATACAGAATGGGGGACGTGGCACATCTTTAGGACAAGGAAGGACCTTGTGCAAAATATGTGCCACATTATCACCCATCTATGCCAGAAAACAATGGAGTAGATGGGTTGATAAATTCCCCCCACTGCATAGTATATAGCTAGAAAATAATAGAATTAAATTCACAATGAAGAAGTTAAAGACTTGAAAAGTTCTCTGTCAAATAAGCATTATGTAATGAAAAGTTAACAGAGCAGTTATATACAGTACAGACCAAAAGTTTGGACACACCTTCTCATTCCAAGAGTTTTCTGTATTTTCATGACTATAAAAATTGTAGATTCACACTGAAGGCATCAAAACTATGAATTAACACATGTGGCATTATATACTTAACAAAAAAGTGTGAAACAACTGAAAATATGTCTTATATTCTAGGTTCTTCAAAGTAGCCACCTTTTGCTTTGATTACTGCTTTGCACACTCTTGGCATTCTCTTGATGAGCTTCAAGAGGTAGTCACCTGAAATGGTTTTCACTTCACAGGTGTGCCCTGTCAGGTTTAATAAGTGGGATTTCTTGCCTTATAAATGGGGTTGGGACCATCAGTTGTGTTGTTCAGAAGTCAGGTGGATTCACAGCTGATAGTCCTACTGAATGGAGTGTTAGAATTTCTAAACTTTTGGTCTGTACTGTATATAGACTGATTTATATGTACTGGCTTATAAGAGTATTCATGCTTTTCTTTGCTGTGTTCTGCTTTTCCTCTATAGAGTATATCTCGCCTTTCTCCTGTCCTTTACAGACTTGTCTTTGTATAATTGGGCAGAGTTGCATTTCTCATATGGCAGACTGCAAATATCTTTATATAATTGTACTCATCATAATCAGCACTGTTAGCAGCAATGCTCAACACAGCAGATTGTTTTCTACTGTTCCACATGGTCTCATCTAACAAGCAAATTAAGCAGAGCTGGATATTTTCGCTATCTTGGATTTCTTGCTTTTCAGCCAAGTCCCACTTTCCCTTATCAGGGCAACACCCAGCCAGTCCTCTGATAAAACATAAGTCTCTGCATATTGCACATTTAGTATGGTGTGGATATGCCACTTACGAACAGAGGCTTAAACCTTTCCATAGCTGTTGGCTAAAAAACTGTTTCTACCAGTTTCCCCATCCAATGGCTTGGGGGTGCTATATTTCCTTCTGACCCAAATTTATGAATTCCCATCTAGCCAGTCAGTATTCCGCTTCACACTGATGAGGAGCAATATTTGTCTGCAGATGGGGTGCTCTTCTTTTTGGAGGAGATATTCTGTTTTGGCTTTAATCCAATGTCATGCTACTAGGCTTCTTGAACGTGTGGCACTGAAGAGTTGGAATTGGCGGAAGTAGTGAAATGTCCTCTATAATAGAGAATTTCCATCATTTCAGACACTTCATTATTAGCCAAAGTGGAGTTCTGTCCTTATATTGGATGGAAACCTTCAGTGGGCACATTATTTCCACAGAGGTGGCACTACACGAGATTTAGACACAAGCTTCTTGGGTACCATGCAGATTACTGTGTACAGTATCTGATTTTTGGAAGTCCCAGAAACAGATCAGCCTGTGATCAACTTTTTGAGGGATCCCTCTAACAAAAAGATATTGTGTAATGAGGACGACCCCTTTAAAGATCACCTCTTGTTTAGGAGGATATTGAGTAAGATATTAGGGAATGTATTAAAACCAAATATCTAATACTGTATATAATTGGAATCAATTCAGCTGGCAACAAGAAAGGTCAGAAAATGTAGCCAAGCAGGCTGGGAGAGCTGAAGACCATCTGGCTGCTCTGTGATCCATAAGCAAACTATAGACCACCATGTACTTTATCATCTACATATGGGACACATATTGTGAAACTGTTTAAAGCTACTGACATACTGTCTGATAGAACATGTGCAATGTACGACCCCAAACCTCAGTGATCCAGTGACTAACAATATATCAGGCAATTGCTTTTCATGCAGTCCTCTAATCTTTTATGCAAAGGTGGCCGACTTAGTAAGGGAACATAGTGGAGATGCAAATAATAACTGTACTGTATAACATTGCCAGTTTGGTTTGCAAATTCATTATTAATGGCTATTAATGCAATTGTTGGTAAGGCCTAATTCACACTTCTGCACCCACCCCTGCTCATTTGCAGTTGCTGTGCTGTCCGGGGTTAATCCTCTTCAGATCAACTTTTTTTTTTGTTTAATTTTCTATACTTTGCATGTCTAGGGGTCTGTGAAAAACCGATGATACACGGATGTTGTCCAAACTATGGTCAACAAAAATACTCAGACATCTGAATAAAAGCAATGAAATGATGAGTACATATGGCATCTGCGGAAAATGCGTATGCCACGCATACGTGATAAGTGGATGTATGAATAAGGCCTAAAACTGCTGTTTACCTGCAAAATCATGCACTCCTTAATGAAGAGGACTGGCTGCCTTGCCCAACTTTTTTAGTAAGTTCATACAGTTGTTTTCTCCATGAAGTAAGAGTTGTCTTCCCCATGAAGCATTTTATTCTTACACTACGTTCACATTTGCACTTTCTTTTCCGTTTTTCTGATCTGTTGAAGGAAAAGAAGAATGGAAAAACACACAAAAACAGATTGGTGAAAAGGCAGATCCTAAGGGATCCGATTGACTATATTGGGGTCTGTCCGGTGTCTGTTTTTTTTTTTAACTGTAATCACTGGACAAAAAAGTTGGGCTTGTATTAGACCGCGCAGATGTGAACGTAGCCTTAGCACTCTGTGTTGTGCTGCCCCGCTGTTGTCCCTCCTAACATTTTAAGAAAAAAAAAAATTGAAAATGGGATGTTGGGGGTGTGTCCCTAGACATTCTGTCCAATCGGTGCTGAGGGTGTCAAACTGTGTAGGGACATACCCCTTTGACAAGTAGAATGGTAACACCCAGTTTTAAATATTTTCATATTCAGGAGAGATAGCAGAGAAACGGTACTAAGTAGAATTATAAGGAAAGATGCTCCAGAATTGTCATTTAATGAAAGTATTTACTAATGCTGGGTTCACATCTGTGCCAGAGTCTCTGTCACAGAAACTGCTGAAAACTAGTGGAGAGAAAAGTCCTGCATGGAAGACTTCACTCTTTGTCATTTTACAGTTTGAAGGCCAGGGTCCCATGCTGCATTTTACAGTACCTGCAAAGTGCATGGGATTCTGGCTAATCACTTCTACACATTGCAGAAAAAAAAATCCGCAGTGGAAAAGCTTCGATATCAAAAACGCTCGTATTTTTGAAAATCGCAGCATGTAAATTATACCTACAGAAATGCTGACGTTTTCCGTATAGGTATAATAGAGGCAGAAAGTCCACAGAGGAATACTCTGCGGAAAAAACGCTGCAATAAACCACCGCGGTCTTTTCTGCAGCATATTTTGGCTGTGGCTTGCTACGGGGCTTAGCAGCGGACTATAATGGGGTTTGCCGGTGTCCGTGTGTAACCACTGTTTTAGCGGTCCAGCTCTCCATCGGACCAGAACAACAGGGACCACAACGCTAGCGTAAAATAGACAGATCAGAAGTAATGGCAGTTCCGCTGTAATGGTGACACGGTTTTTCAGGTACAGGGCAGTTTTACCTGTAAAATTGTAAAGCCATTAACAGTTTGCAAACCATGCCCACATGCTGTTTGGCACAGTCTTCAGACTCCTCTCGGCCACCCAATGGCTGCTCCGTTTTGCCTTAGGCATTAAATAGTTAAGTGTAATTGCTTAATAAACTGTAGGCGATATCTCTTGGGACCATAAATCCAGGCTGAGATCCTGGTGTTCCCGTGAAGCTGCTTCCCTGGTAACATATATGTGGTTCAGTCTTCTATATTGTGTCTCATACTCTCTTGGCATTTACAAATCCAAATGAAAATTCAGAATCTGATCTCCTCTATTGCACTTCGGGCAAGAAAAAGTATGGCGGGCTCCATTTTTCAAGGCTGACAGTACATCGTTAATAAATCTATAGTTAGCATTTGGATTTATTCATTCTCATCATTTCCTGCAGAAGGTAAATGGCATTTTGAAACAATATTGGTGTAGGTTGTGGCTTGCCCTTTGCTGAGATAAATCCTTCCAGTCTTCCCCATCTGTTCAATATAAAAGTAATATCTAGAGAAGATGCAGTTGTTGGTTAGATAGCTACTCCCTATCCCCATGCATGTTAGAACGCTGTTCTGTAGGACGGTAATATAATTGCTTTCCATAAATGCTAGTTACGTAGTTAGTCTAATTCTTCCTTACATGGTTGTAAGATTTCTTGGTATTTGACACAAATATCTGTAGTTTGCAGGCAGCTCTGTATACACTCATTGCCATTTGTACAGGGCTCAGCTGAAATGTTTCCAGTATAGGAAGGCAAATACCAAGTTCATTCTTCAGTTTCCAGCCATTGCTTTGCTAATTGGTTAGCACATACATGCCAACATGGGAATCCATCATATTAATGTTGACAAGTTCATTTCTATGTGGGATATATGACATTCCTAATATACTATATGTACTGCAGGAAGAATATCCAACATGGCACTAATTGTATTTTATTATATACAGTTATACAGAACACACCATAACCCCTGTATAAAGCCACAATACAGTTCTTGGGTGTAACAGGTAACAGTCACAATAAGATCCCTCTGCCACATAAGAAAGCATCAGTAACATGAGTAGCCTATGGTAGGTGGGGAACTTTGTTCCAGATTCTTAGAGCTCATGAGGTTTAGGTTATGCCCCAGGTACAGTTCTATTACATAAGAGGGGATTTACTTTGTTGCATTGTTGCCTATGCTGGCATAGATTTGCTCTATAATTGACATAACTTTTCACATACATTATAGTAAATCTAGTAGGATGTTAGAGGTCATGCCACCTCTGTTAAGGGGTAAAGTGGTAAGACTGGCACAATGTGTGGCTTTTACTGTATATAGCAGTTATTGGCATAAAGCCTCTGATAAATTACCTCCATTGTGTACTAATACTGGAAGTGTCACAAATGTTTATGGGAATTTTTGGCTCATAAAATTATCTTGCTATGGCCACTTTCGCATACAGCAGCAATAATGGTGCAAAATATTGTCAAAATATGTATAATTTTGTCCCTGGCGACCCAGAGGTCAAGAAGACAGACTCTCAAGACTCAACAGACAAACTTCCACTTCTAGATGGACCAGTAAGGGGCGTACACAAGGGGACAGTTGGACAGTTAAAACCACCCACTTGCAGTCACCGACAATAAAACGATCCGTACACACTAAGCGCAGTGTGCCCTGGTCTTCTACTCCTTCCCGATCTCCTTCAAGCACTGCAGCTCTCTTGTTGTGTTGGGACTTTCATGATGATGTTGATGCTCATGATCATAATTAAAGTCTGCCACAGCATAGGAATGGTGTAGCTTGTATAAAACTGGTGGGTGGGGATTAGCAGCAGCAGGGGGTGGTGGCGGGATGATTTGGTGGCAGATCAGCATTGGGGGAGGAGGTATTGGATGGACCTTCCTACTTAAGAAAAAAACTGTGTATGTCCCTGGGCCCATTAATTGTGGTATGATGGTGATCTAATAGTTTAATGAAGAAGACATGGCCAGACAGCCTTAGCAGTGTCTTATTTCCCTGAGACATCTATCATTGGGGGAGAGTCAGGCGGCCCCCATATACATGGTCCCCCGCTCCTGCTGAAATCATCATGTTTGGCTGCCAATCATCTAATGTGTATGGCCAGTTTTGTGATCACTTATCTCTCTCGTGATCTATCAGGGACACTCAGTTCATTTCAGTCAGCAGTATTGCTGATTCAATGCCCCCTATATCATGGTTACACGCAGAAAGTAGCTAAAAGAGAACTGAAGAATTGTAACACCAGCCAAAAAAAAAGATATATATATATATATATATATATATATATATATATATATATATAATTAGAATAGCTAGATCCTCATACCTTAGGTAAAAAGTGTAGTTGAAAAGTCTCAAAGAATTCTGTCCCAAAGAACTTGCAGTCTAATGCTTCACAATATAATGGGTGATAAAGACAATTAAAAAAGACATATTTCCTAGGAAGAGCTGTGAAATTGCTAGCACTGAATTTTTCCTCACTCCTAGATTGGTGCTGGATGAAAATGAGATTCTTTCAGTTTCCTTTCTCCTGGCTCACATTATCTGCCCCGCTCTGCTCTGCTTACTTGTCCAGTCTGGCCTATTGGAAATGACTCCAGACGTTCCAATAATGCTTTCAATTGTAACAAATTATATCCACAGCAAGACACTGGAACACGCTATTTTCACCTCCCTCTGGCTTGCACGGGCTGATTTGCAAACACTCGCTCGTTAGCATATAAACACAAGTGGGGGCCGCTATATATGAATATTTAATTTTTCTGTCGATTCGAGCCAAAAAACATGGACTTTAACCGCTTCACTACTCAAAATAGGTATTGGAGGAGATTGCCCAGCTGACATATGACTGGAATAATATTGTGGGTGATATGATACAGAGAATACCTTACATGAGAGTCATGAGTAAATTGCCAACGTGGAAGAAAAAGTCAACTTTATACTCCAGCTGTGGATTCAGCTTCATTAATTCACCTTGTATGATATCTATGATGATTTGTACGTTCTTGTATTTTTAGTGGCATATTGTAAAATAAGGAAATGATCCCATAATAAGTTGCCTTCAAAGGGGTTCTATTGAAATGGAATTTGTGCTCATTATTTGGGTGTTGCGACACCATGTTCTTAGTGCTTCCATAGTCCTTCCCGGTGCCTAGTTGCATGCTTTCTCCTACATGCCAATGGGTAAAGGAGCCATGTAGCAGGGTTTCTCCAAAGGTAAAACATATTTCTATTTCTTTAATGTAAATTGGCAGTCTCCACTAACATTAGGTTACTCCCCACCCAGGACAGGCTGTAAGCTAAGCAATCTTCTTGTATGTGCACTGTAATTTTGCTTTCTCATTGTGATCTTGGGTCATGACTTGCCTTGTAGGCTTGAATTTTCCTATTCAGTTTTACAACCTCACTTCTGTCAGTTGAGCTAAGTCTTTGTCTATGACTGATATTCTAACTTTCATCCCAAGAAGGGAGTTCTTGCCAGTTTTCAAATAGGCATTAATGCTGGGTTGCAAAGGCATGTAAACCATACAAGCAGTGAATGCAGTTGATTTTGGCTAAGGTTAGCACAATGCCAGGATAAAAACCCTGCCATGCCCACTAGGGTAAAGGTACTATAACTTGTTATTGTAGTGTTATAATCTGGTCCTTCCAACAGTGACTAAATAAATGGACACTGGGCAGGGAGAAAGTAGCAGAGTTGTAGGGACTTTTATCAGCAAAAGCTCTTGTCATCTGCTCTAGATTGGGAGACTTGCCATCTGATCCTGGGTTGCTCAAGCCAAACAATACTTAGAAAAAAAAGAGAAGGTACAGTTGTACTGAGTATCTCACCGCTATGTTGTGCAAGGAATTTAAGCCACTCAATTTCAGTGTTTGTTGTTCTGTAAGTGTCATATACTAGAATATACGCAGGTAATGCGGAGCCTTTAAATTTTAAGCCTAGATTTTTCATAGTCTGTTCTTTCTGTACAGAATACTGAAACAACAACTTTAAGACCGTCTGCTAACTAGCAATGTATAATTGCAGACAAAGAAACCTGAATGTTGTCACATTGCCAATATTCTTACAAAGTTAACGTGTACTCTGTGGCAAGGATACAGACAATAGATTGTATATAAAACAGCTCCAAATAAATTATTTAATTAGCCATAGACAATAAACTAAGAGAAGCAACCCAACAAGCATGAATCACTGGAGGAAATACAGGCTAGAATTAAAGGTCTACTTCTCCTACAGTACTGTACGCTGGCTGCATAGGTTTACAAACCCCATTCTAAGGCACTAGGCTCTGACGGTCAACAGTTGGAACTATCATGCCGATCCAGCACAATGCCATGGCTTAATTCCAAGTTTTTGAGGACTAAGAAGACTAAAGTGTTTTGGGTTTTTTAGTGATACTGCTACCTTAAGGGCAAAATGAGATTTACTTTGGTCCACTAGAGTCCACAATTTTGAAGGCTATGGAGACAATTATGCACAAAATCTGTTATCCCCAGATAAAACCACTATCAAACCTTTTTAGAATTGGTTGGGTAAGTGTAGTCCTGTGGATACATTTGAAGTACTGTATAGCTTTTTTCCTGATGTATATGCCAAATATAGGGCTTGGAACTGGAGGTATGAACACCCACAACATGACAGGTCACATGAATCCTGTGATATAGGAACACAAATTCCACTTAGAGTACCATTACACTGTGCAGTCAACACATGGCCATAACATGGCCACTCCGGGGACAAGAACTGGGCAGCCATGCCATTTTCTACAGTATTCCATTAAAATTCATTACATGAGTATTATTTATTGAGCATTCCATGTTAGTAGCAGCGAGGTTTTGTAGCTTACCACACAGGCATCACTTAGAAATACTCATTAATCATTCAGTTTGTAATGAATTAATGGGATTAATGGAATACTGTAGCATCTGGCATAGCTGACCAGTTTTCATCTGCACAAAATATGCTATGACTGATCGTAGCCATAAGGTGTCCAGTGTTTTACTGAAAAAAGCACTGAGTTTTAATTAAGTATAGTATATAGTATAGTATTTAGTAAAGTTGGCCATACACATTAGATTAATATCGCCCAAACTTGCCAATTTTGGTGGATCAGCCAACCATCTAATGTTTATGGGGTTCTCCTGAGAAGTGTATGGTAGCAAGTTATTCCCTTCTCCCCATTCAGAACATATGCATGTATGCCTGAACTGGGCTTGGATGTCTATGGGGGCATTGGGAGGAATAGTTGTTGGTCTAACAGTGTTTGGTCAAAAGTTATCTAATGCGTAAGGTCAGACATGCAATTTCTGGTTATGATGCCAGTATGTTGGCATATTCATTATCTAAACAGACCTTGATAGACACTACAATAGCAAAGCAGATTAGTCTACATACTGAGATATATACTCACATAAACACAATTGTATTGCCATACACTGTCTTACCAAGTCCTTCGTCTTGCAAACAACAAATGTGTCTTTAAAATAAGAACTATGGCTGTTATTAGACGGTTCGCAAAGGTCAACAGAGCATGTGGTATTATCACAGGCAACATAAAATCTATATACACTTAAACAACCTCACATCTTACAACTGAAGAACATACACTGTCATGTTCCTATTGTATTACACCTCTCAAGAGTCAATATTCTCCTGAAAAGGGCATTTAATCCTAATGACATACCATGCCGCAAACATGTCAATGTTAGACTTGTGAAATAGAGTTGCTCCAAATTATAGTGCTAGAGGACATTGTTTTTACCTTTTTGGTGATTTGGAGTGAACAATTTAGTGATATTTGTAGATATATGTCACATCTCATTGCTTCTAAAAGGAAAGTGCTTGACTGCCTTTCATTTTCACACATGAATTGTGGATGCGTTTCTGCAGATCATCAAAGAACGCTGAAAGACTGTATGGGGATACGTAAACCCTTGACATATTCTGGTGTCACTTCTTTCTTTTTATTAACATTTATTTGTAAGGCCAGCTATTACTTTAAATTATTTATTGGATTATATCTTATTGGAGTACTTAAAGGGGTTTTCCAGAACTATGATATTGATGACCCAGAAATAGAAAAAGTCATCAGTTTCAGACACTGTTTACCAAGCCCTTTGTATAGTGGTTCTGCTTGATATTGCAACTTAATCCCATTTATTTGCATGGGACTAAGCTGCAGCAAGGTCATGTGACCAATGGGTGTGCTGATTGGTTAGGATGCCAGGAGTTGGACCCCTGCCAATATGATATTAATGACCTCCCTAAGCATAGGTCATATATTTTCCAGTCTCAGAAAACCCCTTGTCTAATGATAACAACCCGTGCCTATATGTCCTATTAGGGCATAGTGATATTAGGTCGCTCTATGAGCTAGAAAGGAGAGCCACTGTGCATTAGCAGCTCCCATTCTGGCCTTTCCTAAGTCCCTCTTGTATTACAAAGATGTCCATTCATTTGTATGGTCACCATGTAATTCTGCAATTCCTCCAGCCTAATCAGCTGTTTGCCAGGAGTGCAGGCTAGGGTTGCATCCTAAGAGGGCTAGTTTCTAATGAGACAACCCCTTCAAAAGGTTCTCCACAGTAGTGTATTTTAAGATGAATCTGATTCATTTGACCCACCACAATCACAGGCCATATAATTACTGTACATATAGTGGTTTGCATATCACTAAGTCTACTTGCTTCTTCTCTGACTTCACATCATCAGGTCTGCTTGCTTCTGTTCTGACTTTGTACATACTGTAGTTTGGATACCACCAAGTCTACTTGCTTCTTCTTTGACTTAATGTCATCAAGTCTACTTGCTCCTGTTCTGACTGTAGTTTGGATACCACCAAGTCTACTTGCTTCTTCTTTGACTTAATGTCATCAAGTCTACTTGCTTATTCTCTGACTTTGTACATACGGTAGTTTGGATGTCACCACGTCTACTTGCCTCTTCCCTGACTTCAGCTCTGTTCCAACTAGGCCCTCAGTCTGAAAACCTCTGTAAGGGTACAAACACGTGTAGTCACCATTGTGCAGCCCATGTTTGGGCATGTTGTGGATGTACACTGAGGCAACACGAAGCTTTATTGCAAAACTGGATGGTCTTCAATAATTATTAGTATCTTATAAAATCAACGTAAAGCAGAGTTTCGGAAGATTTGCTCATCTATATGCTTTAATTTATCAAAATGTTGTTAGTAACTGAGGGTGGATAAAAGATGGTGATGATGTAAGTACTGGAGGACCTTATAAGACTTTGTATAATCTTTACATGACAAAAACACTGCATTGTAGGTGCATGAGTATGTATTATTTGGTGATACTAATTTCTTTGGCTAGCAATGGAGTGTTTGTAATAAAAAATGAAATACAAGAATAATAGGCCAGAATCTGAAATTAGTTGGGGAGAGGATAACCAATATAAAATAAAGAATAGTTGAAGCTTTGAACAAGATGCCAACAGATATAATTGGGAAATATATAGTAAGTGAATTTAAGCATGCCTGGAATGTCTATAATGGTATAATGTGGTAATAATATAAGGACAGACTTGATGGACCATGTGGTCTTTTTCTGACATCAATCTTCTATGTTTTTATAAATAAAGAAACAAAAAAGTTGAGATATATATTTGGGAAGTGACATCTAACATTAAGTGACATCTATAGAAGTTGTATAACACTATAGGTGTTACATATATTCTATATCAATATACACTGACATGTCTGGGTAGCATATGCAATGTAATTTTGCATCTACCCTGAGAGTACAACAAGCTTTATACTCTTTCGGTTATGATATTAATGTATTGCTTAGATGTGACTTTGTGGAGCTTAGTTGCACCTGCTGCTTAATATCTACAGTTACAGCTGATATCTGAAGTCAATACCTTCCGCCTCCCCAACATAACACTACACGTCTTGAAATGGCATTTGGGTTTGACAATTCATGCGAGCTGTGAAAAATAATGGCTATATATAATAATACCTGTAATGTGACAGGCAGTATGTTTTGATTTTAAACTTGAAGTTTTTGAGCCCTGGAGCAAAAATTTGTACAAGGACCCACCATATACCATATAACATTTATAGTACTAGTCTTTCTATGTACTAGTGGAGCCATTTCACTGCTGTGACCAGCTCCTGGGGTAGGCTATTCCACAGATTCACAGTTCTTACAGTGAAGAAGCCTTGTAAGGACTGTGAAACTGTGGAATAGCATATCCCAGGAGTTGGTCAAAGCTGAAACAGGTGACAGCTTCAAAAAAGGTTTAGAAGCTTTTTTAGAGAAACATAGCATTGATGCTTATGGAAATGTATAGAATGTCAGTAGAAAATTGTACAGTGACCCTCTATTCCCTGACACTGGAACTGACAGAGATAGCTAAGTACAGTGGTTGGTTATCTTGGTCAGTAGTATAGACTTGGAAAGGAGCGGCACATACTTGACTTTCTTTTCACTTAAAATGACTTCCGTCCTCATAATTGGTGGGACCCCCAGTGGTGGGACCCTCAGGTATCAGACACTGATTACTTATTGTGTGAATCATTACCTATTGTATGACATTGTATCACTGTATCTTTCTGTAAACACTTGTATCAGTCCAATACTGGGGTTGGCTATCTTGGTTAGTAGTATAGATTTGGAAGGGAGCAGCAGGGTACATGCTTGACTGTTTTTCCACTTAAATTGACTTCCATCCTCGCAATTGATGGGGACCCCCAGTAGTGGGACCCCCAGCGATCAGACACTGATTACTTATTGTGTGACATTGTATCACTGTATCTCTCTGTAAACACTTGTATCAGAGCATTCCATATATCTGTAAAGACGTGATTACATCATTATTATTAATCCTATTGCTAAACACTTTTCGTAAATAAGTCATTCATAAGTGTCCATAAAGCAAGTCAAGGAGTAGACAAACTTTGATCACAGAAGACGGCTGCCTGCAGCCAAGACAGTATTGTCTGAGTTCTTTTTCTGCTATTGTAATCTGCAACATTTTGCCCTTCCTATCAAGTAAACAAGTATTTAGACTCGGTTTAGTGGACTGATTTAAGCTTTACAAATAAAAGACGGCTGAAGTGTTACAAATAGATTGCCTCCTTCATCTAGCTGCTTTGAAAATAGACTACAAATACTCAGACATCTTTTCATTTAGAAAAAGCACTTTATCACAAAATGTGTTTTGTGTACCTTTAACCAAGCACTCTGATTTCCTTCCATGTTTGCACCCTATCTGCTATTATCAGTCAGATTAGGCAGAACACCTGCAGAGTCAGAATGACAACATTGATAATCCCGCACTTATTGTTTATACAGATACAAATTAGTTTCCTTTTCTTCGGCTCGCTTCATCGCATTTGATTTTGAGACAAGGGGATTTTCAGAGTGCTGTGCTGGAAATGGGCCCAATGTTCAGGTCAGAGTTGCTCGTACAGGTCATTTCTTATGTAGGTAGAAGAAAGGTAGAACATAATTTTCGATAAATGATTTTATAATTGGAATGATACTCAACCTCCAGCTGTTACAGCTGGATGGTATTTACTGTGACAGAAAGCATTTAAGTTTTTAGGATTTCAGGGAAAAATTATTTTATGCTCTCTGTTATTTTTGAGTTTATGCTGTAGAATCTGAAAAGAAGGAAAGATCCTTTAGTAGAAGTTGGGGCTCAATGCCCATTTGACCAATAGTTGTTTCACCTACCTCCCCCATAGATTTGTATACTTAACTTGGCCAGGTCTGCATGTGTTTTCAAAGGGGAGAGAAGAGTAACCAGCTGCCAGTCACCTATGTAGGTTATCACCCAGCGAACAAAAGCAGCCCATACAGATCCTTATGTTCACAGCGAGACATGCTGTTGCCACTAATGTATCTCTTCTCCTATTCCATTTACATGCATTACTCTGCTGAGTTGAGCATGTATTGGTATAGGAGAATCAGGCAAGATAGATGTTCAGGGACGGATATAGCATTAGTGCAAGCTGTGCAGCTGCACAGGGGCCCAGTAAGTCAGGGGACCCTATCACCTTAACAGCAGCATTATACTGACTACTAGATTGGTTAGGTCAAATGTCTAAGCTAATGAACAATTACTGGGAGGTTGTCAGAAATATCTAGTGCTCTATGCTGAGATACATACAAGAAGCTTATAACTGTTTTAGCAGTTCACCTCACAATTTTAAAGGGGCAAAGACAACAAGGTAAATATGTGGTAGTTCAAGTCTCTGCTGGCATTGGGGGGTAATGGAGTTTAAGAATGAATAATCTTATTCTTCAGAAGCTGTTTAGCAATCCTAAGGGCTGGAGTTGGTTTCTATAACTCACATTACCCAAGCCATGCTCAAAGGAATCCAGTAGACTGATATATCGGTAGATGTTTGGTGGTCATTGCACTTTAGAACTGCTTTAGAATTCCTTCAAGAACAGACAAGGATGGAAAGATGATGAACACTGTTAAACTTCTTACCTTAATAGATTGGTGGCTCTCCAAACTTGAGATGTACAAAAATATTATTAACAACCCTATTGGTTTAGTCACACTGACTTTCCAGACTTTGTGTTATTTTGTGTTATTCTTCCAGACCATTAATTCTCTTGAGACACTAATATTGAAGCACCTGACTCATGGACAAGAACCCATAATGCAAGCACCTGACTTTCAGATGTTGAGGACAGATCAGGTGCATGTGCCCTGCAGAATTACTGACCTAAATGTTGGAACAGAGCGGCTAGAACGAGAACTGGATTGAGGCTGAATCTGTGTCCTGGAGCTCAGTTTCTCAATGAACTTTGGCAACGTAGGAGATTTATACTTAACCACTTGAAGGCTATGTATTTAGATGCAAACCAAGGAATATATGTGCATTATATTGGATTGTGTGGCACTCTATACCCTGATTTTTGTGGGAACAGTTGATCTATTGTGTAGGGGGGGTCTCTCAACTCATCCCTAATGGCAGATGCTGAGGGACAGAAGCATTGGGCAGACTTCATGTCTGATCCTTTTGTTCTCGGGTAGTTAATGGGGTTGTTCAGGGAGTAATAATGTATTTATCTTATCCTGAGGGTCATTGATGATGGACTTGGTGGTTGAAGTGATGTCACAACCCCGGGGTCATGTGATCCGAGGCAACTATCTTAATGCCATCCTAATGCCCTAGAGGTGCAGAAGATTACACTTATGGGCACTGCAGACATCCTTAGAAAGGTATTGGGTTAGGGTCCTATGACCCTGGTCAAGCCACTGGCAGAAAACTGAGATATAATTAACACAATCATCATCATCATAAGAAGACGAAGAAGAGAAAGAAAAAAACAATAGGATATAAATATTGATCGCCAGTGGAAAATAATGTAGAAGTATAATATTAGCATGCTAAATGTTTTTCGGCTCATGACAAAACATTCCTGATGAATTTCATGTCTCCAGTCCCTTCTTTCCCAGCAGAGGTTAAATACACAACACTTTTCATTCTCAAATGAGCCCGCCAGCGACCCAGCCTGAAATGTATGCCCCATTAACCACTCCCTCTCATTTGCATAATAATAA
This sequence comes from Leptodactylus fallax, assembly GCA_947044405.1. Taxonomy (NCBI): domain Eukaryota; kingdom Metazoa; phylum Chordata; class Amphibia; order Anura; family Leptodactylidae; genus Leptodactylus; species Leptodactylus fallax. The sequence goes on from CAMRHE010000365.1 coordinate 1,966,064, forward strand.
GAGTCACCCACAAGTGATTTACCCTCCTAACGTGCATCATAAATAACAGATCATTTGTGCAGATAATTACAGTAATTTCCATATCAATAATACATGCAAAGCTGTTCAGAAAAAAGCAAGCAAAATACCAGCACATCAAATAATAGGATTTCTCTCTGTTATGATTTCTTCTATCTTTTTTTTTTCCTGCAGATAACATTTTTTTTTTTTTTTTAATAGAAAAAAACCCTCTTTTTATTATGCTTTATTTCCCTCTATGCTTCTCAAGTACTCAATTGCAAATAAAATCAAGGCAACGTCCAATGAAGCTGAGGATGGTCATAAATGTGTATTCAGTGATTCTGAACAAGAACAGTATTATCACCTTTTTTGTTGGAAAGAGAATGGAGCTCCTGTTTCGGTACACATTTGCCGTCAATGAAATAAGGAGCATAGAACAGACAGGCGGTTGATTATAATAGTAATTGTACGAGATGATGTTCTCACAAAAACACTTATGCACCCAATAACTTTACAATATGGTTAGCTGCAAGCATAGCAAGGGTCAGCCATTCTACCTAGATTATTACCTTGTGAATCTAGGGAATGAATGCATTACTTGTGTCTGAACACAGCTATAGGCATTGTCTGATTAGATAATGAATCATTTTAAGCTGTTGATATCTGCTCTCATTTAGTTCTTTTTATATGACTGCTTTGAATATAGAAGAAAGTTGCAATGTTTGGATACAATGTATAGAGCTGTTTAGTGTAGAAAATACGTTTACAAATATACTAATAAGAAATTACGCATTCAGTCCTCCATCAAACAGCCAGGGTGGACATCAATATCAAAGAGCATTCTCTCTGGATGACCTAGCATGCCTGCACATTACATTGACACCCCATTGATTTCAAAGGGTATCATGTAATGCTTCATTCCCCCTGTGGTGGTAAGGGAATTGACCACCTGCTACAGCCTCCTGCAGATTACTGTAGCTGTTCATTCGGGGGTCTCAGCAATGGAACAACCTGTGATAAGCTTATCATCAAAGGATTCTTGTAACCAATAGGGCGTGTACAAAGTAGACAACTCCTTTAAATATTTTGAAGACTTCATCATGGGTGAAATAAATTGTACCAATGGGATTGTGGTTATAATTATGTGTATTATTTGTAAATGTCTTCAATGATATCTACTTATATAAAAAGCAGAGATAGCTGTGGACAGTAAAATCATGTATCCATGTTTCTCCTCAGACCAAAATGAAAACCAACCTGTGAAAACATGGGGATAACATTATTTTAAAAAGACCCCATCAATACTTTTATGATTATATTTTAAATTAAATAGAACGCTCGCTGCATCTCTTCATGTAACTCTTTATGCTGTTCTACTGTTATTTCTCCTTGAAATTCATGAATAGATTGACAACTATAATTTTTTGTCAAAGGGGTGTGTCCCTATACAGGCTGAAACTCTCAGCTCTGATTGGACAATATGAGCATGTGTAGGGATATACCCTGAACTGGTGATGCCCTGTTGTCAATTTATTAAAATATTTGTATAGGAAATAATAGAAGTAACAGCACAACACACGCAAGAATTCTAGTGTAATTTGTGTCAAAAACTGAAGTATATGCCTTAGACCTCATTATATATGTGTTTTAGGCACTTTCTAAGTCTTGCACCCCAAGTTATTATGTCCACTAAAGTAATGGACATATGACGTATTTGGTAAAAACGGACACTAACGGACAACAGATCAAATCCCATTGAAATCATTGGGATTTTTAATGGATTTATGACGGATCTTTTAGTGTCCATTTTGTAACAGATGCTAGCAACTAACTAACTAACAGTAGTGTAAAAGCCCTGTAACAGTTTTTGTGCCTTGGATGGTAGGTGGGCAGGCACTTGTGAAATGGGGTGTAGTTTAATATGCTAAAATGTGAGACAGAAATTGCACCAAAATTTTGGAAGTTGCACCAAAATTGTAGCTATTGTGCCAAATAATTGTGGCAAAATTTTGTCGGAATCTAAGCCAACTAATAAGTGGTATAAAGTTAGACTGGACAGATTAAAAGTACGCCAGATTTTTAAACAGCATTAGAAAATTTGGACAAACAGGTGCAGTTTAAGACTGACTAGTCTAAATGTTTCACAGTTTTAGTTTATCTGCCCTTTGTTCTAAGACAATTTTCTCCAAAATTTTTATACTATGTGGAGTGCAGGTATTTATTAAAACAGACATGTTGGGAGTGGTGACAGGTCCTCCTTTATGTCCTCCTTATCCCACAAATAGGCGTCATAGACATCATGTGACAAAAATTGATATTCTACTCCTCTAGCTTTCTCTCTTTCTCTCTCACTTACTCACAAACAGCTTGGAGGATACAGAGAAGTGCTAAGCAGTATTGATGCAAATAAAAGTACTGATGAGAAAACTTACAATTAGCTGCAGCACCATATCCGTACCGGAGTCTCTACGTCTACCACACTTCACTTTTCCTTTCCTCCCCCTCACCTTTCCATAAAATTCTACAGACACATATAATTTGATACTTCAGTGAGCTGACAATGTCTTGGAAGGACAGGACAGTAAGGCTAGGTTCACATCTGCGCGGGAGACTCCTCCGCAGATTCTGCCTAAAATTGGTGGAAGAAACATCCTTCAGGAAGGACTTTTCTTTCTCCACAGGTTTCAGTATAAAACTGGCGGAAACCCGGCGGTCCCCATTATAGTCTATTGGGTCCTCAGGTGTCCGCATGTAACCACTTTTTAACCATTTGGGTCCCCATGCGGACCCAATGGACGGAGAGCTGAAAGCTAGTGTGAACCTAGCATTAGGTGTATAAGGGGGGAGGGGGACCAAAAGAGCCAGATAGGAGGAGAAGTATTTTCTCTGATCATATATATTACAAATTACTATTTAAAGTAATTCAATGAATATGAATGGATTATGTAACTTACTGATTACAAGGGCTGGCAAAAATGTATGTATTCCTAGTATCTTATATATACAGATACATACACAAACATACAGACACTCAGTAGTATGATTTTGGTTGAGCAGAGGCACTATTTGTTTCCTTAAGTCAATAGATGTAGGATGTAGACCCATATAAATGTATCTCACGTCCATTGACAAGAAGTAAGCAAACAACCCCCCCCCCCCCATGCCGAAATCTGTAGGACTAGTGCTCAGCGGATGAATTGCTCGGTTAATTCAACTGTATTAATGAACTCTTGGAGAAGCTCTTTAATGATATAAGAAGAGACAGGAAGAGATGAACAAGGGAAATATCTCTACATGTCATATTACTGGAATCATTCTCATTTAAACAGAGAAAAATTGATCTGAAAACACATATCTGTCCTAAGCTGCTACTGAACCTCAGAAATTGTTCTGTTTCCGTAATATCACACATGATTCCTTCAAAGTTAACCCCCTGGAGATCTAATATAACACCCATCTTGCCATTTTTGCACCCTATCTTGAATTAAGCCTGTCTAACGCCTATCATCTGCACAGGATTACAAAATGGCTAATTTTACTCCTAGTACAAACAGCTTTATAATACCCCTATAGACTGTCTGTGCCGGCCATGGAGCAATCTGTGATTAAATCTTATCTTTTCTGTCCTGAGCATCTTTTGGGCAGAGAGAAAGTGAAACAAATCTAGCTTATCAACTCCGCTCAGGTTCAGCATGGCTGCAAATGCTAATGTGCCGATGTCTATCTGTACAGCCCAGGCTGTGTGTACCATTGCAGCTTCACATAGAGAACACATAGCAGAAAAAAGTGAAGATACTGGACCTGGGGAACAATGGCCTGTTCCTTGTACTAGACTTGGCCAAAGTGTGCAAGACAAAGGCCACTTGACAAGGATTTATGTGGATTGTGAGCCTTGGCTGGTACTTTAACATACAGTAGAATAAAAAAGGAATATTTAGAATCAGTCTAGGGAAGTAGGGTAATACATGCAAAGGGCTGGGTGGTCTTCAGATTTCCAGCCATGCTAAGCATATTGGTGTTTCGGTTATCCAAATCCGTTCAGCTATTCCAAAGATATAAGCCCTTTTAGCGTTCATGCAAATTAGAGTATACTAGCCAAGTAGGCAGTAACCCATATAGTATATAAGTTGTCTTGCAGCTTGCAGTCTTAAGTCTATTTGAAGATTATTGGCTGTGAGATTCACCTGTGTGTCCATCCCATAAAGGCTATGAGACAGTGCTACATTGCTACACTACCTACACCCTCAGCTACAGTTTTTAGGACGAGTAAGCAGTTCGGCTCACCATACGTAAACATTACCGAGAGCCACGCTGTTTCGGTACAGGTGATCTGTGGAGGTCCCAGGTGTCAGACCCCTGCAGATCTAATATTGATGGCCTATCTGAACATTTATTTTCAGCTTCAGATGGGAACATTGTATTCAGTGAAACTGAGAGGATGGGCTTACATTAATCTAATGTGTATGGCTAGCTTTACAAACAAGGTATCTATATCTCAAAAACACAAAGGATTTCAAATAACCCACCTGTATGTTTTTGGATTGCAGTATCCAAAGGAAATCAACACAAACACAGGGAGAACATACTAACTTAACACAGAAGTTGCCTTAGCCTTAAAATCCAAGACCTCAAAGCAATAGTTCCAACCACTGAACCAGCAAAAGCAGATGTACAAGAGCCCTGTAATATGGAAATGCTGCTAATATATGTCATTAGCATACATGCCGTTTCTTCTCAGCAACAGAACCACATTTTTCATTTTTTTCCATTCACCAATCCCATTATGCTTTGTTTTTCACAGTTTCACAGATCATGCATATATTATAGTAATATACATTATGTGACGTATTGGGTTAGTAGTAAGCTCCATTGAGTGCAGACTGAGAAGTAGGATACTACTGTTGTTCCGTTCTCTGAGATAGAAATGGGGCAGTGCAGCAGGTTTTAGAATGTAGTGTAATGGAAATAGCCACTAGCTCCACTACAGCATGACCTCATGAACTATACATAGTAATGGGCTAAAGCCCACCCACTCCTATAACACATTGTTGTATGTGACCGCACAGTGAAATGCTTGGAATTCTGTGTGCATTACATTTAGCAAAGACATGTACTGCGCTCCCAATAGGACAGCTCTTGTGCTAGACCTCTGATTGCCCGGCATGCTTGCAATTAAGGATCTATTAAAGTTTTTTCCCTGCTGGATATTGGTGGGCAATTTATTGAATAATTTTCTGCCTACAATTGACAAGAGCAGATGATTTTGCCCTTTACAAATCCCTAATGTCTCAGTTAAAGGGGAATGTCAGTATTATTAGAATTTTATATACATATATATATATATATATACCTGTATATATATATATATCAGAAATGAGAATTGTCATTTGGCACAACTCATTGTATTAGAACAATATGAGACCTATTATTTTACTTTGTGCAGGACTAGCTTTATCTTATTACAAAAATAAGTGACTTTTATATTCATCTTTTGCCAAAATCTTTAGTGATGGTGTTGACTAACATGGATACTAAAACATGAATAAATAAATAAAATGGGTTGGATTTACTCAGACTGGCGTTTCATACAGACTGGCACAAGGTGCTCCTGAATGATCAAGAAGTGTCTTAATAAATAAGGTGCATGCCCTAGAATGGAGGTCTGTGTCATTCAGGAACTGGCATAAATTTTCTGTATGACTCATGCCAGAAAACTGGCCTAAGTTATAATAAAGATGCTGGGCCGAGGCATGCCTGCCCCACTCTCTGCCCCACACCACCCACATTCGTGGAAATTGGGGAGCGAGATACAGAATGCGCAAATTGCACAAGAAAGGGCCTTGAGCCAAAGATGTACCACATTACCACACAATGGTGCCAGAAAAATGGCGTAGATGTGTTGATAAATGACCCCCCCCCAAAGTGTTTCGGAATTATAGTTATCTGAAACTGATCTAAAGGTAGCCATATACATTAGACTTACTGCAGGTCTGCAGGACCAGCCGACTATCTAATGTGTATGAAGTCAGCATATTTTTTTGGGAAAAGGATAAGACATGTTGAATTTCAACATGCCTGATCCTTTGTTCTTAAGTGAAGTAAGATCCTTTCTCCTTTGAAAACACATGCACACTTAGCCAAAGTAATCTAGCATGTGTATAGAGTGCTGACAGGAGCAGCCTCATGACATCTTGCTTCAGTATGATGTATGTTTTAGCAAACTACCCTAATGGTTGCTGAGAAGGTTTCTCTGACCAGTATATTACGCTAAAGCGTCTGCTGAGATGTACAGTAATCTCTTCATTCCAGGTATCTAAAGAAGAGGAGCTAAAGAAAGACATCTCTCTGTGATGTTAAAGCTCTGGCATTCAGTCACGTCATTCTTAATGAGAAATAATTACCAGTACTTTGCCCTTAATTCTACCACTGCAAATTACAGCTAGAGACTTTGGATGGAGCCGTCGGTAATAAAAGTGGAAATGTGAACTTCAGTTTTTTACAAAGTCCTGACCAGCCCCTGGCCGCTGAGATCATGCTTTTTTTTTTTTTTTTTTTTTTTATTCATGGAAAATCAAATCACAGTCCTCAACATTTTAATTGAATAGCATCCCTTCAGGACATTAGACTATAATGGAAGGGCAGGTGAGCACTCAATTCTCCTTGTGACGTGCTACAGAGCCCGAGAACAGCACCCGAGGCAACTAAACGTTATGTAGATGTTTTTAACTGGCTTGGCTCTGCTGGGATTTCAACTTAAAATGTGGCTTCCATAGGGAACTCGCTCGAGCAAGAATAATTTTAGCTTGGCATTGTTCCATTGTGTAAAAATATATTGGTAGTAGTCACAGGCACTTTCTGGCTGATGTTTGCATTTTCAGAAAATTCTGACCTCACATTTTAACACCACTGCCATTAATGCTCATTGATCATCTTCAGCATAAAGCCTCTGGCAAAAAGGAGTCAGGTGAAAATGGTAAAACAATTATTTAGTTCTAAAAACAGAATTCTCACCTACTTGGCCCCAAAATATGTTTTACTTTGCAAATATGTATTTTGCAGAGATCAGGTCCAAATAATCTTACATAGACTGTTTGAGGACCTACATGTTCTATGGGTGACATCTTTAAGGGTAGAGGTCAATGACAACATGTGGTCATGACATTGAGGTCACGTTGCAGTGATTTAACCACAACTCACAAGTGGCAACATTTTTTTTTTCTTACCAGTGGTTCGACATGTTGGCAGTTGCAGATACTATTGTGCAATGGTTGCAGTAAAGAGGTCTTAGCACAAGGGTCAAACCATATAAGTGGCAGTAAACACAAGGGTAAAATCCATATTAGTTGGCAATAAATTTAATACTGTAGGCTTTTTTCCTTTTTAATACCATATTTGGTGTGGGGCAACTTCATCCAATGTATTTGGCAACGACCTACAAAAGATTGTGAACTTGAAAAGTTTGCCCCAAAACTGGTAATTTTGAGGTGTCCAGGGCGTTCCCAAGATAAAGCTGAAATATTCCTACTATGGAGATTTAAAGGGGTTTTCTCTTCCCTCCGGATATGCCATAAATGTCTTAGATGGGACCCACAGTGATTAGAGAGGTGACAGTACATGTGCAGCTCTTTACTAAGTTCACAATTCAGGGGTCTCTAACACCCATTTTTAAGATAATTGGGTTTATCATAAAGATGCTTATAGCATTTCCTGTTAGCAATAACTGTCTGAGATTGGAAATCCACTTTAAATATTGGTAAGCATGTTATTAACACATTATTCCCCAGCAGAGATTATGAAATAAGGTTTCTAAATAGAACATCTATATTAATAACATATATAGTGTATTCTGTATTATGAGTGGTTGAAGTCTAACAGGAGACCTTTAAAGGGAGTCTGTCACCAGAACCCAGCCCTGCAGATAGATTAGGGTCACCACTTGTGAACGCTGCTATCGTTCTTGAGCTATTGCTATGTTTGTCAATATACACAAGAGCTCTTTGCAGCAATGAGGATGTTGTCTCTTACCTTTTTGGAGCAATGGCAACACCCTTGTTGCTCCAAAAACCTAATTTCCATATTGAGAAACACTAGAGACATTAATTCACAAGAGGGAAAACACATTCAAGTGACCTATGTATCTATCTTCAGGACTAGGTTGATATGCTTTGATTCTGGTGCACAAACAATTGTGACTTTTTATGCCATGTTCACCAAAACATTGGGGTACAAGGATTAATAAATCTGCCCCACTGTCCCTCTGGTAAGCTGGTCATACACATTACATCAATGTTGGCCTAACCTATCACTTTTGGTGGGACTGGCTGACCATCTAATGTGTATGAGGGAGCACCAATTTTCCCTGATGGCAGATGTTGGGGGACAGAAGACTCGGGCTATTGGATTTCAACATGCCCCGTCATTTTGTTCTCAGGGAAGACAAGCCTCCACTAGGCAATGGCAATGGCTTACTCCCTTTCCCTGATTGCGTGTGTATAGTAGAGTTGGCAGGGATAGCTGTCTATCTAAAGTCTATGGGCCGCTTTAGAATTCTGAAGTTGAAGAAGTATCCTGAGAATTGAGAATTTTCTTATCAGTTTTGCAATCACTTTATCAATGGTCATTATGCCAAAAACTTTTTACCTTTGTTCAAAAGTCCTGTAAATATTTGTGCAGTAAAGACAGTTTGATGGCAGAGACTATTATAGTTAACAGCACGAATAAAGCTTTAGATAGCGTTATTAAGTAACTGTATAACTAACATCACATCAACATCAAACTCCCTCTGCTGTGTAAGGCCCAGCAGGCGAAGGACAAAATAATTGGTGTTTTTATTACATATGTTATGATTGGGGTCTCCCTTCTCCGAATCAATCGAGTCCAAGGCAGTTGGGTAATTAAATCAGATTATATACAAGCAAAATGTTATCATGAGCTGAAAGTCAATGTTATAGCCTGCAGTCCCATCATTGACTTAGCTCAGGCATGCAGTAAAATCTAATTAATATTAAAGGGAACATTTAGGTGTTCGATTTTATTGTGTCGAATAATCCAGGCTACGGAGTACTCAGCAGATCCCTGAGCTGTAGGATGTATTCTGCAGTCCCAGTGATAGTACAAGACTGTTTATTGCTACCGGCTGAGCAATGTAAGTACAGGACTATCAATAAAATCAGGAGGTTTTCTTGGAAATTATCATTGCATTGATACATTCTTAAAAATATTGATGTTTTTCACTGCCTCTCCATTTAACAAAAGAAAAGTTTCTATCCTACAGAGAATGGGGAGAATGTATCAATCCCTGTATGCCAGTTTTATGGTATTGTGGCGCACATTTGACACCAGGTCCTTTCTTACCACAACCCCCGTTCTGTGCCTCACTCGTCGCATTGTGCAAATATGAGCGGAGCAATGCGGGCTACTCTGATCTCTACTCTGGTGCACAGGAGTGTAACTGATTTTTTAGGAGGTCAGAGCATCTTCATAAATCAGCCATGCGCCATATGGGACCTTTACTAAGACTGCTGTACGAAATGCCAGTCTTAATAAATCTGCCCCATTGTATAGAGCATTGTTACCCCACAACACATAGAGCTTTGCCTGACCCTCTTAGACAATACCGATCATGTCCAGATTATGAAATGATATATAGGAGTAATTTTTCAAGAATCACTTCAAATACATTTTACTGTATCTTTGTACTTGTGTATATAGTTTGGAGCTCATGGGGCAAAAACTAGGCTGGTTGTGGCCAGGTATGCCTTACTAAAAATATTATGATAGATGAAATTTGATTTTTGTTTCTTGCTGTAGAATGAAAATGTTACATGTAAGGGTATGTTCACATTACCGTTATGAGCGCCTGTTGCTCTCATCCTTCATAGGATGAGAGCAATGGACATTAACAGTAGTAGGGTGATGGACACATCCTCATTGACACTAAATGAAAAAAACATGTTTGTTTATTTTTCCTGCATGCACAAATTTTTCTCCCATCAGAAAAATATAAAACATGATCAAAGAAAGATTCTGTAATGTTTTTTATATGAGGCTGAATGCAGACGAACACCAGGCAGAGGGGGCTCCATCTGCATCAGTCACTTAAGGTCTGTTGCTCTCAACGCACATTCATAACAGGAGTGTGAACCTACAGAAAAAATTAGGCCAGGGAGGTAAAAAAAAAAACAAAACAAAAAAAAACATATTCACCTGTCCCGGTGCTCCGTTGCCTCTCAGCGTGGGCCGGTCCTGCTGCTATGATGACTTCTTGCGGTGGAAGTCCTTGCCGGCTGTGACTTCCAGCAGCCTCAGTGGCCTAAGGAAAGAACCCGGGAACGTCACAGGTAGTAACGTCCAGTGTCCTTCGCTGAGCCCATAGCTTGGCCTCAGCAGTTGCATGCAGTGGGGAACTCTGCCGGAAGAAAACACTGGAGCAGCTGGACTGCTCTGGGAGGCATCAGAGCATCGGAGACTGGTAAGTATGTTTTTTTTTTTTTTCACCTCCCCCTGCCTAATTTAAAAAAAAAAAATATAATTATCCTGGACAACCCCTTTAAGGCAGAGGGGACACACTGCACAAAAACTGTGTTTTTTGTTGCAGATTTTGCTGCATATTTTTGAGCCAAAGCCAGGAGTGGATTGAGCAGAAGGTAGAAGTATAAGATCTTCCTATATGTTTCCTATTCCTTTTGTAGACATTCTTGGCTTTGGCTCAAAAACGCAGCAAAATCTGCATCAGAATGGAGAAGTATATGGGCTACCTTTATATTCCTCATTCCTTTTGAAGCCACTCTTGGCTTTGCCTAAAACACAAAAACAAAAGCAGCTTTTCTGCAACGTGTGGCCTCTGTCTAAGTTTATAGTGAGATATAAAACTTACATCATACAAAGCATTTTGGCTTGTGGCTTTTTTGTATATTTTTGATGTTTTTTGTTTTTTTATTTCAAAACAGAATATGCTTTGGGTAAAATGCTCTTTCTCCCATGTTTTTAATAAAAAAAAAACACTTGTAAAAACTAGCATTTAAAAATGCTGCACAAGTAACATTTGTGGAGGAATCATGAAAAAAAATATTAAATATATATTATACTGGAGTTATCTAAGATAGTGTTGGACATCAGAAACGGTTTGATCATTTTAAGCTCTAAGCGGGATAATGGAGCCATAACTGGCACACACGCAGTAACAGACAGACTATGGTAAGTAGGGGGTGAGGTCTGTGTTCTCTATTAGTCAGGGAATGGACTCTTCCACTGCCGCTCACTAACTACAGCTCGGCACTGGAGCTTTTGAAGTCGTGAAAAGACTGCTGTTTATTTCTTATGCTGAAAGGGTTTTTACTTTGCTGGCTGCTAAAGAGCTACATTGTATGTTTGTTGTTGCTGTAATAAGCAGAATAAAAGACTGCCCTCGCTTGCCCCAGAACCTTAGTCATAACTTTTTGAGCAGACTACAATGCAGTCGTATGAATTAAAGAAATTTTCTAAAGCCCAAATCTGTACAAATAGCTATTCAGGACCTGACCTATCTAAATTAAAATTTGTTTAAAATCGCTAGCGCTGGGCAGAGCCTTAATTTAAGGGGATTTTTTAATAGAGGGGCAGGGGAATAATTCACAGTAGTAGGCATTATGTACCTTTTGCCTGTACCTATTCAGATCTAGCAGGTATTTTAAGACTAGGGCTGCAACAGTGACTTGTTGTGGAACCAAAGATCGGCAGGTATCGGCCATATTGCAATCCTTAGTGTGCCGAACAATATATGACTTGAAGTCACGACGAAACTCTGGGAGTTTAAATACAACTCCATTTAGTGAAACAGTAATATCAGTAAAGGAGTCGCAAGGTAACCTGGCGATCTTTGGTTGCATGACCAAAATCGTAGCCCTAGCTTTAAATTGGTGCTCAATTTTTGCAGACACCTTCAATGTCCTAATAGAAGATTGCATAAGTAGCAATTTCCTATTATAATTGCTATATTTTGTTATTTCTGGTGATGTCGTGAAGTTGGACAAATTCCTCACAGCTCCTGTTTTATGATGCCCTGTATCTGCATCCTATTGACAGTCTATAGGCTCATGTACATGGCTGTATTACAACTCAATTTCATATCTTAGGGCTGCTATAGAGATACATAAGGCCTCTACTGTAACATACTTGGTAACTCTCCCAGAATGTCTGGAAGTCTGCCAGGAGAAGGGAAGACCTCCCAGGGTCCCATAAGAAGTCTCCCACAACCTGCTAGGATACTGTGATTCACAAACATTTTCTGTGCATGGGAATGTGACATTATCATTTTCCTCAGCCATGGCATCCAAATACACAACCAAGGTATGTATAAGAGGGGAGCTACCTGTAAAACAGGGCAGGCCAACAAATATTTGCATGCTGCATTCTTGCCCTTCGGCCATTTTTTTACTGTGTTTGTGTGAATGTAGCCTTAGATTGCATTAATCGATGACTGACAGAAAAAAGCAAAAAATAATTATTGGGCCTCATCATAAATATTAGAAGGGGCTCCTCTTGGTGACATATCTATCCTTCCTGAACACAGATGGTTAAACGTCTTGGAATGGAATGAGCGTCTTAAGACGTGGTCTTCCAGCAAGTACATTGGATTGGTCCCATCAGTCTGTTAGGAATTTGATAGTATCTAAATTCAGAGAGACAGCAGGTCTGAAATGCCACAGATTTAATTACCGGCCTATCAAAATTCCTTGCAGGAAACAGCCGTCTCAAGTCAGGGCGGTTTGCCGCGCACTTAGATTTTAATTGTCTTCTCAGGTGCTAAAGGAGATCAGCTTCATGACGAACCCTCTCCCCGTCTTCACGCTTAAAGTCACGATAACTGACCATTAACCCAGCGTATTAAGATGTGCAAAATTCTCCCTGCACAGAATGGATTGTAACTCAAAAGGCAGTGCCCCAAAGCATGAAGCCTGGCAGTGAATTCCTTGTGGACAATGATAAGGTCGTTGAACAAGGTGACATGTTTCATATGCAGGCATCAGTGCATAGCACAGTAGCTACTCATTGCTGGTAAGTGAGCAAGATCTAATTGGTGGCACAGCGATGCCAAGTGCTTAGGCTGAAGTATAAATAGACAAGCCGAAATAATGCATTACAGAGAGTATAAAGACACCTTTAGGGAACTCAATGGGACTCATTTATCAAAATGTGTAACCAGTAGAAACCCATCCCAGAAAAACTTTTATTTCTTATACTACTCTGGAAATATGAATGCTGCACTGCGGTTGGTTAAAGAGATTTTTTTTTCCATAACCAAATTTCAATTTACAGACAATGAAAAGTTAAACTTTTTTGCAAATATAAGTCATTAAAAAATTTCAGAGTTCTAAAGATTTTCTCTAATCATCTTAGCAGTGGCTGTCTTTTGCCTTGTTCAGTTGCCAATGTATACGTACGTGAATGTAGGAACTTTCTATGGTCTTGTACTTCAGAGAGACCCAGTTAGGATTTTCTTATTGTGGCCGGGTTATCTTCTCATACATGTAGTGTCCATGCTTAAAGGGGTTGTCTGGGGTAAACTAAAAATTTAATACTGAGCTAAACCCCTTCTCCCTGCCTAACTTCTAATTGACTCCCTTTTCAAAAAATGTATATTTGTACATTTTCTGATTTCCCGGTGACGTTCTGTTTCCCCAATACATCACAAATACTCCTCTCCCCCTCGCACTGTCCCCATCATACTCATCAGTCTTCATATCCTCTTCTTCTGCTGGGCGTCACTTCCTTCAGGGAACACCAGCAGAGGTGAATAGAAGCAGCGGGCCTCCTACGCATGCACAATAGAACAGCTCTATTGCGCAGGCACATGGAGAAGAGGAGACAGCAGCACCGACTAAAGTAATCTCCAGGACAAGAAGACAGGTAAGTATGATGGGGTGGGGAGGGGTTTGGGGGACTGAGTTAGTTAGTTAGGTAGGGCTAGTAGTCTGCGGGCTAGCTTGGGAATCAGGGGGGGGGGGGGGTTGTGAGGGAGTGAGAGGGGGGATCTGAGTGAACAGCAATGCATCATGGTAATTGTAGGCTAAGACAGCAGGAATCTACCCATGTAAAAAAATGCAGAGGATGCAAGGAGCTCCCAGAGAAACCCAGAAATCACTCAAAACACTGCTAAAGGTATTTGGGTGCACTTATTAACCCATTAATAGCACTAACAGGCATTTTTAAAAATATTTTTTTTACCCGGAAAACCCGTTTAACAACCTGTGCACAATAAGGAAATCAAAGGCAGGTTTCTGACTATAGAAAGTTCCTGCATTTATGATCATATCCACTGGCAACTGATCAAAACATGAGACTGTCACCACTATTATGGTTAGAAGAAATACTTGTAATATTTTTAATTATTTATACTTAAAAGTTAAGGTTGTTAAAGTTTAACTTAACAACTATAATTGTCTACAAACCTAAATATGGTTATGTTTGTGGGGAAACCCCTTTCAAATGGGCAGCAAGGCCAGTTTGCTTCCTTTAGATGAGGCCCAGTTTAGATGTAACCCATTGTTCTCATCACTATAGTATATGCTTATGACATCACAGCTATGTCTTACAGTGATGACATCACAACCGCTCCATTATAACCTATTCTAAAAGCACTTTGTGCAAACACATATATGTTTGCACAAATCTAAGTGGTTCATTTTATAAACTCAAAATGGATTGAGATACATATTTCCATCATGGGTAGTGGGGCACATATCTCAGACTCAAATGCATGGTCCTCAGGGAAGGGGCTTTGCTTGTCATTCTGTTGCCTTAGGTGATAATGGAAATGATGCTGTTCCTATTTTTTCATACATCACACTGAACATATTTTGAGTGGTTTGCATCTTATAAAAGACAAAAAAATGTCTTGTCAGTCATTTCCACTAATAATTCATTACCTAATGTACATTTTGCTGAATTCCAAAAACATACCAAGTCAGCTATAGCAGGGAAATAGATCTATATAGAAGTTGCTATAAATTGCATACCGCCTGCCTATATAAATAGCTACAATATGCATGCATCTTCCTGTATTTCCCAAATACCAAGCTCAGCACTAAGGAATACATTGAGACTATCTAATATATTAGTCCTACCTCTCTGTGAAGGACACAATCTACATAGCTGCCATTACAGCACCCAGCTTTCCTAAGCAACCCTACAGGCTCCCCTATACAAGGATCATTTACCTTATTATTTGCATCACTTCTGGTTTATTAATCTGTACTTTATAATTATTCTGTTCTTGCTAATCATATAAATCAGTTCTCCATGACTTCCTGGTGAGCCTATGATAGACAGCATCTGAGGAGGCGGAGCATCAAGGGGGAGGGAGAAAGCAGCAGCCTGATCCAATGGTGAGAAAGGGGGTGGGTCTCAGACTACCTCAGTCCCCCATGTAACTAAACTGTAGGCGCAGCTCTGACATTATGAATCAGAGCTAAAAAGCAGACAAGGAGCAAATGGAGACAAAAACATTTCCTCCTCTCTATCTACTGATTTACATATTGTTTTGAGGTCATGACTAGACAGTTGCCTTGAATTGACTTGAATTGACTTGAATTGGTTCAATTGCAATCAGGCCATGTGACCAATGGGTGTGACAGCAACAGCAGGAGCGGTGCTCAGGTGGTGCCGCTTTAGAAGGCTGAGCCGCAGGGTCCCAAGTGTCAGACCTCTGCTGATTTTCAACTGACGGCCTATTAACAAAGCCCAGAAAACCCCTTTAAGACTGGTATCACATAGACAGTTCTTACTCCCGTTTTTGAGGCAAACACAGGAGTGAATACAAAGGAGAGGAGACATTCAGTATCAATCTTCCATTTTTCTTTTTCTTTGTATCCACTCTTTGCTTTAGCTCATAAAACTGCATCAAAACAATGTGTGACTCCAGGCCTAAGGCCTCATACATACATTCGTATTCATTCACGCGTCCATGCCATTCACAGAGGGCACCCCACCCTGCCCATTTTACTGGTGTCTGCCGTCCATGGTTGATCTGCTTTTCACAGATTTTTCTATATGTTGTATGTCTCTGGGTCCAGATGTCATCTACTTTTTTCACTCTCCCATAGATCATCATTGGAGTGACAAAGGACATGCTTCTGTCTAAATAAACACATTAAAATGAATGGGTACTTATGGCATTCGTGAAAAATGCGGACATCACATATACGTGATATACAGAAGTGTGAATAAGGCCTAAGTGTGCAAAGTTATGTAGGAATACAATTCTGCTTCAGGATCCAAAACTAGACAGTAGTCTGAGAATGCAGGGTGACAAACATACAGGAGTTTATTGTAGTTTGAGTATGACAGACTATAGGCTATTATTATACCGTACATAAGACACACCAAAGGTGCATTGACAAGGTGAAAATCCAATTTGTACAGTATATAGATAATAACAATCTCAGTTGTGCTATATCTACACTTTGTATATGAAAAATACAGAATGTTTATATACATATGCTATAGATATTATGTGTATATATAGTGTATATAATATATATATATATATATATATATATATATATATGCTACAGAAGACTTCTGAGATTCTGTGTGTAGAAGGAGCTTGGCAGTCATGCCTTATGAATGTCTCAGCTACAAGGACACAGACTCGGTGCTTACTTGCAGTTTGTCAGGAATCTCATGTCGTACATAACACCATCTTATTATCATGCAGATAGATTAGGATACCTTGCTGAGCGCTTAATTCCAATCTGTAAATAGACATTCTGCACAGATAAGCACATTGGCAAAGAATACATGTGTGTAGCCCTATTTGGGGGGGGGTATGAGTATTATCCCTCCCGCAACAGACTCTGGCGCTGACCTGTGTGTATAATGGGACCTGAAGCCTTCGCTGAAGGGAAGAGTGGGAACATATATGAAATATATCAGTGCCTCCACCCAGGATAGAGCCTCTGTATTACAGGGAGGATCTCTTCCTGGGACTTACCCATGAAGTACAGTTAGTAGCCTTAACAAGGATCACTGTACTAATCTCACAGTCTGAAGAATACATACAGATACCACATAAGGTTATAACAGTAGCTTTATAAGAATCAACAGGGTAATAATACATACATAAAAAATATACTCAGAACAAAGCAATACTACAACAACCAGCAAGTCCTCAACCGTCTTAGGTTATATACCCGGGTATATATATAGATATATAGCAAGAGTCCAGTGCACAATACCTCCAGGCAACAGAAGAGATGCAGGGGCCCCTGTGGATGACTGTGGATCCTCGGATTCTTCCAGGAGATGACAGACAGCCGATCAGGAGATGATGATGATGGTGAGATTCTTCACAGGCAGCAAACAGGGCGACGGTGACGGCAGTAGATGCAGGCCTGACTACCCTAACACTGAGTCCTTAACCTGCCAGCTAAACTACTAGTGCCACCGGGCCTCTAACTAGCTAGTTGGCCTTCGGAAGCCTAACCTATCACTGCCCTGAACTATATATATATATGGATCCCTAACTACAGTTACTAGCTAGGTCCTGTGAGTATATAGGGGGTAACACATACCTAACTATATACTGTGAAGTAAAGAGGAACCAGTGGCTCTTAGACTCCCCCAGACATAACATGTCTGTCTCAGCAGCTCTGCTCACATCTCTCCCCCCAGCAGCTCTGCCTCACATGTGTCTGACTCACTGTATTTACAAAACAAAACTTGCACTAAATGCCTGGGGTCTCTGAAGCCAAACTGCAGGGGCAAAGAAGCCAGATACATTATATACTAGTAGAAATGGCAGTTCCCTACACTCTCCCTCTGGTGAAATCTTTACGTCACGTCAAAGACATACAAAGTCATAGTATACAGTCAACATTACCAATGACAATATCAATATGGTTGCTTTTGCATTTACAGAGTCACAACAGGTTAATAGGTATACATGCCAGCAGGAGCGAAAATTGGTAACATATTGACCAAAGTGGACACTGCACCCACCCAAGCATGGTATAAATGAGGCTGAGTAGTAAATCTGGGGTCCCCCAAACTATCATATGTCAGCATAGGTGGAGGGTGTCTAATTCTCTCTCCTCTCCGTACCTCTCTCTGAGGTAAACTAGCATGTCCAGGCCCTAAACTAGGGTTGTCTGCCATGGGAGGGGATGGTGCTGGTGGCGTAGGAGAGCTAGATCCCTGCTCATCTGTAGACACAGATCTAGGTACGAATTCTGGAGTTTGAGGGTTCATAGGTCTCCCTGAAGGAGAAGATACTGGTGATCTAGGAACTTCAGGAGCCACAGTCCAATCACTCTCAGGAGTTTCAGGAAGGTCAGGTGGAATATCGGCTAAGGACTGTGGAGAATCGCAGGCCGAGCCATCATTGGAGATATCCATACCATCAATCTGAGGTACAGGCAACAAATGATTTCTATGCCAAGTCCTGATCCTCCCGTCCCGTCCTTTTATCTTGTAGACTGGTATTCCAAGCAACCGATCTACCACTGTAAAGAGTTCACTCCGCCATCGATCAGCCAGCTTATGTTTTGCAGATGCTCCCAAATTACGTAG
>CAMRHE010000366.1:0-60000 GCA_947044405.1 Leptodactylus fallax
TAATAGCCTTTTAATAGTCCCACAATGGGGAAATTCAGTGTGTTACAGCAGCAAAGATAAGATAAGCAAATACAAATACAACATGTACAGGAATGTTCCATGGTGAGAGGCATTACATTAATAGCAGACAGACAGATAGGACGTAGCAGAGGGGGGGGGGGGGGGGGGATATAACAGGCAGAGAGATATTTCAGTTCTCTGTGTGTAATGATCTCCGCTTAGGTCGGTGTTGGTTGTACAGCCTAACAGCGGTGGGGAGGAAAGACTTCCGATAGCGCTCCTTCTCACACCTAGGGTGGAGCAGTCGGTCACTGACAGTACTGCTCAGCGCGATCACAGTCTCATGCATGGGATGGGACTTCTTCTTCTGCATGGAGCTCAACACGGACAGTATCCTTCTGTCACCCACCACCTGCACTGGGTCCAGTGGGCTCCCCAGGACAGAGCTGGCCTTTCTAATCAGCTTGTCAAGTTTATTTCTGTCCCTGGTTGATATACTGCTCCCCCAGCAGGCCACTCCAAAGAAGATGGCTGATGCCACTACCGAGTTGAAGAAAGTTCTAAGAAGTGCCCCCCGGATTCCAAAGGCTCTCAGTTTCCTAAGCAGGTAGAGCCTGCTGTGGCCCTTCCTGTACAGGGCCTCCATATGATCTGCCCAGTCCAGCTTATTATTAAGGAGCAAACCCAGGTACTTATAGGTGTTCACAATCTCGATGCCCGTCCCCAGGATGTCCACTGGTTTAGGAGGGCTTCTGCCTTTGCGGAAGTCCACCACCATCTCCTTGGTCTTCCCCGCGTTAATCTTCAGGTGGTTCCGGTGGCACCAGTCCACAAAATCCTGGTTCAGTTCTCTGTACTCCCTGTCATCATCATCTGTGATGAGACCCACTATTGCAGAGTCGTCAGAATACTTCTGTAGGTAGCAGCTGGATGAGTTGCACCTAAAATCTGCAGTGTACAGTGTGAAGAGGAAAGGTGCGAGAACCGTACCCTGAGGTGCCCCCGTATTACAGATCACGGTACCTGACACACAGTCTTGGGCTCTCACGTATTGAGGTCGATTTGTGAGGTAGTCTAGGATCCAGTTGGAGAGGTGGTGGTCCACTCCAGCAAGGCCCAGCTTGTCCCTCAGTAACCTGGGCTGTATGGTGTTAAAAACACTGGAGAAGTCAAAGAACATTATTCTCACTGTGTTCCCTGGTTTCTCCAGGTGAGACAGAGCCCTGTGCAGAAGGTGGATGATGGCATCATCTACCCCAATGCCCGGCCGATAAGCAAACTGGAGGGGGTCCATAGCGGTGCTCACTAGAGGGCGGAGATGTGTGAGAACCAATCTCTCCCAGATCTTCATCAGGTGGGATGTCAGTGCTACAGGTCTGTAGTCGTTGAGGTCCATAGGGTGGGGTTTCTTTGGAACTGGTACCACACAAGAAGATTTCCATAATTCAGGGACTATTTCCTGCCTCAGGCTCATATTATACATATATGTAATTATACCACACAGCTGGTCCCCACAAGTCTTAATTAGCCTTGCACTGATGTCATCTGGCCCTGCGGCTTTCCTCGCCTTGATCTTTTTCATCTCCTTCCTCACCTGGGCCCGTGTGAAGGTCAGACTGTGGCCAGATAAAGACGGATTTCTGGATTTACTGGTCTGTTGGGAAGTGGCCGCATGGGGAGAAGTCATTGTGGTGGGGGAAGCTGAAGGACATACTGGGGTGGGAGGAGCTGGTGTGTGATCAAATCTGTTGAAGAATAGGTTTAGTTCATTAAGCCAATTAACATCTGCCTCAATCTGGCAGACAGACTGTTTATGACCCGAAATTGACTTAAGCCCCTCCCAGACCCCCCTTATGTCTTTTCTTTCCATTTGCTTTTCCATTTTTTCTTTATAACTGGCTTTTCCCTGCCTGATTTGATGCCTCAGCTCCTTTTGTACTTCCCTCAACCCCTCCTTATCTCTTGTCCTGAATGCCATCTTTTTCTCCTTAAGTAGTGTTTTTATATCAGAGTTAATCCATGGTTTGTTATTGGAGAAGCACCTCACCACTTTTGTGGGTACTGTGTTGTCCACACAAAAATTAATGTAGTCTATTATGCAGTGTGTGAGTCCTTCTATATCTTCTCCATAAGAATCCTGCAGCACTTCCCATGCGGTTGTGTCAAAACAATCCCTCAGAGTCTCATCACTCTCCTCGGACCATATCCTCACTGTGCGGGTGACAGCTGGTTCTCTACGTACAAGTGGCTTGTACACAGGTCGGAGATGTACTAGGTTGTGATCCGATCTCGCCAGGGGCGGTAGGGCTGATGAGTTATATGCCTCCCTCACGTTGGCAAACAACAAGTCCAGTGTTTTGTTGTCTCTTGTGTGGCAGGTTACATACTGTGTGAAACTGGGCAGTGTGGATGATGGAGAGGCATGGTTGAAATCACCCGACAGAAGGAGGGCCTGGGGATGTTTTAACTGTAACTGGCTCAGCGTGGCTTGTAGGACCTCGCAGGCAGTGTCAGCTTTCGCAGAGGGGGGGGACATATGCAGCTATCACGATGACATGTGATAGTTCCCTTGGTAGGTAGAAAGGTCTCATGCACACAGCTAATAGTTCAATGTCCTTACAGCAAGTTTGCTCCTTAATCACAATGTGCCTAGGATTACACCATCTATTATTCACAAACATTGCCAGCTCTCCTCCTTTCCTCTTACCGCTCTCCCTTGTCCTGTCTGCCCGAAGGAGTTTAAAACCATCCAAGGAGACCAGAGGGTCAGGAGTAACTTCAGTGAGCCAAGTCTCTGTAAGTAGCATCATGCTGCACGCCCGAAACTCCTGATGATGCCTGGTGAGCGCTGTTAGTTCATCCATCTTGTTTGCAAGAGATCTCACATTGCCCATGACGGAGGAGGGAACAGCTGGTCGGTAACGCCTCTTTTTAATCCTCTGAAGAGTACCAGCTCTGCATCCCCTAACCCGCTTTTTCTTTCTCCAAAGCTCGCGGGGGATGTGTGACCAGATGGTATGCCGTCCTGCTGTGCCTCTGAGCTGCAGAATTTCCTCTCTTGTATAGACAAAGGAATTGTCTGCATACACAAAAGATCCCATTTTCAAGCAGAACAAAAAGACAGATAAAAAACAAAAAAAAGTATCACAAGGGTCCAAGTCTTTGTGTGTGTTTCTTCATAGTGCAAAGTCCTTAAATAGAGAGGTACAAAACGAGACATAGAAAGAAAAATAAGATAGAGAGTCTCAGAGCTGCTGTAGCTGGCAGCCACTCCAGCGGCGCCATCTTGGAAAAAAAAAAAAAAAAAAAAAGTGTGGAAATATTTCGGAGCAGCGCATCAATCTCATTTTGCCTCTGTTTTTTTGACCCTGGAGGCTAGAGATACCTCTAATATAAGATTTATGGGATTCTCAGACTAGGGGAGCAGGGGTGGACCCTGAGAAGAGAGTGAGGTGTTTGTTAATCTGTTCCCGACAATCCTTCCTGTCTAGCAAGGTTTCATACGATTTTGCACCACTGCACTACCTAAACCCACTGCTACACCCTGTATGGCAAGTGAACAGCGTGGCTCCTAGAAATGTTACCATTACCTGTAGCCGCTCTGTCCTGGAAAAGCTGATCTGCAGGGCCTGGCTGTTGTATCCCTGCAGATGTAATATTGATGGCCTATCCTAAGAACAGGCCATCAATATTAGAAAAATGGATAAATCCTTTAACCCCTTAACGACCTTGGACGTACTATTACGTCCTGGGCGCTAGGTACTTCGCGCACCAGGACGTAATACTACGCCCGAGGCCGGCCGCCCGCTCACTATCTGAGCGGGCGGTATCGGAACCGGGTGTTAGCTGTATCTGACAGCTAACACCCTGCTCCATAACCCCCGGTCGGCCATCACTTCCGATCGGCGGTTTTAACCCCTTGGATGCCGCGGTCAAACATGACCGCGGCATCCAAGGGGTTCCGCCGTCTTGCCGACCCCCCCGGCACCCCCCGGCGGCGAGATCGGGGGGTGCCGATATCTCTAATGTGCAGCCCGGAGTCTGCCAAGTGACCCCAGGCTGCCTGGAGCCCCCAGTACCTGGTTGATCCTGCCGATAGATCAGGAAGTCAGCGCTGTGTTTCCATAGCGCTGACTTCCTATATAGGCTGTAAGACACGAGTATGCTCGTGTCTTGCAGTCTATAGTGCTGAGCCAGCAATCAAAGCATTGCTGGCTCAGGTGTCCTAATGGGACACAAGAAAAAAGTAAAAAAAAAAGGGGGGAAAAAAAAAAATAATAAAGTATGTGAAAAAAATTAATGAAAGAATAAAGCCCCCAAAATTCCCTTTTCCTATATAAAATGAATAATATAAAAAATAAACCTAAAAATTAATAAAAACAATACATATTTGGTATTGTTGCGTCCGTAACAACCTGTACAATAAAACTGAAACCATATTTAATGTACACGGTGAAAGTCGGGGGAAAAAAAAACCGAAAAAACCCGCCAAAAGTAACGATTTTTCGCCATCTCACCTTACAAAATATGCCATAAAAAGTGATCACAAAGTCATATGTACCCCAAAACAGTACCAATAAAAAGCACAGGTTGTACCGCAAAAAATAAGCCCTAAAACAACTCTCTAAACTGAAAAATAAAAATGCTACGCATCTTAGAAGATGGCGATGCAAAAAAAATTAATTTATGTCCCCAAATGGGTTTTTGTTCTGCAAAATTGGTATTGCATAAAAAAAACATTATAAATGAGGTATCGCCGTAATCGTACCGACCCGCAGAATAAAGATAACATGTTACTTATGCTCTACGCTGCATGGTGAAAAATTTAAAAGATAAAACGCAGTGCCAGAATTGATGGGGTTGTTTTTTAATCCACCAAGAAAGAGTTAATAAAATGTATTTAATAAGTTGTAAGCACCTAAAAATGATGTCATTAAAAAATACATCTCACCCTGAAAACAACAAGCCCTCATATGGCTACATCACCAGAGAAATAAAGAAAATATAACTCGTACAATGTGAAGACAAAAACCCCAAAAATCGCCAAATCATTAGAGCATAACTGGCTGCGGCAGGAAGGGAATGTATAAGCTGTGCGAGCGTATATTAGGGTACACCCCAGATTTAGCGCTTACGAGGGATAATAAACCAGAAGTGACCCCCAGAGTGACCCCCCAATAATAGGAACTACTGGGGAAATAGTAGGGAATTTAGTGTACCCAATGTACTACGCACAGATTACATATTCACTTTTCCCCATCCGCTGTGCAGTCACGTCTGGGATACTAATGCTCGCTACACCCCTTGATGAATTCTTTGAGGGGTGCAGTTTTCAAAATGGGGTCATTCCCTAGGGGATTCCACTTTACTGGTACTTTAGAGGCTCTGCAAACATGACATGGCATCCAGATCCCAAACATCTGAATCTGCGCTCCAAAAGCCATATAGCGCTCCTTCCCTTCTGTGCCCTACTGTGTGCCCAAACCGCAGTTTATACCCACATGTATGACACTGGTGTACCCAGGATAAGGTACTTAATGTGATATGTGGGTATAAACTCCTGTTTGGGCACAGCCGGGCACAGAAGGGAAGGAGCGCTATTTGGTTTTTGGACGCCATTGCACTTTTGCAGAGCTGAAATGCCAGTACAGTGGAATCCCCTGACATGTCACCCCATTTTGGAAACTGCACCCCTGAAGGAATTTATCCAGGGGTACAGTGAGCATTTTTAACCCCCAAGTGTTGCTATAATTTATTATCCGTAAATGAATAGGCAGCTGATGATGAAAGGTGAAAATGACAATTATTCCAGGAATACGACATTTCTGTGCGTAACATGTTGTGCCCGGCTTGTATCAGAGATGAACGCTCCAAAAGCTGTTGTGCCCGGGATTCCCGATCACCAGTTTTTGGAGTGTGTGTCTGTGCAGACATAAGCTGGGCACAACATATCGGGCACTGAAATGGCGTATCTATAGAAAAATTTCATTTTTAACTTTTCATTATCAGCTGCGCATTCATTTTTGGAAATTAAAAGAATGCAACACTTAAGGGTTAATAATGCTCGCTACCCCACTTGATAAATCCCTTGAAGGGTATAGTTTCCAAAATGGGGTGACATGTCTGCGGATTCCACTTTACTGACAATTCATGGTCTCTGCAAAAGTGGCATGGTGTCCAAAAAGCAAACTGTGCTCTAAAAACCAAAATAGCGCTCTTTCCCTTCTGTGCCCGGCTGTGCCCAAACAGCAGTTTATACCCACATATGGCATTGTTAAGTACGTTATCCTGGGTACACCAGTGTCATACGTGTGGGCATAAACTGTCATTTGGGCACACAGCAGGGCGCAAATGTGAAGGAGCGCTATGTGCTTTTGGAGCGCATATTTAGATTGTTGTTTTTTTGGACGCCATGTCACATTTGCAGAGACCCTAAAATTGCCCCTACAAAATCGGGGGTCACTTCTTGGGGAATTCCAATTTACTGGCACCTCCAGGGCTCTGCAAAAATATCATGGCAACCAGAAAGTCCCTATAAATCTGTACTCCAAAAGCTAAAACAAACCACAGTGCTCCTTCCCTTCTGAGCCCTGCTGCGTGCCCAAGCAGCAGTTTATACCCACATATATAATTTTTTTGTCCCCGGGATATCCCACTTAATAGTTTTAGGAGTGCATGTCTCTGATGCCACAAAGTGGCCGCAGCGTATTAGGCACTGAAATTGGATATTTCTTTAAAAACTTTAATTTTCACTTTGTACATTAATTTTTGGGAAGCATTTTTAGGCTCGAAATGATAATACCCCTTGATACATTCCTTGAGGGGTGTAGTTTCTGAAATGGGGTCACTTTTGAGAGGTTTCCATTATATTGGTACTTTAGGGGTTCTGCAAATGCGACATGGCATCCGAAAACTATTCCAGCAAAATCTGCCCTCCAAAAGCTAAATAGCGCTCTTTCCATTTTTAGCCCTGCCATTTACCCATAAAGCAGATTACAACCACATATGGGGCATTTCTGTGTTCAGGAGAAATTGTGTAACGAACTTTGGGGTGCTTTTTCTCCTTTGTCCTCTTGTGAAAATGAAAAATTTGGGGCTAAATTGACGGTTTATTGGGAAAAAAAGTAATTTTTCATTTTAATGTCCCAATGTTAATAAAATCTGTGAAACAGCTGTGAGGTCAAAATGTTCACCATACCCCTAGATAAATTCTATAAGGGGTGTAGTTTCCAAAATGGGGTCACTTTTTGGGGGTTTGTATTATATTGGTACTTTAGGGGCTCTGCAAATGCGACATGGCATCCGAAAACTATTCCAGCAAAATCTGCCCTCCAAAAGCTAAATAGCGCTCTTTCCATTTTGAGCCCTGCCATGTACCCATGCAGCAGATTACAACCACATATGGGGCATTTCTGTGTTCAGGAGAAATTGTGTAACGACCTTTGGGGTGCTTTTTCTCCTTTGTCCTCTTGTGAAAATGAAAAATTTGGGGCTAAATTGACGGTTTATTGGAAAAAAAGTAATTTTTCATTTTAATGTCCCAATGTTAATAAAATCTGTGAAACAGCTGTAGGGTCAAAATGCTCATTATGTCCCTTGATATGTTCTGTGAGGGGTGTAGTTTCCAAAATGGGGTCACTTTTAGGGGGTTTCCACTGTATTGGTACTTTGGGGGCTCTGCAAATGCGACATGGTACCTGAAAACTATTCCAGCAAAATCTGCTCTCCAAAAGATAAATAGCGCTCTTTCCATTCTGAGCCCTGCCATGTACCCATACAGCAGATTACGACCACATATGGGGTATTGCTGTGTTTAGGAGCAATTATTTTGCAAACTGTGGGGTGCTTTTTCTCCTTTAACCCATTGTGAAAATGAAAACTTTGGGGATAAAGTGACATTTTAGTAATGTTTCATTTATACATCCCAGTGTTAGCAAAATCTGTGAAACGAATGTAAGGTCAAAATGCTCACTATACCCCTATATGAATTCTGTGAGGGGTGTAGTTTGCAAAATGGGGTCACTTTTTGGGGTTTTCCTTTGTATTGGTACTCTAGGGGCTTTGCAAATGAGACATGGCACCTGAAAACTATTCCAGCAAAATCTGCTTTTCAGACGCCCAGTGTCGCTCCTTCCCTTCAGTGTGCTGCCATTCGCCCAAACATCAGTTTACACCCACTTGTGGGGTATTTCCGTGCTCGGGAGAAATTGCATAACAAACCGTGAGATGCATTTTTTCCTTTAACCCTTTGTGAATGTGTTAATTTTAGGGCTAAATTAAGGAATTAGTGGGAAAAAATTAAATGTCTAAATTTCACCTCCATATTGTTTTAATTCCAGTGAAATTCTTAAAGGGTTAACAAACTTCCCAAATGTTATTTTGAATTATTTGAGGGGTGCAGTTTTGAAAATGGGGTGATTTATGGGGGTTTCTAATATATAGGCCTTTATAATCCTCTTCAGAACTGAAGTGGTCCCTAAAAAATTAGTTTGGGAAATTTTCTTGTAAATCTGCAAAATCGCTGTTACACTTGTAAGCCTTCTAACATCCAAAATAAATTACAGGACGATTAAAAGATGATGCCGATATAAAGCAGAGATATGGTAGATAATATGTATTAATGTATTTGGGTGGTATGACTATCTATCTGAAAAGCAGAGCATTTCACATTTTGAAAATTGCGATTTTTTTCAAAATTTCCATCAAATTTCCTATTTTTCTATAAATAAATACAAAAATATTCATTAGTGTTTACCACTAACATGAAGTACAATGTGTCACGAAAAAACAATCTCAAAATCACTTGTGTAAGTTAAGACATCTCAAAGTTATTGCCATATAAAGTGACACATGTCAGTTTTGAAAAACGAGGCCTGGTCCTTAACGCACTTTTGGGCTGGGTCCTTAAGGGGTTAAAGAGGTTGTCCAGGAATTGGAGCAACCCATGTGCCGGGCGGGAGGTGTAAAATAAACAAATAAATAAATAAATAAATAAATAAATAAAAAAGCATACTCACCTGTCCCCGACACTCCGTTGTCCGCTGCCAGTGTCCATTCAGTCCCATGCCGGCGACTCCTTGCTGGGAGTCCTGCATGTCATGTGACCGCTAAGACCAATTAGGTACAGGGTTTCTAGAAATGAGGTGCCACCATGAGACCGAAAAGACACAGGCAGGGGAAAACGGGGTGCCTGGGACCGGTGAGTATGCTGTTTTTTTATTTAATATTTATTTATTTATTTATTTATTTATTTATTTAGTAATTTTACACCTTCCTGGTGGTCGCTCCAGTTTACGGACAACCTATTTTAAGGGGTTGTCTGGGCCAAATTTTTTTTATGGCCACTTCACTGGTCCCCCCATATAGTGGCCTCATCATACTGTATGGGGAACAGTGATGGAGGCATTGTATTGTGTGGGAGCAGTGATGGGGGCTAACATCCTGAGCGGGGGACATTAAACTTTGTGGGGCATATTAAAAGGGTTGTCCAGGGTTAATCTTTTTTATGGCCTATGCTCAGAATAGGACATACATTTGTGATTGGTAGGGGGCAGACACACGGCCCCATCAGCTATACGGAGCCACTTCCGGCACCTGTTCTTTACACAACACAGGGCCGGAAGCAGAAAGCTCCATCCGCTGTTTAGTCGCCCGACGCCTTCACTGCAGCTCACTTCCCTCTGATTCAATAAGTGCTGAGATGCAGTGAAGGTTGTGCACAGTGGATAGAGCTTTCTGCTTCTGGCCCCGTATTGTGTACAGGATGGGCGCCAGAAGTGGCTCCGTGCAGCTGATTGGTCCGGGGTCGGCCCCCTACAGATCAAGTATTTATGGCCTATCCTGAGGATAAACCGTGACAAATTATGTTTGGACAACCCCTTTAATAAATCCCCCTAATGCGCCACATTTTAAAGAAGTTGTCCAGTATAATTTTTCTTCTTTTTCTTAATTATTCCGGGGGAGGAGAACCGCCCGTACCTCCCCCACAAAAAAAAAAAAAAATCACCTGTCCCCGGTCCTCCCAGCAGCACGGTCCGATCCTGCAGCTCCGCCGTTTTCTTTTGCCGGAAGTCCTTACTGGCTGTGACGTCTCAGGTCCCTTCCCTTAGGCCGCTGATTGTCTTCAAGGGTCATGTGACGTTACAGGTAGTCCCGTTCAGAGGGAACTTCTGCTGGAAGAAAACAACAGAGCTGCAGGACCAAACCACGCTGGAAGACGCTGGGAAACACTGGGGATAGGAGAGAAAGTTTTTTTTTTTTTTTTTTTCCCACCTGCCCTGGTGTAATAAAAAAAAAAAAAAAAAAAGTTATCCTGCACAACCCATTTAATGCCCCCCATGCTCTTGGCCACCATCACTGCCCCCCGCCCACCCTACAGTGGTCCCATCAATGGTACCCATACTGTATAGGGGACCAGTGAAGGGGCCACTGTATGGGTGGAATCAGTGAAGGGACCACTTTAATGGGGCAGAATAGTGAAGGGGACACTGTATGAGGGGGGGGGGGGGGGGGGGTAGTGAATTGGGCACTGTATGCACATACAGTGGCCCCTTCATTAACCCCCCCCCCCCCCCCCCCCCCTATAGTAGATTGGGTGATTACTTACCTGTCTGCTCGCCGGTCCCACTCTTTCTTGCTCCGGGCGCACTGATGTGATGTCATGTACGCTCGGAGAAGGAAGAAGCAGGAGGCGCTGGAGAGAAAGTAACTACTGCTGCTTAGCTTGTAGGCCACAGGCTCAATGGGGCCTGTGGCCTACAAGCTTGTGAGTAGTAGAGCAGGAAGCCAGTGGCTTTCTGCTCTACTAGTAGCAGAACCGGGTCGGCGATGCCACTTCTCCCCAGTTTTGCAATCCGCTTCTTAAAACCAGATCGCAAAACTGGGAAGAACCTGGCTGCATCACTTACCTCACCCCGCTCCTGCTCGCGGCCTCTCCTCTTCCCGCTTCAGCCTGGGCCCTGTGCGCCGCGAAGACGCAATGCTCGGCGCACGAGGGGGCTCCCTGGCCAGGAGCGGGGAGCGGTAAGTGAATAGGGGCCATTACCGCACCTCCACTGCCTATTATAAGAAAGCGGTGGGGGTCCGGTAAAGCCCCCTACGGGCATAGGGCCCACCGGGGGGATTCACCGGTCCCCTGGTGGCCCAGTCCGACCCTGGTCGAGTTGCAGAAAAGGTATGGGAAGGGAGCGAACGTGTAATAAGGGTAACTGTTGGTCAAGTACTCGTGGCACAGGAAGTGCTCCATTACAACCTGAACAAAGTGAAAGTAAATATAACCCAGCTATCTAGACTAAGAATCAAAACTAACCATCAAAGAACTCGTAGCATAAGCAAGTCCATTATTCAGCTGTATAGAACTGCAAACAGTAGCAGATGCACTGCATTTCAGCGTGATCTCCTTCCGACTGTTCACCGCAAAAGGCAGCTATAAGGCCTCAGAAATGCCGGGAATCGGAAGGAGAACACCTACCCCCAGTAGTAGAAGGCAAACATCTGTAAGAACGGGAAAAAATCGACAGGACATGTATCAGTCTACGATGCATTGGCTCGCAGCTGCAATTTCCTCCGTTTAGGAGATTCAAATCTGGGAAGAGATGGAGCCCAGTCCAATCTCTGTAGAGTAGGTATATCCAGATCCGGTGCTATGGGAAGCCAGGATGGGAGGTCAATAGGTGGTATTTCCAATACAGGCCGAAGCTTCTCTAAATCCACCGGAGTAGTGTTGCGACCGCCACAGGATACTGCAAGACCAAATGGGAACAGCGAAGCGTAGTGAATGTTCCTCTCTCTCTCAGAGCTTCCAAAAGAGGTCTTAGTTGACGTCTTTTAGCTAAGGTTGACGGGGCGGGGGGGATTCTTTGGAAAATAGAACCCGGCAACGGGGTCAGGGTGACAAGGTGATGGTGGAAGGGTGGTGGCATTGGTGTTCTTAACCTTTCCAGACATTGCGCAGCCCAACGGGAACCTTGCAGTGTGGGGGTGGTGGTAGTGGCAGACTTGTTTCGGCTGGTGCTGGCGGCAGCAACTACACACTGTCATCTCCCATGGGGGAATTTATTTGTACATTGCTAAATAATAAGTCCATGGTGATGTACAAGATCTGCAAGGAGAAATATAGCCTTGCAGGAACAAATGTAGGATCTCTATGTACTGATATGAAAAAGCATCACTCTTAAAGCTTGACAGTGACACTGGCAGGGGAAGTGAGCAAGGCTGTTCTCCTACTCCTCCCCATGGTCTTCCTTGTAGGCAGGCCACAGCTACACCTTACACATGGTCATTTTCACTAACTGTTTCTCCTCCTCTTCCACGCCATCAGTCATCCATAAGGAAATGTGTGGCCAGGAAACACTAATAATATGTACCCAGTCATCTGGCCGGTTGTACAACTTACCTCACAGCTGGCCAAGCTGCTGGCGGTGCAGTCTCTGCCGTAATAATTAATTCCATTGCATTTCACCAACTGATGGCATGCGCTGAGCCTCGATGGAAGATACCTAGCCATCATTATTTCTCTAGGAAAGATGTCCCTGCTTTATATTGCCATGTGTCAGAGAATGTGGGCCTTTCCTAGTAAATGTCAGTCTGGGGAAAGGTCCATGCCACTGTCGACACGTAGAGCAGCAATTACGGACAAGGACAATACATGGTTTCCACGACCCACTGAGTCAATGTTTTGAGTGGCAGTGACCACAATCCAGAAACACAGCAAGGCTAGGTGCTAGTTCCACTCCCATTGTACAGACCCAGTACCATTCAAGGGCACATCCACCTCCTCTGTGGACTGTTTTCCTCCACCATCTACACCAAGACAAGCAGTGGCTTCCACTTTTTTTCCTCCTCATTTTATGGGTGTAAGGTGAAGCGCTGCCATGCGATTTTGCAATTAATGAGTCTGGATCAGAGGAGCTACACAGCGGAGAAACTGCTTAGCTGTATCCCGCAGCTCCTCGCTATCTGCAACTGGGCAGCATTGTCAGTGGCAATGGCATCAATATTATTGCTGCTCTGCAGGTAGGACAAACACCACATTATGTCTGCATTCCCTTATTCTGGAGGATCGCTGCTTTATTAACTTGTATAGTGGCTTAAAAGAGGCAGAAAAATCTCTGCACATTTCAGCCAGTCTTCCATCGCAAAAAATCACCCAGGTCAATTTACAGCAACAAAACTGTCTTGGCACCGCCTTATCTGAGACATTCCAACTTTGTGGAACCCCACCTTAAAACATGCTGAAGCATCTGTGTAAGCAGCAGAGGGAGGTGAGCTATTATTGCATGCTGCAGACCACAGGGACAATGTTGTCTGCTGTAGGCTCATAATGGAAGTGTCCTTTGAAGATGCCACAAAGTTTGTCAAACAGTGATGACTGCTGCATCAGCAATGTGATCCCTCCATTTTATATATCTTACAGGAAACCCTTACACTCGAGGGATGAAAGAAGAAGCACACTGTCAACCTCTTAGTCAACATCATTGCCCTGTGGTGTTGTTGGAGGAGGAGGAGGAGGATCTGGGTCAGTGTCATTATGGTAGAGGAACTAGGACTTCCAGACTGGAAGAGAAGGAAGGCTCTCCCTTGGATACAGAGGGGCCCTTGATATGTCACAGGCACAGCCAAGGGAGGAGGCTGACCCTTATTTGTTTCAAGATGACGACGACTGGCCAAGAACACCAACCATAGCAGGCCCATGGGTTTGCACACACGTGGGCAAGCATGGAAGGTGGTATTCTCCTCTGCCTACACATTGACAAGCGTATTAATAACATTCAGCAAAGGGATGAGTACTGGGTGGCAGTTCCCTTTGACTGTCGCACTAAAGACAAAATGGGGGAATTCTTCGCTACTTCTCAAAAGGAAGAAAATTTAGATCATCATCAGGATAGGCTGTATACCAGCTTGCCGCAGCATTGAGGGCGACCACTGCAACTGGCAGTAGCACACGTACACAGGTGCTGTGCCAGCTCCCAGTCCACCTCACTCAGCCAGCGCTCCACCTCCTTTACCAGTGCTAGAAGTGTCAGGAGGAGTAAATGCAGCAGAAGCCAAGCCTAGTACAATATCTGGAAGATGATGAATCCGAAATTTCTCAGTTTGTAGCACTAACTGAGCCACAACAGGCATTGGACACCCTAGAGTGCACCTATAGTCCAGCAGAAAACTCTGACCCCATGGGCCAATAGGTTAGAGCAGTGTAAAGAGCTGGCCCAGATTGCCATGAGTTTTATTGTGTCGGGCCTGAAGTGTTTTGGCCGAGAGGATGTTCAGTGTTTCCTCTGGCGATGTAACATCTAAAAGGACGAAACCATCCATATAGATAGAGGTGTGTGTATGTATATATATATATATATATATATCTTATATATACAGTCATATGAAAAAGTTTGGGCACCCCTATTAATCTTAATCATTTTTAGTTCTAAATATTTGGGTGTTTGCAACAGCCATTTCAATTTGATATATCTAATAACTGATGGACACAGTAATATTTCAGGATTGAAATGAGGTTTATTGTACTAACAGAAAATGTGCAATATGCATTAAACCAAAATTTGACCGGTGCAAAAGTATGGGCACCTCAACAGAAAAGTGACATTAATATTTAGTAGATCCTCCTTTTGCAAAAATAACAGCCTCTAGTCGCTTCCTGTAGCTTTTAATCAGTTCCTGGATCCTGGATGAAGGTATTTTTGACCATTCCTCTTTACAAAACAATTCCAGTTCAGTTAAGTTTGATGGTCGCCGAGCATGGACAGCCCGCTTCAAATTATCCCACAGATGTTCAATGATATTCAGATCTGGGGACTGGGATGGCCATTCCAGAACATTGTAATTGTTCCTCTGCATGAATGCCTGAGTAGATTTGGAGCTGTGTTTTGGATCATTGTCTTGCTGAAATATCCATCCCCGGCGTAACTTCAAATTCGTCACTGATTCTTGTACATTATTCTCAAGAATCTGCTGATACTGAGTTGAATCCATGCGACCCTCAACTTTAACAAGATTCCCAGTGCCGGCATTGGCCACACAGCCCCAAAGCATGATGGAACCTCCACCAAATTTTACAGTGGGTAGCAAGTGTTTTTCTTGGAATGCTGTGTTTTTTGGACGCCATGCATAACGCCTTTTTGTATGACCAAACAACTCAATCTTTGTTTCATCAGTCCACAGGACCTTCTTCCAAAATGAAGCTGCTTGTCCAAATGTGCTTTTGCATACCTCAGGCGACTCTGTTTGTGGCGTGCTTTCAGAAACAGCTTCTTTCGCATCACTCTCCCATACAGCTTCTCCTTGTGCAAAGTGTGCTGTATTGTTGACCGATGCACAGTGACACCATCTGCAGCAAGATGATGCTGCAGCTCTTTGGAGGTGGTCTGTGGATTGTCCTTGACTGTTCTCACCATTCTTCTTCTCTGCCTTTCTGATATTTTTCTTGGCCTGCCACTTCTGGGCTTAACAAGAACTGTCCCTGTGGTCTTCCATTTCCTTACTATGTTCCTCACAGTGGAAACTGACAGGTTAAATCTCTGAGACAACTTTTTGTATCCTTCCCCTGAACAACTATGTTGAACAATCTTTGTTTTCAGATCATTTGAGAGTTGTTTTGAGGAGCCCATGATGCCACTCTTCAGAGGAGATTCAAATAGGAGAACAACTTGCAATTGGCCAACTTAAATACCTTTTCTCATGATTGGATACACCTGGCTATGAAGTTCAAAGCTCAGTGAGGTTACAAAACCAATTTTGTGCTTCAGTAAGTCAGTAAAAAGTAGTTAGGAGTATTCAAATCAATAAAATGATAAGGGTACCCAAATTTTTGCACTGGTCAAATTTTGGTTTAATGCATATTGCACATTTTCTGTTAGTACAATAAACCTCATTTCAATCCTGAAATATTACTGTGTCCATCAGTTATTAGATATATCAAATTGAAATGGCTGTTGCAAACACCCAAATATTTAGAACTAAAAATGATTAAGATTAATAGGGGTGCCCAAACTTTTTCATATGACTGTATATAAAAATGAGTGTCTGTCTGTCTGTTCTTTATGCGCGACCAAACGACTGGACCGATCCTCACCAAATTTGGCACACATGTACATCAGGTGTCCGGGAATATTTTAGACTGGGTCTCAGCTCTCTTGGACGTACCGTTCCTGAGATACAGTATTCCCAAAAAATGACCAATATTAGCTAATACAAGCCTACAAGTCTTTCACTCATATTCCAACTGCCATACACACGGTCACATGTCCCTTATCAGCCAATAAGAGCTCGCAGGCGCTTACTCTCCTCAGGCACACAGGTTTCCATAGCAACCAAGCTATTTATGACCTGTATTAGTCAATAGCAGTTCGCAGGTCCTTAAATATTCAGTCATATCACGTGTATCAGCCAATATAAGTTCACATTTAATTTACCAGGTTTCCATAACAACACAGCCATAAATAGACTGTGCCTATACTGGACTCAGTGGCGTAACTAGCAATGGCTGGGCCCCAAGGCGAACATTTGACATGGGACCCCCCCCGGCAACCGCCCCACCCGCACATAGTGGCCCCTGCACACACTATCATAGTGGCCCCTTCATATAGTATTATGTGCACTCCCCGCTACTTCTTCAATGTTGGACCAGATGTCACGTGAGCCAGGCATACATCGCGACGCATAATGACGTTGGACTGGCCCACCGACGTCTGGGACGTCACCAAGGAGGCCCGAAGCCTGCTGAAAAGACCCCAGTGTATAATGATAGCAGTGTTTGTGGGGTTCACGGCCCGCAGGCCTTACTTACTGATCCCCGCTCCTGCTCACAGCCGCCTCTACAGAAGGTGAAGTGCAGATGGCATTGAGCAGGAGCTGGGATCAGTAAGTAAATAGGGCCCATTACCTGCTGGTGTAACACCAGCAGGCAACGGCCTATTAAAAAAAAGAAAACATCAGGGGCCCGCCGGGACCCCTAATGTCCCGGGCCTTGTGGCAGCCGCTACCACTGCTACCCCGGTATTTACGCCACTGACTGGACTGCCATACTGGATGTCAGCATTGTTATAAATTGAAACGTTTTTAAACTACTCATGCCTCCTGCAGCAAAACGCATGGCTGCTGCTCGAGCTAATGAAAACTCTCAGCAGGCCCAAGCCCGTCTCCAATCTGAAAAGGTATGTCACAGACAACAGCGAGCTGCTGAAACTCCCCAGCAGACCCAAGCCCATCTCCAATCTGACAAGGCATTGTCAGCCACATGCACACAGCTGCACTCCATGTTTCCATAACAACCAAGCCATTTTTCTTCACTGCTGTGGGTCAGCTTTAAAGGGGCAGGGCGCTGTGGATGACACTGTTACACAAGGTCACACACACACAGCTTTACTCCAGGTTTTCCATAACAACCGATCGCAGGTCTTTCACTGATATCCAAACTGAGATACACATGATCACATGACGCTTATGGACCAATGGAAAATCGCAGGTTCTTCAGTCTTGACATACACACAGCTTTACACCAGGTTTCCATAGCAACCAAACTATTTATGACCTGTATGAGTCAATAGCGGTTCGCAGGTCCTTAAATATTTAGTCATATGACGTGCATCAGCCAATATAAGTTTACATTTCATTTACCAGGCTTCCATAGCAACACAGCCATAAATAAACTATACCTATACTGGACTGCCATACTGGATGTCAAGTGCAAAACTGGACAATTCTTATGGGGTCACTACACAAACAAAAAATGAAATATACCCGTGCGAAGCCAGGTCCTTGTGCTAGTATATATATATTTATATGCATTACATTTTACATACTATGACTGATTTGTGTGATTTGCTATGCATTATGGTTGTATCATGGCACGCATATATTTATGCTTATGGTAAGATTTAACATTTTTAATTTACCACTCGGCACTTATTCACACCTCCCTCGAACATCCTGCTGCTTGGAGTGAGTGTGTAAAGGACATCTGCCCCGCGTGCACATGCAGCATGGAGCGTTTGGCTGGGCACATGCCAGATGCCGTGCGCATTGCACCATGTGATCCTGTTCTGTCCTCCTTATGTGTGAGGCATAAGTCGACATGCAGCTAAACTCCCTCCTAGTAATTCATTGCCTCTGGAGCGATGTCCAAACTTTAACTTTTATTACAAGGATAGGGTGAAACTGGTAAACAGAAAGATAATGCATTTACTAATGCGTACAAGCATGTAGCCACACATTATAATACAAACCAATGTATACAAAGACATATACATGAAATACAAGAAGTATACAGTATGGTACTACAGAGATGAGGAAAATCCATATACATAAACTGTACATGTGCTCCTGAGTGGTGCTGTCCTAACTACAACAAGCATGGTCTCCAGCTATAGTAACTATGGACTGGGAAATTACACCAGGAGACATGCAAACATAATAATATGCATAAACACACAAACTATAGTGCTGGATTACAACTGGAACATACCAGCGATGCTACTATAGGTCCAGGTGAGGAGGATGGAATAGGATGCTGCTAGCTGAACATAGTCATAGTATGTTCCTCCTGTATTATAATTGTGCGACACCACAGTCTGCTCCACCTTTATTATAATTGTGGGACACCACAGTCTGCTCCTACTGTATTATAATTGTGGGACACCACAGTCTGCTCCACCTTTATTATAACTCTGCAACACCATAGAATGTTCCTTCTGTATTATAATTGTGGGACACCGCAGTCTGCTTCTCCTGTATTGTAATTGTGCGACACCGCAGTCTGCTTCTCCTGTATTATAATTGTGGGACACCGCAGTGTGCTTCTCCTGTATTATAATTGTGGGACACCGCAGTCTGCTTCTCCTGTATTATAATTGTGGGACACCGCAGTCTGCTTCTCCTGTATTATAATTGTGGGACACCGCAGTCTGCTTCTCCTGTATTATAATTGTGGGACACCGCAGTGTGCTTCTCCTGTATTATAATTGTGCGACACCACAGTCTGCTCCACCTTTATTATAACTGTGGGACACCACAGTCTGCTCCTCCTGTATTATAATTGTGCGACACCGCAGTCTGCTTCTCCTGTATTGTAATTGTGCGACACCACAGTCTGCTCCTCCTGTATTATAATTGTGGGACACCACAGTCTGCTCCACATTTATTATAATTGTGCGACACCACAGTCTGCTCCTCCTGTATTTTAACTGTGAGACACCACAGTCTGCTCCTCCAGTATTATAATTGTGCAACACCATAGTATGTTCCTCCTATACTATAATTGTGGGACACCACAGTCTGCTCCACCTTTATTATAATTGTGGGACACCACAGTCTGCTCCTCCTGTATTTTAATTGTGGGACACCACAGTCTGCTCCTCCCGTATTATAATTGTAGGACACCACAGTCTGCTCCTCCTGCATAACAATGACTACAATGAATATATAGATGAGCTTTTATTACATTTCTTACCCCAGTACTAATTTCTCCGACAGGAGACATGAGCAATTTATGACGGGCGTTATACAGTATGTCGGGCGATGCGCCCTCGCCCAGCCCTCCTTGCTTTGCCCACATTTGCACACTGAGGCGAGTGAGGCACAGAGCAGTGGTTGTGGTGCATGTTTTGTGTAAGAAAGGGCCTTGTGCCAAACATGCTGCAGACTATCATCCCTGGACACCAGAAAACTGCCAGAGGGGTGGAGACATTGTCCCCATGGTATGTAATACCTCCCATATTTACACTATTACACCATAAAAGATATTTATACCTGGATCAGCGCCTTGACCACACATTAAGTCAACTCTAGTTGCGGTTGAAACTCATAACGCTATAGAGTATCCATATGAAACAGACCCTATAGAGAAGCGGCTTTTATTACACCATATAGGGGTAAAACCTACAAACTGCCCCAGCTAGGATTGCTATTCACAGTCCCCCATGCAGGTGTGATCCAGGCTGAAAGCTGATTAGCAATTGTTCCCAGCCAAGTCCTAATCTGCCCAGAATGGTAAGGCTGGAGACACACTATAGAAAATCCATATGAAACAGACACTATAGAATAGCCACGTAGATTGCTCTACATAATGATAAGACACCGCCATAAGCTGCCAAACTCCAAGGGCCACAAACATATGTATCAGCTGGGAGTATAGACTAAAGGTGAGCCATGTTCACCACTGTGGTGGAGTCAGCCATGATATTTAAGGACATTAGATGCATCTGCCCTCTAAACCCAATTAGTGAGAACCGCTCCTCACCTGCCTGCCTGAGAATACTATAAGTATACAGCAGATAAACCTTCTGTGCAGAGCCCTGATAGTGGACTCTAGAACTAAGTAAAAAGCCACGCCCAAACTCCAGACCTAAATACACTATCCCCCGCCCACCCCCACCCCTCCTATCCACCAGAAAAACCTGATTGGGCAGGAGATCACTGAGGGCGGGGCCATAACTATTGCAATTGTCCAGAGACAGACCTCATTTTTCCTGCAGAGAAAACAACAACCCAGCACAAAGTACCCGATGGAGTGGAGCAGCTGTCCTAAAGAGAATGAATGGAGCGGCCTACTAGATGGAGAAGGATAAACAGATATGTCAGCTGATCATGGCTCTGATTAATAATATCTAGGGTTATTAAGCAAAGGAAGTCTCAGAGTCCACGATCCATTCATGGTTAGGATGACACAAGACTCGAGGGTGATAACAGAGATGACATATGGTCTCACATATCAGGAAGTGGCCCTGGCAGAGAGTTACAAGTATAACATTATAGTCATAAATGCTGCCAACTGGTTATAGCATATAGATTAGATATAGCATGTATTTAAATGCCGGCACTTGGATAAATTGACTAAGAGGGCTGGATTATAACATCGACATTCCGCAAGGAGACGGCCACAGTCTCCTTGGCTGGGATAGTCACCACCCTCTCCCCCTTAGGAAGGGGACACTGAAAGGACAATTCCTTAGGATAAGGAGGAATTGCTCCACAGATGAAGATTGCAGCAGGCAGGCTGACAGACTGTTTCCGGAGATGGGGTTAACCTACTGAGACCTTAAGACAGGAACGTCATACAGCAAGTCTAAGGGACAGGAATAGCCTCCTGGTCCCTAGACTTAAAGACACTGCTCGCCAACCTATCCATCTAATCGCTAACTATGACCAAAAGAGTAAGGAGGTCATGAAGATTCTGAGGGCATATTGAGGGGATCCTATGTTTGGACCCCGACCTAAAGGATCTCATGTGAGGTTATCCTACTGTGACCTTCCGAAGGGGTTGGACCACCTGGTCCATAGTAATTTAGCACCAGTTGTGAGTGCAAACACTTGGCTGGACCGGTCCATCCCTCCTGGCACGTACAAGTGTGGCTCATGCAAGGCGTTCCAATACATTAAAAAGAGTAACAGCTTTGTGAGTGTACACATGGGCCATGTATATAAGAACCATGACTACATTAATTGTAGAACATCCGGGGTAGTATACATCGCAACCCGTCCTTGCCCACTTAATTATGTGAGCAAGACAAAGATGGAAGTGAGATGACAGATTTTAGATCACATACAGTAGGTAATATCTCTCGCTGCGAAGATCGGCCCCTAGCAAAACATATGCTAAAAAGTCATGCAGATTGTCCTTATGAACTGATATTGTGGGATGGATCTTTTCAAGAATCCTGAAACGAGGTGATGACAAGAAATTATTGCAAAAAGAAACACAGTGGACCTTTAGGGTCCCATGCGTTAAACCTAAGGGACCTAATGATGGTTTGTCCAGTACACATTACGAAACATTCGTTTATGCATTTTATGATGGAGATAAGTTTGGCATTAATGTTTAATTCCACTTTAAATTATAAGATACCTGACCCTGGTTCGGGCATGGGGAATGTGTCATCAGTACAGATACACTTATAGAGAAGATGGATTGGACTATTTTGAATTATTAACATCACCTAATTTGACTGTTAAGAACCCTTTAATATTTTGGATACAACCACAAGCCAGCATTAATTTATTTACTATTTATCCTGGAGGTATGCTGCTCCATATTTTTGGGCATTGCCCGATTATTCGTCCCTTTTGGTCATCAGTTTTCCAATAGTAAATAAACTCTTTTGTGACTGCATTGACCCTTCCCCTGCCATGGCTTTGCTACTGTTTGGCATCTACCTAGTTCTGCCTAAAAACAGGACCGTTATATGTCAGATTCTTGGGGTTACCCGTTTGTTGACTACTCGCAGATGGAAGATGGACTCTTACAAACATCGCTGCTGTAATGTATACGCATGCACAGTCTCCCTTGTCAGCTGGCTCCAGTCTCTATTCCATTCATGACAGAGTGTGTATGTTTATACACAGATCTCTCACCTCTTTCAGTGCGCCTGCGCATATCCAGCCAGTGCAGTCGCAGTATATCGTAGAAGGCGCTGAAGCCGAAGATCGGCTTCTCCGAAGTCCTCCTGCAAGTGAATTTATAGTTTTCTTAAACAATCTTTCCGATTCCTGCTATCAGTAAGTGTTATTGAATAATTGTTCACTACTTTTTACTATCCTGCACAATGTTTTGACATCTAGAGACTCCCCCAGGGGTGGGACATCATTTATATTTACTGGCAAGGGCTAATGAGTTTTTATGCTCCCATATACTTTTACACTTGAAAAAGGGGTATCTAACACTGAAACACGTTGTGATGTTTCTTGTATATACTTAAATAATTGTTCTTGTGACCTGACAGCCTAGAGTGCGCAGAGTACCTATTTGGAGTATATACTCTCCCTTGATGTTCCTCTGTATCTTCCCCCTTGTGAAAGATCCTCAGTGCGCCAACACCGCTTTGGCCCACACCTGAGACTTCTTTCATAAAAAAAAACACACTCACCGCCAGTGAATGTTGGGTTCACAAGATAAAACAAGAGAAGCTTTCTAAATTTTGTATATTTATTAACCCCTAGATGGGTCGGTATTAATATCTAACACTTGCAGTTCAGAACAGATATGCAGATATATACAAGCATTAACAGTTACTAGTTACAATATACAGCACATAAAATAAAAAGGGAATAAAAGTGAAATAATTACTTTACCACACATATCCTTGATGTGGCTCTATAATCCAACACTCACACATGCCTTGGCATGTGGGGATAACCAGTGGAGGCTCCTAGCAGCAGCATAAACACAGCATTCCAGCCAGCAACTCATCACAGTAGCATCTCTCCCCACTGATCCCTACCTCATCTTATATACCCTTTATGCCACCACCCAGAATGAGGTCACTGGTGACAGCAAGTCTGATTGACTAACGCACTCAAGTCCAGATTCTTTGTAAGAAGATGGGATTAAGTGGAATGACACAATGCCGTCTATATGTTATCAACCATGTCTGATCCACTAGCCTAGGCTAAACAATACATGTGTATTTGATCACCAAGGGGCTATGTAGGAATTCAATGGAGCCATTCTGGGATGAGTACAAAGCCCTATTGTTACATTGTTTCCACTACTGACAACATACACCTGGGATTATAGCTACACACAGCTACATTAAATGGAATTAAGAGTGAGATACGCTACCCAGAAATCAAAATACATCTTTGAGTTATAGCCATATTTAAGTGGAATCAGTCAGAATTGATCTCCACCATGACAACTAGCTGTCAATTTGGACAAATGTACGCTAGCAGAGATGGCGGCCTGGAGCAGTTCCAGACCCAATGGGAGAAATGGATCACAGTCTTCCCTCCTTTAAAAAGTGCAGTGGTCCTTGGTCTCTTCCTAGAGAAGATATAGTAAGGCAGGAATGGGATCAAAATTGCAGAGAAATGGGATCCTAGCAGAGAGTAGCTTCCAGTAGCTTGCCAAAAGTGATCTGATGTCCAGGTCCCTGGAAGCTGTTTTTATACAGTCAAATTTCCAAATCTTGCCAATTCTTCATGGAAGTGACCCAGGACATTCAAAAGAGACTTTCCAAAGGCATTTCTAGAGAAGTTGTCAGCAAAAGGTGAGTTATGGGATAATATTGTATCATAGAAACCATAATACACTTATATACTTGGGGTTTATGTATGTAGTCTAACTTATGCCTTTTATACCATACAGTATCTTTAGGTACCAAACCTTAACAAATCAATGAAGACACCTGAAGAATGTCGGAAGATTCTAGAAGTGGCAAAACCAACTTCTTAAAATGTATACGATCTGCTCAAGTTATGGAAATATCTCAAAACACACAGCTAGAAATAATTTATTGTCTGGAGTCGCTGCTTGTGTTAAAACATCTGCAACGGCCTGGTGTGGTGCAAAATATGGTCGTGAGTAGTAATTTAATCAATCTCTTGACTAATAGGTATCGGAGTGGAATGAGAGCATCCCCCACAAGTACAAGGGTAAAGATCTGTGTGTGATCAGAGTCAAATTACATAAAACCTCTTCTCAACAAGTAGCTACTTTTGTGCTCAGTAAGGAGGAAGAACGAGTAAGATTTGTCCTAAAAATCTTCGTTATCTCGTGTGTTTGAATGAGTCTTTTCAATCATTTTATTACTCCCCCAACCCCAGTGGTTCCAAGTGTATTATGAGAAAATCAGAGCAATGTTGATTCAGAAAGCGTCACCAAAGGATAGATTTTTCCTTTCAACATCAAGAAAAGAGATCTCCAATGAAATAATTCACTACCACAAGAAGTAAGATTAACAAAAGTTACCTATTTATGTTGTATTGTAATGTGATGTGATATTCCTCCTGTTTCTTATATTATGTACTAGCAGAAGGACCCGGCTTCGCACGGGTATATTTCATTTTTTGTTTGTGTAGTGACCCCATAAGAATTGTCCAGTTTTGCACTTGACATCCAGTATGGCAGTCCAGTATAGGTACAGTCTATTTATGGCTGTGTTGTTATGGAAACCTGGTAAATGAAATGTGAACTTATATTGGCTGATTTCTTCACACCAAGCTGCTTGCCTATTGCAGATTCAGTCTTTCCAGCCTGGTGCAGGTCTACAATTTTGTTTCTGGTGTCCTTCCACAGCTCTTTGGTCTTCACCTTAGTGGAGTTTGGAGTGTGACTGTTTGAGGTTGTGGACAGGTGTCTTTTATACTGATAACAATGTCAAACAGGAGCCATTACTACAGGTAATGAGTGGAGGACAGAGGAGCCTCTTAAAGAAGAAGTTACAGGTCTGTGAGAGCCAGAAATCTTGTTTGTTTGTAGGTGACCAAATACTTATTTTCCACCATAATTTGCAAATAAATTCTTAAAAAATCAGACAATGTGATTTTCTAGATATGTTTTCTCATTTTGTCTCTCATAGTTGAGGTCTACCTATGATGTTACAGGTCTGTGAGAGCCAGAAATCCAATTGGTGGCTGACTAAATACTTTTTTTCCCCACTGTATGCCCCAAACTCAAGGCAGGTGTCGTGGCTCCTCCGCGTTCTGGAGGAGGTGACGAATTTTGCTGAAGGCAATCTGATACTCTGCGGTGACCTGAACGTTGCCCTCGACGCTACTATTGACTACTCCTCTGGACAGTCAGCCTCTTCCTCTGCTTTGCTCAGGGAGCTGCATCATCATCTTTCCAAGTTACACCTTTTAGACACCTGGAGGACCCTCAAAGGACTTTACATTTTTCTCACACAGACACCAATCCTATTGCAGACTTGACTATATTTTTTTATCTCTGAACATCTGCTTCCTACCTTAACTGACGCAGACCTTGGTAACATCACTGTGTCTGATCACACTCCGACCTCCGCTTCACTACTACTAAGTTCCCTTCCTCGCAGACCCTTCATGTGGACACTAAATGAAACAGTCCTTTGTAACCCTACCACCCTGAACGAAATTAGGTCCTCCCTATTAGACTTCTTTGCCCTTAACGATACCCCTGACGTATCCTTACCTATACTGTGTGAATCCCACAAAGCTGTTATGCGGGGGGACTTTGATTAACCTCTGCTCTAGACATAAAAAGGAACGTGAAGCCCGTATTTCCAATCTACTGTCTAGTATTATTACCCTTGAGACCTCAGCCAAACTCACCTCTTCTCAGGCTGAGCAGGAGTTGTTGG
This sequence comes from Leptodactylus fallax, assembly GCA_947044405.1. Classification (NCBI taxonomy): domain Eukaryota; kingdom Metazoa; phylum Chordata; class Amphibia; order Anura; family Leptodactylidae; genus Leptodactylus; species Leptodactylus fallax. The sequence goes on from CAMRHE010000366.1 coordinate 26,061, forward strand.
CCACTCTTAGAGGGCAACTCAGGGACCTCCTTAATATTAAGGCGGATAAGGACTCTAATCCTGCCGACATAAACATTATGTCCATGGTGACAGAGGCTCTAGGCTCACAACGTTTCTGCTTAGACAACAGAAAGATAAGGCTTTCATTCCCTCTATTTTAGCCCAGATGGCTCCCAGTCTTATACTATCAAAGCCATCGCTAATCAATTCCAGAACTATTACCACTCCCTATACAATCTGGACTCCTCCTCCTCTGGTATAGACTGCCCCTCCCTGATCCACAACTTCCTAGACTCCCTGCACCTCCTGCATCTTTCAGACACTCAGATACCGGCCTAAACAGACCCTTTCACTGAGCAAGAATTCAGAGAGGTCCTTTCTTCCATTCTCTCTGGCAAGAGCCCTGGCCCTGATGGGTTCCCTATTTCTTACTATAAAAAACTTCAAGATATATTACTCCCTAAGTTCCTTGACTTATGTAACTCTCTACTGTCGTGGTCATCTTGGCCGGCACAATCCCTTGAGGCACATGACTCTATCTATCCAAGGAGGGTAAGAGCCTGGAGTTATGCTTTAGCTATCGTCCTATATCCTTGCTTAACTGTGATCTGAAATGGTGGGCCAAGTTGCTTGCCAACAGGGTTTCTAAGTTCCTCCAGTCCTTAATAGGCCTGGAACAGACGGTGTTTGTACCTGGGAGGGAGGGGAAATTCAACGCCTCTCGGCTAATTCACCTTGTTTATGTAGCAAAACTTAGAAACATCCCCCTTGTACTTTTGGGTACCGACACCAAGAAGGCGTTTGACAGGGTCAGTTCTCCATTTATGAAGGCAGGAGAAGTTTGGCTTTCCCCCTGCATTTATCACAGCTATTTTTCGCTCTATACCTATCCCACTGCCCCTGTCAAGGTCAATGGTTCTCTCTCGGTGCCCTTCAGTAATAACAATGGTACCCATCAGGGCTGCCCCTTGTCCCCCGCCCTCTTTATATTGGTCATGGAAACCCCGATTCAAAAATTAAGACAGACCCCCTTTATCCAAGGTGTCACGTTTGGAGACGACCTTCGCAAACGACCTGGTACTTACTCTCTGTAATCCCTCCTCTATTATCCTCGAGGTACTCTGTGTATTTGCCCTTTTCAGACAAGTGTCTAACTTTAAGATTAATTTCGACAAGTCTGAAATTCTTAATGTCAACGCCACACCCGATTCCCTCCAACATTTGAAAACCTCCACTCCCTTTCTTTGACACTCCCATGCCATTAAAGTATTGAGAATCAAGATTCCTGCTAATCCAAATTAGCATTACTCTGCGGTTCCAATCCTCCTCCCTACCTCTTTCTTCAAAAGTCTCCATAGCCTCTTCATCTCATTCCAGTGGAAGAATTCCTGCACATGTCTACCTACTCCCTCCTAACCAGGCACAAAACGCAGGGTGGCTTTGCACTTCCCGACATACAGTCTTACTACAAGGCCATTCACCTTGCGAGATGGCTTGAACTAGTCTCCTCTGACACTCCTCTCATCCATGTTTCCCTAGAACGGAACATACTGCCCGCTCCCTACCAATGGTTCCTCTGGTCTTCTCTTTACTCCCCCAATCCTTCCGTGGAACATAGCGATCTCACCAGGGGTACCATTCATGTATGGCAGGCCTTTTCTACCCCACTATTCCCATGTACTACCCCCTCCCCCAGAATGCCTTTAGGCCTCCTTAATAGTTGGGACTCCTCTACTCCTCCAGACCTATATTTCCCTTGGACCCACCTCCTCCATGTCCCTATCTGTTCTTCACTGATTGATTCGGACCTGCCTCCCCTGCCATCCCTCCACTCCCTGTCTTTTCGACTCTCCTATAGGTCCTTCTCCCGCTCTATCCCCCTTCCACTTAGGGATCTTACCTGGCTTGAGAAAATTCCTCTTGGTGTTTCAGGATTCAGGAAAATTTGTTCAAATTGCTCGCCTGGTGGTGTAAAACCCCGGTCTTTCTCCATAAAATTTGAATCTTCTATCTCTGATTGATGTTGGTGCTGTGGCCTGTCCGAAGGGTCCCTCTCGCACATTTGGGTCACATGCTCCGAAATGCCCTCTCTCTCTCTCTCTAGAGAGAGAGAGAGAGAGAGAGAGAGAGAGAGAGAAAGAGATTACGTCCATTTGTTATGTAGATTTAAAGCTGCTACCAGAAACCATTTTTCTTTGGGCATTATATCCCGTCTTCTCTCCCAGACGGTCATGCCTTATCACCTAGTTAATTCAGGTGGCCAAACTATTAATTCCTCTTAGGTGGTGCGAGACTGACCCTCCTTCCATCCCCCAATGGAAGGAAAAGGTTAACCAACTCTACAGATTTGAAGAGCTCTGCAGTTGGAGATTCCCTGTTCGTTCAAGTTTCGTCTCCAACGAGAACCTTGGTACCTACACACTCACAGAGATACTTAATTCCCCCCCCCCCCCCCTTGTTAATATTTGACTTCCATAGGCCTAACCACCACCCTCCCCTTGGTACCCCACATGTACTCACATGACTTAATCCATATAGACTTCTCTGGTTTTACTTGAGCCTACCAATCGTCCCCTACTTCTCTCCCACCTCTTCTGTTGTCTTTTTGTCTTATCTGTCATCGACTTGTTTTTGTAGTCGGATGATGTGGTAAATGGTTTCAATGCAGTCCCTGTATGTATCTCTGCCATACTATTTTGTCTCTTCTGTTTATTCTTTATTGAAAAAATTAATAAATAAATAAATAAAGATAGGTTCCTAGAAACCCTAAGAGTGTTCTATACTATGTTTCATAGATAGGTTCCTAGGAGACCTGAGAGTATTCTGCACTGTTTTTTTTTTTTTTTTTTTTTTTGTTTGTTTTTTTTAAATACAGTTTTTATTTTATTGAAATACAAAAAGGTGTACATACATAACAAATTGAGAGCCCTGACAGTGTTATACATTCGCATATCTACCATAAGGCGACCTGAAGTAATGGCCTCATGGCATCCTTTTTTAAACTACTACTTATCCCTCAATGATTGGGATGTCACTATGGGTCAAGTCCATTGTTAGATGCAATACATAGATGACATCCTGATTGTTTGGGGGAGCACGGAACAACAACTCACCTTTGTTTAATGAGATTAATCATAATGATTTGAATATACATCTGACAGTCGAATGTGACAGGTTTAAAATTGATTTTCTGGATGTTTTTCTCCACAGGGACAGGTCAGATATTCTCCAAACTGAAATATTTAGGAAGGAGACAGCAGTGAATTCTGTTCTATTTGCATCTTCATCACACCTGGCTCAGACCATTAAGGTGGTCCCTATCTGGCAATTTTTACGTATTAGCCATATATATTCTTCTGAGAAGACCTTTGAAAGACATGCTGATGATTTAAAACAACGGTTTATTGATAGGGGATATAACTATTGATAGATTAAGCGCACATACTCTAGAGCAAAGAATACACCCTGCTCTGAATTGATACACTCTACCTGTCCTAAGAAATCATCTGAGAACAGGGTACATTTTATCACTCATTATAATTCTCATTGGTAGGAGATACATAAGGCCCTTAATAAATTTTGGCTTGTTCTGCAGGGTGATCCACTTTTGGAACACTATATATCACCATTTCACAGTATGGTAACTCAGAGAGCCAAAAATTTGAGAGACCTTCTTGTCAGGAGCCATTATGAGGTAAGAACAAAGGGCATCTGTGGCACAAAGGGACCCAAATGGGGTTGTACCCCATGTGGGCGATGTGTTCCATGTCCCAACCTACAAAAAGCCACTAATTTTTCAAATGTGGATGGTGTGAAGGATCTTGTCCAGCTGAAACCCTCTTCCGGCACACCTGAGATTGCTTCAATTACCTCACACCCACCTCCAGTGAGTTTTCTGGGCCGATAGGATAATACAAAGACGAGCTTTCTAAATTTTATTTTTCTAAATTTATTAACCCCTAAACGGGTCGGTACTAGACACTTAACACACACAGAGAATACATGCAGCGATTAGCAAGCAAATACAAGTGGAAAGGAACATGACACGGTGCACAAAATAAAAATGGGAATAACAGAAGGAAAAGAACATATTACCAACACAAGTCTGTGATTGGTTCTCTGGCTCCAGATGATGAGGAGGAGGAGGAGCTCAGGGCACATACTTCAAAAGTCCAAAAGCATGCATCTAGGCATGCTATTCTGGGTCGCTTTCAGCAGAACAAATGGCAGAAGACAGTTTCCAGAACAAGTAGATAGTCCATTTCTCTGAGCCCATGTGCTGGACTGCAGAGTTCTTTCTTAAGCAAAGCATATGTTCCCTATATGCTGTTACACCTCCTCAAGGTTAACAAAAGGGTTTCAGGCCTCAATGCTAGGCTGCATGGTAGAGCACATGGTGGAAGTCTCCAACTTGACCTCCCCCACACCTCTTCTCCAGGAACAGCACATCACAAAGCCAATAGACAAAGACTGAAGACAAAAGAGAGCCTTTCAACTTGGTCTGAGACCTTTTACCTCACCTGGTCTCCTCCCTAAGTGAGGTCATCAGGAGGCGGAGCCCCTTCCCTCCTCTCAACATCTCTCAGAATCATATTTCTTTTTATAATTCCTCACCCGATGACTGTAGAGTCAGGTCGGCGGTATGATAGGGTTCGTAGTGAGATCCCAACATGTAGACTCCAAGGTTGACATCCCAACCCTCTTTGGGTAAGGAAATTAGTGTCTGGACCTTTTCCGGGCTTTGAACTGTGACATGTGTGTATTCTGAGCATGTGCCTTGACCTGATGCATCTGGGAAATTTATCAGAGCAACTGTAACATGTTCCCCAGGGCAGATATTGTCATAAAACCATAATCCCTTTTAAGTAAAGCTGGCTCCGGTCTGTCTGTAGATGGTATGCAGAGCATTTCCCCAGCACATCCTTTCTGCAGGACCTCCCACTGGGTTAATGAGTATAGCAGTGTTATGCAAATAAAGACCTGTGTCAGTGACTCTCTGGGGATCAAAGGGTTGTTGATTACAGATCCTACAGATCACATCCCCCAAGACTATAACCAAATTGCTGATAACAGACAGGAACCATACTACACTGTGTGCAGAATTATTAGGCAAGTTGTATTTGAGATGATTATTTTTATTATTGAACAACAACTATGTTTTCAATCAACCCAAAAGACTCATAAATATCAAAGCTTAATATTTTTGGAAGTTGGAGTGGGTTTTTTTTAGATTTGGCTATCTTAGGAGGATATCTGTTTGTGCAGGTAACTATTACTGTGCAGAATTATTAGGCAACTTAATAAAAACCAAATATATACCCATCTCACTTGTTTATTTTCACCAGGTAAACCAATATAATAAAAGAAAATTTAGAAATAAACATTTCTAACATTCAAAAACAAAACCAAAAACAAATCAGTGACCAATATAGCCACCTTTCTTTACGAAGACACTCAAAAGCCTTCCATCCATAAATTGTGTCAGTTACTTGATCTGTTTACGATCACCATTGCGTGCAGCAGCCACCACAGCCTCCCAGACACTGCTCAGAGAGGTGTATTGTTTTCCCTCCCTGTAGATCTCACATTTTATGAGGGACCACAGGTTCTCCATGGGGTTCAGATCAGGTGAACAAGGGGGCCAGGTCATTATTTTTTCTTCTTTTAGACCTTTACTGGCCAGCCACGCTGTGGAGTATTTGGATGCATGTGATGGAGCATTGTCCTGCATGAAAATCATGTTTTTCTTGAACGATACCGACTTCTTCCTGTACCACTGATTGAAGAAGGTGTCTTCCAGAAACTGGCAGTAGGTCTGGGAGTTTAGCTTCACTCTATCCTCCATCCGAAAAGGTCCCACAAGTTCATCTTTGATGATACCAGCCCATACCAGTACCCCACCTCCACCTTGCTGGCGTCTGAGTCGGAGTGGAGGTCTCTGCCCTTTACTGATCCAGCCTCGGGCCCATCCATCTGGTCCATCAAGAGTCACTCTCATTTCATCAGTCCATAAAACCTTTGAAAATCAGTCTTAAGATATTTCTTGCCCCAGTCTTGACATTTTATCTTATGTTTCTTGTTCAAAGGTGGTCATTTTTCAGCCTTCCTTACCTTGGCCATGTCCCTGAGTATCGCACACCTTGTGCTTTTTGATACTCCAGTAACGTTGCAGCTCTGAAATATGGCTAAACTGGTGGCTAATGGCATCTTGGCAGCTTCATGCTTGATTTTCCTTAATTCATTAGCAGTTATTTTGCGCCTTTTTTTTTTCAACACCCTTCTTGCGACCCTGTTGGCTATTTGCCATGAAACGCTTGATTGTTCGGTGATCACGCTTCAAAAGTTTGGCAATTTCAAGACTGCTGCATCCCTCTGCAAGACATCTCACAATTTTTGACTTTTCAGAGTCCGTCAAATCTCCCTTCTGACCCATTTTGCCAAAGGAAAGGAAGTTGCCTAATAATTAAGCACACCTTATATTGGGTGTTGATGTCATTAGACCACACCCCTCCTCATTACAGAGATGCACATCACCAGATTTACTTAATTGGTAGTTGGCTTTCAAGCCTATACAGCTTGGAGTAGGACAACATGTATAAAAAGGATGATGTGATCAAAATACTAATTTGCCTAATAATTCAGCACACAGTGTATATGAGCTAATATTAGTACAATAAACCCATATCTGAATCTCGTATCATCACAGATGGTAATAAAACATACTGCATTACACATTACATCACGTGTAATACGTGGTATGTTATTTACTATATCACATGCCCTTGTCCTCGTGAGACTCACATCCAGAGAACTGAAGATGTGATAGCGCTTAAAAACAAAAGAAAAAGCATGTGTGACCCTGAAACACCTTATTGGAGTCGTGTTTGTGTTTATTGGACCGAAGAACAAAGGATTGCAAATTTTTTACATCATTGGGTGAGCGCTGGGCCTTCCTTCTGGTCCTCTTCTTCCTCTGAACTGAATACAAAAGTCAGGGAACATGTGAGGGACTTTTTACTGTCACGAGATGAAACAGATATGGATAGATTAAAACCCATTGCTAGACATTTCTTTCGTTGTCATTCCAGTGACCCCTCCTCACTACAAGTTCGAGGAATTGATCATATACCAAGTAACATAAGTGGGGATGTGATGAAACGCCTGGCAAAATGTGAGGCTCGGTGGATATGGATCTTAGATATGTTGTCCCCAGCAGTCCTTAATGAATCCCTAAATTCCTGTGATCCTATATTACTCTGACCCAGTAACCCCTTACCCTTGTGTTCTTTTGAGTGGTGACAGGGTTACTTTTTATCATTCATGTTTTTGATTATTTTATTGATTTGGTATTCCATTGATGTGTTTTTATTAGTGTTCTATGTTTTAGGTATCATTTGAGTTTTCTGTTTTTTTCTGTAGTTACTATCTCTCATATTGATTGACTCCATGACTGCTCAACTTTGACCTATATATATATATATATATATATATATATATATATATATATATATATATGATTCACTTAATATTCTTTAGTTTATGTATTTTATTCATATTTATGCACTTATTATATTATTGTACTGTACGTTGTCACATTTTTACATTTATTATGTATATCACTTATTATTGTAATCTTATGCCATATCCTTATATCTATTAGACATCACTTCTTGCAATTCCTGCCATATTTTCATATAAGGTTTTCTTATAACCTTTACCTTTAACATGCTTGTCTATAATTTTCTTTCTGAGCTCCTGAGACAACTCTTTCCTTCGCTTCCTCTGGTCCATGTTGAGTGTGGTACTCACCATGTCACCAAACAGCACAGCGAGTATCTGTAGCCCTATATACAGGCCACTGACTGATTACAAGATTGTAGACACCTGGGATGCTAATTAGTGGACACACCTTGATTTAACATGTCCCTTTGGTCACATTATTTTCAGGGGAACCATCATTTCTGTCCAGGCCTGTTTCATGAGTTTTCTTTTTTTAAAAATTCTGCTGAAGCCTGGTTGGAAAGCAATGTCTGACTTTCATTTGTTCATTTTTATAGAATTTTTATATATTATTACTTTTGTCAGATTCAAGTTATTTCTGTGACCATTGTGGGTTTTTCTTTCATTAAGCGAGAGGTACCAACAATTTTGTCCACGTGTGTATGTATGTATTTATTTATTTATTTGATATTTCAGTTTTTTGCACTCATTTGGGTAAATTTGATTTTGGTATACCCTTTAGTTGTTTTATGTTATACCATTTTTACTTTACCTTACTCCTGGCTATGTATATAGATTGATCATATAATGTTGTTATACAGTTGTGCTAAAAAAAATTTTCATACCCCGGCAGATTTTTTGGCCTTTTTCAGAGAATATGAATGATAACACAAAAACTTTTTCTCCACTCATGGTTAGTGGTTGGTTGAAGCCATTTATTGTCAAACTTCTGTGTTTTCTCTTTTTAAATCATAATGACAACCAAAAACATCAAAATGATCCTGTTCAAAAGTTCACATACTTTGGTGATTTTGGCCTGATAACATGCCCAGAAACCAAACCACGGTCAGGTAGACCAACCAAAATTTCGGCCACAACTGCCCGGAAAATTGTCCAGGATGCAAAGAAAACCCCACACATAACATCATCTGAAATACAGGACTCTCTGAAAACTATCGGTGTGGCTGTTTCAAGATGCACAATAAGGAGGCACTTGAAGAAAAATGGGCTGCATGGTGGAGTTGCCAGAAGAAAGCCATTACTGCGCAAATGCCACAAAGAATCTCGCCTTCAATATGCCAAACAGCACAGAGATAAGCCTCACAACTTCTGGAGCAAGGTAATTTGGAGTGATGAGACAAAAATTGAATTTTTTGGCCACAACCATAAACGTTACATTTGGAGAGGTGTCAACGCCTATGATGAAAGGAACACCATTCCTACTGTAAAGCACGGAGGTGGATTACTGATGATGTGGGGATGTGTGAGCTTCAAAGGCTCAGGAAACTTGGTCAAAGTTGAAGGAAAGATGAATGCAGCGCGTTATCTGCAAATACTGGAGGCAAATTTGCACTCATCAGCCAGGAAGCTGCACATGGGATGTACTTGGATGTTCCAACATGACAACGATCCAAAACACAAGGCCCAGTCGACCTGTCATTGGCTACAGTAGAAGAAAGTGAAGGTTCTGGGTGGCCATCTCAGTCTCCTGACCTCAATATCATTGAGCCACTCTGGGGAGATCTCAAGCGCGCAGTACATGCAAGACAGCCCAGGAATTTACAGGAACTGGAGAGTTTTTGCCAAGAATAATGGGCAGTTTTACCATCTGAGAAAATAAAGAGCCTCATTCACAACTACCACAAAAGACTTCAAGCTGTCATTGATGTTAGAGGGGGCAATACACGGCATTAAGAACTGGGGTCATTTTGATGTTTTTGGTTGTCATCATTATGATTTAAAAAGAGAAAACACAGAAGTTTAACAATAAATGGCTTCAACCAACCACTAACCATGAGTGGAGAAAAAGTTTTCATGTTATCATCCATATTCTCTGAAAAAACGACAAAAAAACAAAAATCTGCTGGGGTATGTAAACTTTTTAGCACAACTGTATATTAGCACATCTTTATCTGCTGTGCGCATGCCCATTCTGTCTGCGATGTGGCCAGCATGGGTCTGGCCGCATCAAGTCATGTGGGGCAACGCAGCCGACATGATGACATAATTGTACATCTGGACTGACGTCGTTGTCACTCGTAACTGCAGTGGACACCATGGAGCACTTCGCTCCATTGCAATACAGGTATGTATTTACGCCATGTATTATTCACATATGAGCAGTCTATGCACACCTGGGGTTTATTTGAGAGGTGGCTATCTAAACTTTTTCCTGTCTCCATCCCTAGACGAAGGCGTAGCTGAAATGCATGTCGGGCGTGGTGTCAGCAAGGCAGAGTTCTCTACTACACAATAATATATGGGTAGGTAAGGACTTACAATATAGTGGATCATATCCTTGTATTTGGTTGTGACCCCGAATAAGCCTGTATATGGGAGGTTCAAATTACAGCTATGTCTGTGTGCACACAGTGACTTTTGAATAATTTATGTTCAGTACTCCCTCCATATTTGGTCTTGTTGTCTTGCCACTTATATTTGGGTTATTTGAGGCAGCCTACATATGGTTTTTGCTAATCTACTCAGATGGTATTTACTCTTAGGGCGAGACATTAACTTTGTATATTATTTGACATCTCTACCCTCTGCCATTTGTCTGACATCTATACATTATATTGTCTGTTTCATATATTTATTTATATATCAGATTTATATATTTATTATTGTCCAAATAACATTTTTATATATTTTCCTATATTTTGGAGTTGTCATATATTGTATCGCACCTTTAGTTTTCTTTTTTCAGTTTGGTATTGTATTTATAGGTGTCTATTGGATACATTCTAGGGCTGTTTTGCCATACTTATTGGAGGTCCTTGTACAGTGCCTTGCGAAAGTATTCGGCCCCCTTGACCTTTTGCCACATTTCAGGCTTCAAACATAAAGATATAAAATTTAAATTTTTTGGTGAAGAATCAACAACAAGTGGGATACAATTGTGAAGTGGAACGAAATTTATTGGTTATTTTAAACTTTTGTAAAAAATAAAAAACTGAAAAGTGGGGCGTGCAATATTATTTGGCCCCTTTACTTTCAGTGCAGCAAACTCACTCCAGAAGTTCAGTGAGGATCTCTGAATGATCCAATGTTGTCCTAAATGACTGATGATGAGAAATATAATCCACCTGTGTGTAATCAAGTCTCCGTATAACTGCTCTGTGATAGTCTCAGGGTTCTGTTTAAAGCGCAGAGAGCATCATGAAGATCAAGGAACACACCAGGCAGGTCCGTGATACTGTTGTGGAGAAGTTTAAAGCCGGATTTGGATACAAAAAGATTTACAAAACTTTAAATATCCCAAGGAGCACTGTGCAAGAGATCATATTGAAATGGAAGGAGTATCAGACCACTGCAAATGTACCAAGACCCGACCGTCCCTCTAAACTTTCATCTCAAACAAGGAGAAGACTGATCAGAGATGCAGCCAAGAGGCCCATGATCACTCTGGATGAACTGCAGAGATCTACATCTGAGGTGGGAGAGTCTGTCCATAGGACAACAATCAGTCGTACACTGCACAAATCTGGCCTTTATGGAAGAGTGGCAAGAAGAAAGCCATTTCTCAAAGATATCCATAAAAAGTCTGGTTTAAAGTTTGCCACAAGCCACCTGGGAGACACACCAAACATGTGGAAGAAGGTGCTCTGGTCAGATTAAAACAAAATCGAACTTTTTGGCCACAATGCAAAACGATATGTTTGGCGTAAAAGTAACACAGCTCATCACCCTGAACACACCATCCCCGCTGTCAAACATGGTGGTGGCAGCATCATGGTTTGGGCCTAATTTTCTTCAGCAGGGACAGGGAAGATGGTTAAAATTGATGGGAAGATGGATGGAGCCAAATACAGGACCATTCTGGAAGAAAACCTGTTGGAGTCTGCAAAAGACCTGAGACTGGGATGGAGATTTATCTTCCAACAAGACAATGATCCCAAACATAAAGCAAAATCTACAATGGAATGGTTCACAAATAAACGTATCCAGGTGTTAGAATGGCCAAGTCAAAGTCCAGACCTGAATCCAATCGAGAATCTGTGGAAAGAGCTGAAAACTGCTGTTCACAAACGCTCTCCATCCAACCTCACTGAGCTCCAGCTGTTTTCCAAGGAAGAATGGGCAAGAATTTCAGTCTCTCCATGTGCAAAACTGATAGAGACATACCCCAAGCGACTTGCAACTGTAATCGCAGCAAAAGGTGGCGCTACAAAGTATTAACTTAAGGGGGCCGAATAATTTGGCACGCCCCACTTTTCAATTTTTTATTTTTTACAAAAGTTTAAAATATCCAATAAATTTTGTTCCACTTCACAATTGTGTCCCACTTGTTGTTGATTCTTCACCAAAAAATTTACATTTTATATCCTTATGTTTGAAGCCTGAAATGAAATGTGGCAAAAGGTTGAAAAGTTCAAGGGGGCCGAATACTTTCTCAAGGCACTGTATCTTCTTTGTTCCTCTGGTACACTTACCTCCCTTTTTTAGTGTTATGTTAGTGGTGTGACTATGTTTTATAGATAGGTTCCTAGGAGCCCTGACACTATTATACACTGTTTTAAGCCAACTTAATTTGTGGTTCATACCAAACTTGTTTGACCCAAACCGAATCTGGGACCTAAACCACCCGAACTGAATCTTGAAAGGTTCGCTCATCTCTACTTAGAACTTAGAAGTCCAGTATCCTTGAGTTAAGGCTTGTTTTGTTTTTTTAAAAATATTAGCTAAAATAATAAAATATGTACTGCTTTAGAGGGAGACACACATTATATATATATTTTTTTACAGATAATTATATGTTACATGTATATTATATTATGCTATTTCTTCTATGAGAATGACATTGTAAGAGGACATTATGATGTCTGGTTACCAGATATTTTTTTGGGACACGAGCCAGTTTTTGTTTATCTCCTCTGAAACAGAAATGTCACAACAGAGTCTCTTAAAATTCTCTCCAATTCTCTTTTTGCTGTAGCCTCACTTCTAAATAAACTCTCATCTGTTTTCATCCACTTGAGAAATGGTTTTGTATAATACCTGGAAATACAGCCAATGATCGGGTCCACTGAGGCAGCTGTGAGGGGCTGCAGAGTCCTAGTAGCCTTTTTGGAAAAAGAGGGTCAGAGGCTTGGTGTGTTGAAACCAAGAAGTCCTTCATCTTGTTTGCAGCTGCTGCGATGTAAACCACATTGTCACTGGATTCGCTAGCCTAAAGACTGAAGCTCACCATATACCATGTCACACAATGGCTGCAGTTCACGGACTTACTTCTGATGAAGGCGGCATTCTATAACAGCACCATGTGTACAGTTACTTATTTATGAAGACTGGTTAATTGCATTGCCGACATACGAATTTTCACAAATGCGGTGTCTTCTCCCCCGAGCTGCGCGTCCATACTGAAATCTGTGCCACTAAACCGGAATAAATTATATTAAGTGCAGTACAACTCCCTCACCTCTTTTGCTTTTATGAAAGTTGTGCCAATTATTGTCGCTGCTGGGATTTGAAAAGTTACAAATTCAAGGTTTTCAACTTTTTTTTAAGACTGATATCAGCTGCAAATTAAATATTAAAGGGGTTCTCCAGCTTCTGTGGCATCCCAGAGCTGGCTATGGCTGGGCTGAGGGTGATCTCTGTGCATTGTATTATTTCCTGTTGCTTCATAGCCTGTGTGACATAGCAGGGGGTCCTGAGTCTCACACAACACAGCGCCACCTAGTGAGCCTCACACGTGCATTACACCTCCCATAGGATTGAATAGTAACCAAATGTCCAATGGGAGGACATCGCCTGGGAAAAGGGGAGGAGTCAGCTGATCACTGGGTCCCCATGGTAACACCCCTGCAGGAAGGTCCTGCGTGTGAGGAGTGAGAAGTGTGGAGTGTTAGGAGGAGGAGGTGAGGAGATAAGTGTGATGTCCTGTGAAGAAAGCAGTGAGTTTAGTGCAGGAATCTCAAGTCCTAGACAGGCCCAGGAAGGTTGGAGAGCTGACATACTCCAGCTATTCAGATCCTGTCCCCTGTCTGCCTAGCCATCGCCCTGAAGGAAGTCAAGCATCATTATCTTGTCAGCATGAGACTGTGGAGAGAACATTCTGGAACACGTGCTCCATAGCAAGTATCACAGGATCCAGGGGCCAAGGCCAGACCTGTGGAATATCCTGCCACCCTGACTATTGCACCCCGAAACTCTGAGCTATCAGGACCACATAACGTGAGTGGGGAATATTGTGTACTAGTATCATGGTGGGCATCCTCCTATGAGCCAAATAGGAGCCCAGACGCACCTTAGGGCTGTAACACTGAAGTATAAGGGGCTAGGAACACCTTTCATCAAGTCTACCCTGCACCCCAGGACTTTGCTGTGTCACCAGGCGTACCCCGTTGTTTTGTATGGAAGAAACTGTTTAAGCATTTGTGCCTCCACACCCATGGAAGTAAAAGTTCAACTTTACAACCGTTTCTGTGTCTGACTCTGCACCGACAACATCAGGGCGCCCCAAACACCACCAGTCGGCACAGTATAGGGGAAGCGCCCCGGGGGAACAATCACCACCAACATTTGTGCAGCCCCCTCATCACCGGTACCAGTGGTGGTAACGTGGGACAGCACCAGCGCTGCGCCCTCGTGCCCAGAGACCGTGACAAGTCTGCGCTGTTTGCACCCCGCAATCCCAACTGCAGCGTTACCTTCCATCTGGTCACCGCAAGAAAAACTGGCGTCACGAACAGGATACGGGTGTGTGCCATTTTGAGAAAGTCGCCACGAAAAGTGCGCCAAATTGTCTCCAGAGCATCGGTCTTTATTGTGGACTTTGCTAAGATCAAGTTTATTCCCTGAGAGTTCTTGCCACAAAGAGGGGGAGCCCTATACCCCTGAAGTAAGCCCTAAAGACTGTCCTCTCAGTGTGTTACAGCCCTGGAAGAGTTAAAACGCCCAGGACTTGTTTGCTGCGCCACATCGCTGTGTAAGAACGCCCACAAAGGGTTAACTGAACCTTGCAAAAGTGCGGGAGATTTTTAGCACTGCCCATGAGGCCAGGAGACCCATCTGCCGCCATCTTAGGAGAGCCCAGAATGCTGAGCGCAATGCTCCAGCGCACCCATACAAGAAAGTGAAAGGCGAACGTGCCGGCGCCATTTCTGACTCTCCGGTGCCGCATCACCGTCCCTGCTGTACACCGCTGATCTCTGGTCCACGCTGCAGTTGCTGTCAGTGAGTACTGTGCCTCCCTGTCCTTGTCTTCAGTCCTCCCACGGCCCCAGCGAGTGTTTTCCGTGTACAGTGTCCGTGGGGAGTGCCACCATTAAAGAGGGGGAGCACACCGTCAGCCTGCATCACAGTGACTCTGTTAATAGCTACAGCATTCTTAAAGGGACAGCATTCCAAGTTGTAGTCTCCATTCCCTGCCAGCAAGCAATTGAGTTTCTTAAAGAGACGGCGACCTAATTTCAGTCATACCTGCAAACAACATGACTGAGCAAAGTGACATTGTGCCATCTGTTTCTAGTGATCCAGCAGTGCCCATGGCGAGCAGCCTACCATTCTCCATGCTATTTTACCCTGGTGCACCATGGCTGCCGCGCTACAAAGGGGAGGCGCATACCCTCAGGGACTTTCGTGAGAAGATGCTGTCTCTCTTCCAGTTCTATCCTCTGAATACAGAACAGCAGATACAGATCCTGCTGGGCCAGCTTGAGGGTGCTGCAGCTAGGGAGGTCAAATCCTGGCCTGCCTCTGACAAAAGAACCCCTGGGCAAATTCTGGACAAACTCCAGGTGAACTTTGACGTGCGATCTGTCTCCGAGGTAAAGATGCGCTTCTTTTCCAGACGACAACTACCTGGTGAGACCCTGCGGGACTATGCTTTATCCCTCCAAGAGGCATTCAGAGCTGTGGTGCAAGTGGATCCACGTGAAAATGTGGACTCTGATAAAATCTTGCTTGACCGCTTCATAGAAGGGGCGGGTACCACATTGCTCCAGAGTCAGTTGCGAATGCTTGCTGCACAACATCCCAGCATCACGTTTTCTGACTTCAAGGCCCTTGCCATCCAGGTCTTGGGACAGGAGCAGCCCCAGCCGAGCCCAGTCATCTGTGCTCCCTCACCTGGACCCTCAACAAGCATTGCTCCAGTTGTCCTGCCACTACCTCTGGGTACCTCACCTGCTGCCCAAACTGCGCAGACTACACCAGCAGACTCCAGAGATGACCTTCTGGCCTGAGTGGATCATCTGACCCGTGCCATGGAACAGATCACCGTCCGTCTAGATCGTCTGACCCAGCCGTCTTCATCGTCCAGTGATCCTTTGCGAAGTCTCAACATCTCACCTGAGTCGCCACCCAGACGTCCATCTTCAGTGAAACCTCCGCAGAGTGAGAGGCCATACTGTACCTATTGCCATAGATATGGACACACCAGGCCTCAGTGTTTTCAGTTAAACGGGCCACCCCTGAGGCCGTGGGCCGCCCCTCGGGAGGAAAGAAGAAGGGCCCAGGTGAATCTTCAGTGCCATTGTCACGCTTCGTCTCAGCCTGCCCACACATCACAATCCGGGTGAACGGCGTCCCTCTGACAGCGTTGGTGGACACTGGATCTCAGGTAACAACCCTGCGCAAGCAGGTGTTCCTTGAACATTGGGACTTAGGTGTGTTGAATAGAACACCTGACACATGGATAAATCTGTGTGCCAGCAATGGACAGCCCATACCACAGCAGGGTTATTGGGAACCCACTATCCAGATTGGGGACTTGAAACTGCCTAGACAGGGTGTAATTGTCACTGATGTAGAGGATGATAGGTTTGCAGTTGTAATATTAGGCATGAATGTTTTACGCCATTGCTTTGCAGAAGTGTTGGATGCCTTGCATGCCTCTCTCCTTACAGCTTCTCCCAGTGACCAGCAGACCATTCAGCGGGCCATTCGTGTACTCAATGCCCAGCACAAGTTCGCCAACAATCAAGGTGAAATTGGTCGAGTCCGGATCCAAGATACCCGTCCAGTAACCCTACAGCCTGGAACAGAAACTATGGTGTGGTGCCGTGCCCGTCCGGGCATAGAAAATCAGGACTACGAGGCCTTGCTACAACCCATACAGGTAGCTGGCCAACCACTTGTCATGGCTGCCCGCAGCCTTGTCACAGTTTCCAATGGACGTGTTCCTGTCCGCTTAGTCAACTTGGGCGATGCTCCCGTGAACCTCCACAAGTTCCACTCTGTGGCCCTGCTACACCGGTTAGCACCAGAAGACATTCTCTCTGGTGATTCTACCGCCACACAGCGTTCCACCCAAGCTGCTGAGAACATTCAGAATGGAGCCACGAAGTCCTGGTGGGATGAATTGAACGTGGGAGACGCCAATACCCCTATAGAGCACATCAATGGGGTTCGCAATGTGGCCAAGCGTTACCAACAGGCATTCAGCAAACACCCATTGGACTTTGGTAAGACCACGACCATACAACATCGCATTCTGACTGGCGACCACCATCCAATCAAGGAGCGTCACCGTCCAATACCACCAGCGATGTAGCAACCGGTGAAAAAGTTGATCCAAGAGATGCGAGATGCTGATGTCATCCGGGAGAGTAACAGCCCCTGGGCAGCCCCGCTAGTCCTTGTCAAGAAGAAAGACGGAACCCTACGATTTTGTGTGGACTATCGTAAACTCAACAATGTCACGCACAAAGACGCATACCCATTGCCGCGGATTGAGGAATCTCTAACGGCTTTGGGATCAGCTACCTGTTTCTCGACCCTGGACTTAACCAGTGGATACTGGCAAGTCCCTATGGCGCCTGAAGATCGTGAAAAGACTGCGTTTACGACCCCGATGGGACTCTTTGAATTCAATAGTATGCCATTTGGGCTATGTAATGCCCCAGCCACATTCCAACGGCTTATGGAGAGGTGCCTCAGCCATGAGAATTTCCAGAGTGTGCTACTGTACCTGGACGATGTTATTGTATTCTCCCGGACATACCAAGAACACCTTCGTCACCTGTCCGAGGTATTCAAGGTACTTATACAGCACGGCCTAAAGGTGAAGCCCTCCAAGTGCTACCTGTTGAAACCCCAAGTTCACTACCTTGGGCATGTCGTGAGCGCACAAGGCGTCCAACCTGATCCTGAAAAGATCACTGTAGTCCAGAACTGGCGAAGACCAACTACCGTCAAAGAAGTCCGAAGCTTCCTTGGATTCGCAGGTTACTACCGGCGTTTCATACCACACTTCGCCCAAGTAGCCGAGCCTCTGAACGAGTTGTTGCGCGGTTGTCCCAGAGAAAACTACAACCGAAAGCTTCCGGTAGACTGGACAGCGCGTCAAGAGGAAGCCTTTCAAGCGCTTAAAGCACTTCTGACGCAACCACCAATTCTAGCCTATCCCGACTACAGTCAGCCATTCCGCTTGTACACAGATGCAAGTCACCAAGGTTTGGGTGCAGTGTTGTCCCAGGTTCAGGACAACAAAGAGCGAGTCATCGCCTACGCCAGCAGGAGTCTGAGAGGCGCGGAGAAGAACGACCAGAACTATAGTTCTTTCAAACTCGAACTTCTGGCGCTTGTCTGGGCCGTGACAGAGAAGTTTAAAGACTACCTGGCTGCCACACCCTTTACCGTGTACACAGATAACAATCCGTTGGCGCATCTGGACACTGCTCGACTGGGAGCCCTTGAACAACGGTGGGCCTCAAGACTCGCGAATTACAAGTTCTCTGTCAAGTATCGCAGTGGCAAGTCCAACGCTAACGCTGATGCACTCTCAAGGTTGCCTGTGGGAGAAGAACCACCCCGAGAAGACATTTGGGAAGAGGTGGAGATGCCACCATTCTACAACAAGTTTGCCCAACAGGTTGCTATTGGTGTCCCTGTAGAAGGAGAATCTCTGGCGAAAACAGCTGCTGAATCCCTCCAGGAGCCATCTCTGTGGAAAACGTTCCAAGAAGAGAGTAGAGTTTTAGGAGAATTGTCAGATTTCCTGCTTACAGGAAGAATACCAACCCGTGTAAAGAGAGGTCTTCATGACGTGGAATTAAAACGCCTTTGGCGACAGAGGAAGCGCCTGTTTGTCCAACGAGGCCTTCTACTTAGAAACACTCTTGATCCTGTCACAGGTGAAAGGCTTCATCAGATCCTCGTACCAAGAAGAGATGCACAGATGATACTTGAGGCGTATCATGACAGATCCGGTCACTTCGGGGTACAAAAGACCGAAGCTACCATCCGTCGTCGCTTCTATTGGGTTGGGATGAGGAGTGACATTGAGAGTTGGTGCCGAGAGTGTCCCGCCTGTAGTATCACCAAGGAAGGTCGAAGAGATCAGAAGGCCCCTCTACATCCAATTAAGACTCAAAAGCCGTGTGAAATTGTTGCTCTGGACCATGTGAAGTTGGGTCCCACACGTTCCGGCTACAGCTACGCTCTGACAATGGTGGATCATTACTCCAAGTTCCTTGTCATCGTGCCTGTCAGAGATCTTACAGCAAGAACTACGGCTGAGAACTTCTATGCAGAGTTTGTCCGCCATTACGGTTGTCCTGAGCATATCCTCACCGACCGTGGATCGGCGTTTGAATCCCAATTGTTCCGTGAGCTGTGTCAGTTCCAAGACTGCAAGAAGTTGCGAACCACAGCGTATCACCCTCAAGGGAATGGTATGTGCGAGAAGGCAAATCAAGTGATCATCGGCATGCTAAGAACAGCCGCAGTTACACCTGGTGTTGAGTGGCCTGAGCGTATCAAGGACTTGGCCTATATTTACAACAACACACCCCAAACATCTACGGGATACGCACCATTTTATCTAATGTTTGGAAGACAAGGTCAACTTCCTTCAGACTTAACCCTTGGTGTGAAGGTCCCTGACACCATCAATCCACTACCCATAACAGACTGGGTTGTTGAACACCGCCGACGTATGGAGGAAGCTAAAGAGATAGTTGAAACGCGCATGGATGAGGTTCGTAGGAGACAACAGGAGGATTACAACCATCACGCCCATGCAGCGCCCCTGAAAGTTGGCGACCGTGTATGGTTAAGGAATAACCATCGGAATGGGAAATTGGATCCATTCTGGGAGAAAGAACCATACAGTGTCATCTCCATACCATATCCTGAATCCGACGTGTATGAGATCTCTAAACCTGGGAGACAGCCCCAAGTAGTACACCGAAACCGTCTGAAGCTGTGCCTTAAAGAAGGACTACCCACAGAGGTGCCCCCAGCTGAGACAACGAGTACAGAGATCTTGTCACCTTCTGAAGCGAAAGAGAGACCCCCAACGTTAACTGAGCTTATGTGGGCACCTAAACTACTACCATTTAGCTGTTATCCACCAATTGCTCTAGTGCAAGAGAACCCTTCGACAGATGATTTAATTGATTTCAGTGACTCTGTTCCTGATCCAAATCTCGTTCCACTTAGGCGTTCTGAGCGTACCACAAAAGGCATACCTCCAACACGCTATAGTGATGCCATGGCTGTCCTCGGGTAAAAGAGGTTAACTGTCTCTGCTTCTGTATATATGTTATTCCTGCACTGATTACATTAATGTTTTTCCTGTGTGTATATACAGTATATATATAATATCTTGCCATGTAATATAGTATTTACATTTATATGCAACAATCCAAGCCATAGTGCCTGGCTCACCGAGCCAAGGAAGTTCTGTTACCCCATTGCGGTATGGACATTCGTGCTAGAGTGCCTACTCTTCCTTACAGAAAGGACTGTTTATTGTTTCTCAGAGAGACTCTCATGATAATGGACACTCACGAAATTTGTGCCAGAGAGCCTCTGGACCCATTTGCACTACTGTTGTTTCTATATGGACTGTCTGATGGTACCGCCAAAAGGTTCCATAAGTCTGAGTTTAATTATCTCTCCGTTACCCTTCAGACTTCTCATGGACATTCCAGGACTATGCCGGGAGGTCTTACCTCAAGTTTCTAAGTATTATATTTTTCTAAACTGTTAGTGACATTTGCACTTTATTCGTATTTATTAACGTTATGTTACATTTCTCACCTTCACCCCAGCCCGTCGCCGAGGTCGGCTCAGTGAAAGAGGGGGAGTATGTGGCATCCCAGAGCTGGCTATGGCTGGGCTGAGGGTGATCTCTGTGCATTGTATTATTTCCTGTTGCTTCATAGCCTGTGTGACATAGCAGGGGGTCCTGAGTCTCACACAACACAGCGCCACCTAGTGAGCCTCACACATGCATTACACCTCCCATAGGATTGAATAGTAACCAAATGTCCAATGGGAGGACATCGCCTGGGAAAAGGGGAGGAGTCAGCTGATCACTGGGTCCCCATGGTAACACCCCTGCAGGAAGGTCCTGCGTGTGAGGAGTGAGAAGTGTGGAGTGTTAGGAGGAGGAGGTGAGGAGATAAGTGTGATGTCCTGTGAAGAAAGCAGTGAGTTTAGTGCAGGAATCTCAAGTCCTAGACAGGCCCAGGAAGGTTGGAGAGCTGACATACTCCAGCTATTCAGAAGATCCTGTCCCCTGTCTGCCTAGCCATCGCCCTGAAGGAAGTCAAGCATCATTATCTTGTCAGCATGAGACTGTGGAGAGAACATTCTGGAACACGTGCTCCATAGCAAGTATCACAGGATCCAGGGGCCAAGGCCAGACCTGTGGAATATCCTGCCACCCTGACTATTGCACCCCGAAACTCTGAGCTATCAGGACCACATAACGTGAGTGGGGAATATTGTGTACTAGTATCATGGTGGGCATCCTCCTATGAGCCAAATAGGAGCCCAGACGCACCTTAGGGCTGTAACACTGAAGTATAAGGGGCTAGGAACACCTTTCATCAAGTCTACCCTGCACCCCAGGACTTTGCTGTGTCACCAGGCGTACCCCGTTGTTTTGTATGGAAGAAACTGTTTAAGCATTTGTGCCTCCACACCCATGGAAGTAAAAGTTCAACTTTACAACCGTTTCTGTGTCTGACTCTGCACCGACAACATCAGGGCGCCCCAAACACCACCAGTCGGCACAGTATAGGGGAAGCGCCCCGGGGGAACAATCACCACCAACATTTGTGCAGCCCCCTCATCACCGGTACCAGTGGTGGTAACGTGGGACAGCACCAGCGCTGCGCCCTCGTGCCCAGAGACCGTGACAAGTCTGCGCTGTTTGCACCCCGCAATCCCAACTGCAGCGTTACCTTCCATCTGGTCACCGCACTTCCAAAAAATATCTGCAAATCCATCCACAGCAGTGCTAAATCCTCACTGCTCCCTTGTGCACCCTTTGCTGGTCTTTATTTCACTTGCTGGTACTTTTATCACTGTTATTTACATGCAGTGTATATGTGAACAAACTACATTTCCCATGATTCATCTGCCTTTTCCCACTTTGTGTACCCCTCCCACTTGCACTCTCCCCTGCAAAGAAATCACAGGTAATAAATCCCTCCCACATTCGAGGTCACGTGCTGCCGTGAGGTTTTGTTTGCTGGCTGAACTGCTCACAGGGAGGGGTTGTGTGCATGCAAACTAAACATCACAGCTGAGATCAATGACCTGAAAATAAATCAGATAAACGGAATTGAATTTAAACAGGATATATTAGGAAGTGTTTGGTATTAATTTCAATATTTAAAAAAAACAAAAACTAGATAACCCCTTTAAAGATGCAGGATGAACCATCCACATCCTGGGTATGTCTATGGAGATTGCATGGTCCTGTTTGTAAAGGGCGTGGCTGAAATGCCTGAACATAATATTCTGGAGGGGTGCACAGACTGTCACCCATATAGTGTGTGCTCTAAAATGCTGTAAAAGGTGCAAAAAAATCTAAGAAAATGATGGAAATAAAAAGATCAACATGATTTAATTTAGGAAGACAAATCAATACAGAGCGAGAATAGAAAACAAATGGCAAATGGTTATCCACTGGACCAAAACTGATGACCTATCCTTAATATCAGATCAGTGGACAGAAGGGGCAAAAGTGCTCTGGACGTAGACCCAGCTCTGTACATTGTGTAGGGAACATAAGTGGTAGAGCACCTGGGCTGTGCCTGCAAATACAGCACCTTCATCCAGCTGATCAGTGGTGGAACCGGGCATCACACCCAACAAATCTGATATTAATAGAAAAGAGAAAAACCCTTCTAAGGCTGGGGCCCCACGTTGCTGAAAAGCAGCTTTTTCTGTTGCAGATTTTGCTCTTTGAGCTAAAGCCAGGATTAGATTGAGCAGAAGGGAGAAGAGTAAGAACCATCTTAGATATTTCCCATTACTTCTGTAGCTCAAAAAACTGCAGCAAAATCTGTAGCAAGTAAAGCTGCATTTCTGGGGCCCTTATGGGCTTTAGCCTTAAGCGATTTCTCTCCCACATGACATCCATAAAGTTCAACAAGACAAAATTTGGAACATGGAAAAGTAATTTTTGGAACACAAACCCCGTAAAACTTTTCAGAAGTTCATCCTTATTGTCTTGCCTGGCAGAGACCTTTAATACATAGGTGGTGGCAGAAATAACCTGCAGTTGTGGTAACAAGTTTTGAGACTGGCACAGATTTTTGGTTTCTCTGCATTTGCTGCTTCAGTGGTTTTTGGATAGTCACACATTTTGATGGTTAGTGACGTACAATTATAGGCAATTTACACAAATTTACATTTTTCTTGACAAACACAAAATTTTCTGCAAAGACTCAATATTGATCCTTATTTTTCCAGCCTTCTACAATTGGCCCTGACATGTTGGATATCAGCTTCTGGGCCAAATCCTGACTGGTGACAATTCATTCTTACCAAACCAGGGCTTGAGGTTTATCTCAGTTTCTGTGTTTTTGTCTACCTACTATTTAAAGATTGGCCACAGGTTTTATATGGAATTAAGATGTGAGAGGTTTCTAGGCCATTGACCCAGAATGTCAATGTTTTGTTCAGTGAACTTCTTAGTCATCATCACCACTGTGACCTTGTGACATGGTCTCCGTCAAGCTGGAAAAAGCATTGCTCATCACCAGATGTCTCCTGGATGGTTGAGAGAAGTTGCGCTTCGATGATGTTTAGAAACAATTCTGAATTCATGTCAGCGTTCTTAGGTCTCCAGATACTTTACTGGTGGCATCTACATTACAGGACTCATGAGAGCGCTCACCATTATATTCTGGACAATCATTCTTCCAGATGTCTCAAACAGCCTGAAGATACCTTCACCCTAGTTCTCTGTGATCCCCATAATATCCTTGATGAGAAGTGGATTCTGGAAGTATGACTGTCTGGAGAAGAAAAGGTGAACAAAACATTGAAGTGAAAAACAAAATGTGTCCATTTCATAATTTTTGTTCACACAAAAGGCGGCATTTCACGTGGACACAGACGGCTTTTCACACTTGCAAGCTTTCTGATGATCGAGAAGGTAAGCCTTCCGCGTATAACACTTTCCACACTGGGAACATGAAAATGGCTTCTCCCCCATGTGTGACCGCTCATGCTGAACAAGGACCGATTTGTGTGAAAAGCGTTTGCCACACATTGAGCATGAGAATGGCTTCTCTCCTGTGTGAATACTCCGATGTTCCAGCAAACTAGCTTTCCGTGTAAAACATTTCCCACACTCGGAGCAAGAAAATGGTTTTTCTCCCACGTGGCTTCTCTCATGTTGGACAACGGCAGTTTTATGTGAAAAGCGTTTTGCACACACAGAACAGGAAAATCTCTTCACCCCCATGTGGATTCTCTGATGTTCAACAAGGTTAGCCTTCCGCGAGAAGCATTTGCCACACTCAGGACAGGAAAATGGCTTTTCCCCGGTGTGAATTTTTTGATGCGTCACCAAGTTAAACTTTAACATGAAGCATTTCCCGCATTCAGAACAGGAGAACGGTTTCTCCCCACCATGAATTTTCAAGTGTTTGACAAGTTTACACTTTTTGGCAAAACTTTTTCCACACTCGGAACACAAAAATGGCTTCTCCCCTGTGTGGACTCTCTGGTGTTTCACAAGGTTAGATCTTCTTGTAAAGCATTTGTCACACTCAGAACATGAAAAACACTTCTCACCCGTGTGAATGTTTTGATGTTGAATAAAATCGGATTTCTTTGCAAAGCCTTCCCCACACTTTGTACACAGAAACAGTTTATTGCCTGTGTGATACGTTCTCTCGTGTCGAAAAAGTTCAGATTTTCTGGCAAACCATTTTTCACACTCCAAACATGAAAAGGGCTTCTCTCCCGTGTGAATTTTCTGATGTTGAGCAAGCGTAGACTTCAGTCGAAAACGTTTCCCGCATTCAGAGCAAGAAAAAGGCTTCTCGCCTGTGTGAATTCTCATGTGCTGGACATAACCGCTCTTCTGGGTAAAACATTTCCCACACTCAGAGCATGGAAATGGTTTCTCCCCTGTGTGAATTCTCAGATGTCGAAGAAGATTTGCTCTGTTCTTGAAGTACCTGCCACACTCGGGACAAGGGTGTAATTTCCCATCTGCACTGGGGACAATAAATGAGTTATCCAAAGAAGGATCCTCATGGTATGAAGGACTAAATAGTAGATCACTACTGGGAAGGACGGAGGATATATCTGGAGTAAAAAAATGTTGTCCTGGAAAATCTTCTGGAAAATCTACGACTGTTTTACAATCTGAAGGTGAAATAAAAGGCAAAGTGTCTGAGGAGCTCAATAAACCTGAGAAATCAATAGAAAAAAAGTTACTACTTGACTAAAGATAAGGAAATCTAAAGCCAGACCCTTCACACACCCAAAAGTTGCCTGGTCCTGTAGGTCTACACCTGGCCACCAGGCGTGGCTGACCAGCTGACTCTATAGCTTCCATTACTATGTTACAGCAGGGTAGGGAATATGCAACAAAGTGGAACGAAGGAACACGCTCTAGCACTGCCTTTGGGAAGGTAGCTCCCTATACAAGAATACATGGTTTTCCTTAAAACCTAATTGCATAATCTGGGAATAATAGCCAAATCAGAATAAGTTCTCCAAAAGAAAGAGGGACCCATCTGCAGACAGCTTTTTCGAGGTTAGCGTTAGGTCTTATTTGCATATTCCTTAACCAGAATTCTAAGCAGGGCAGGCATGATCTAATGTCACTCACGGTGGCGTCTCCCTAGTGAAGACACAGCACCCCTTTTGATGTTACAGCAAGTAATAGAAAAGCAACAAGAATACTCTGGGTCACCAATATGCCTTGTAGGAAAGCCCTCTGGCATAGCAGATTAAAGGGGTTTTCCAGGCTTTTGATGTTGTTAGCCTATTAGGTCTGACACCTGGCCCCCCAACTGATCGGCTGATCCCAGTAGCCTCCAGAACTATACAATGTAGTATGCTAGAAGCAGACATGCTGTGCTGCATTAATTCAGCTCACTGGCAAAGCCAAAACATAGTGTACAGAGACATCTGCTTCTGGCCCCATACACTGTATAGTCCTGGTGCCATCTGCTTCTGAGAACAGATGATTAGTGGGGGTGCTGAGTGTTAGACCTCACCTAAATTTAGAAAAGGATAGTGAGGAGGATGGAGATAAGGAGGATGATGTGTCTCTTCTAATATAATGATCCTTACTCACCAGGGCTGAGATCTTCCTCCTCCTTATATTCATCGGCCACCACCTCCATCTCATCTTCCTCTGTAACTTCGACCTTAATGTGAATCAGATCTTCATCCTGAAGAAATACAAACCATAAAATAACCTTGTTTTAATAAAATGGTCACAAAGCTCCTGAGACCTCAGCTCCCCCTACCTGATCCTCCTGAAGTTCAGAGTAATCTTCTGGATGATCCCGGGCATACGGAGGACTGGGACATTTTCCCGGTGGGTTTCTCTCACTGGATCCATCTGTAGGACACACACAGTGACTGAATACATTGTGTATATGTGATGGTCAGATGATGAGGGTATCTAGGGGCCCCTCCATACTGCTCTCTACCATCACTCCTCTTACCTGGTGATGTGAGGGTCTGGTGGTAGTCCATCATGACCTCCTTGTACAGATCCTTGTGTCCTTCTAAATACTCCCACTCCTCCATGGAGAAATAGACGGTGACATCCTGACACCTTATAGGAACCTGACAACACAATGATACAGTCCTCATCATCCAGACACATCATCCTTTGTGTTACTGTCTAATGTCCCAGCATTCCCAGCAGCGCTCACCTCTCCAGTCAGCAGCTCAATCATCTTGTTGGTGAGCTCCAGGATCTTCTGCTCGTTGTTGCTCTCAGGTATCAGTGAGTGAGGTGGAGGCTCCATGATGGGGCTCCGGCTCCTGCTCCATCCTCCTGACACACGGGGACGGCTGCTGGGGGTCACACACTTATCAGATGTCTTCTTCACTACTGTGTAGTCCTGAGTATGGAGAGATCCTGATAAATATCACTATATACATTCCCAGAATCCCTCACCTCTCCGCTCATGTCCTGTGTTATTACTAGAGATAAGAGTGAGGTCATGTGATATCATTCCCAGAATCCCTCACCTCTCCGGTCATGTCCTGTGTTATTACTAGAGATAAGAGTGAGGTCATGTGATATCATTCCCAGAATCCCTCACCTCTCCGGTCAGCAGGTAGATGATCTCCAAGGTGAGGTTTAGTATCCTCTTGGTCATGTGATTCCTCTCCATTAGTTGGATACAGGAATCTCACTTATGGCTCAACTGTACAAACGATACAAACAAAAAATTTATTATCACATACATTGGTTTTTAATGCACACAAAAAATAGGCCCCCGGTGTTTGCTCCGTGTATTATAATACTCAATAGTGCGACAGCAAAGAATAGAACGTATCAAAGATAATTTATGAACAACCAATTAAAATAAAGTATCGACCTCAGAGCTCACAATTAAATAGAAGAGGGAATGCATATGCCATATACCAGGCTGGTAACAGTAGCCATGACGGTATGGAGGGAGAAGACAAGGTGTTCCCAGACATGCACACTTGGTGAAACACAGACCTACCTGAACATAAATGATCCATATATTGTCTTCTCCCTCCATATTGTCATGGCTACTGTTCCCAGCCTGGTAAATGGCATATACATACAGTGCAATTTAATATTTCCTCTTCCATTTAGTTGTGACTCTTCTAGGCTAATACATGCCGTATACTCTTCAAGGAAAGAAAATATCCTGTTAGTACTTCTTGGTACAGATGCCAAGAAACCTTTCAACAAAGTCAGTTGGAACTACATGACGTTAGCGAGATATCACTTCCCTCCTGCTTTCTCACTGCCATTCTTCACTATACACATGCCCCATTGCCCGTGTTCGCGTTAAAGTCAACAAAACCCTCTCTTACCTCGCCCATATTAACGTGGTAGTAGACAGGACTGCCCCCTTTCCCCGGCTTTATTATAATAATGGAAACCCTGATCCCAAAAATAAGACAATCCCCCTACATTCAAGGCATCCCCATCAAAGACTTTCATCATGTTCCAGCTGCATTCGCAGATGACTTGGTGGTTCTATTTACGAGCCCGTCCACGACTATCTCAGAAGTCCTTTGCCCATTTAGCCTGACCTAAAACTGACCTTAAAACTAATTCTGATAAATTGTAAATACTTAACGTCTCCGCCCCTGCATAGGTTATTCAACCCTTGAAATCCAGCACCCCTTTCCTCTGGGCTCGTCACTGTATTAGGCTACGGCTCCACATTGCGGAAACGCAGCTTTTAATGAAGATTTTGCTGCAATTTTTTGAGCCAAAGTCAGGAGTAGAATGAACAGAAAGGAAACGTCTGTAACGTCCTTGCCTGTCCGGGCTTTGGCGCCGTCCTCCGGGCGCACGCTGCGGCGCAGGAGGCGTGCCCGGTTGTGATTCTTTTCTTTGGGTTTTTCTTGTACTGTCTGAACACTGTCCTATTCCCTCACCTCCTTAATTGATTTTCCACCACGCCCTTCTCCTTCACCTTGCTCTCCCCCTGCTCCACTAAGAGTTAACTTTAGTCCTGCCTTGGTGATTGACAGCCTATCCTCCTATCAAGTCTGAGGCGGGTTCTTTCTCTCTATTTATTGTTTGCCCACTTTCCTATGGGCGCCTGCTATTGCATTTTGCTTACTGGCTATACTTCTTGTTATTTGTTACCTGCTCTTCTGATTTTCTGACCACAGGCTTTGACTTTGACTATTCTCTTGGATCTCGATTCTGTGCTGCATTGCTCGATTGTTACTGACCCCTTGGCTAGCTGACCTCCCTTTGTTGTTGTGCGTCTTGTCTTCGTTCTGTGTTATCACTTATTATAAGGTGGGACTGTCGACTGGTTGCTGGCTGTCACCTAGGACAGATCGGGCAAGTTAGCTAGGGACAGTGGGGGGGATTCAGCTTAGGGTCCACTGTCTCGTTGTGCCCCTCCCCCCTAAGTTCTCCAGCAGCTACTGGGGAATCGCTCCCCTAGTGATTCCCTTACAACGTCACAGAACTTCTGTTATATTTCCTTTTCAAGCCACTCCTGACTTTGGCTCAAAAAAACACTGCAAGAAAAAACACTGCGCTTCCACAACGTGGAGCCTCAACCATAAAGTCCTGGGGATTAAAATATGGGCTTTACCCTCTTACATAAGCCCCCCTCCTACCTAACATTAAACTTTCAAGACAAAAAGAACAAGGTGGTTATGCGCTCCCGGACCCTCACAACTAATATAAAGCAATTCACCTTGTATGTTGGCTTGACCCATCTACTAAGAATTCTCGGCCAATACACGTCACCATTGAGAAAGATCTCCTGTGCCCGGCTCACCTTCTCTACCTCTGGTTTTCTCACCTCAAACTGGACAAATCCAAGATTCCTAAGATTCCTAGCAACACTACTCGTGGTATGACGCAAGTCTGGAGGGAACTTATTGTCTCTCTCAGTGAACAAGACCAACATTTCCCTCTATGGCCCTTTGGGCCTCATACCAGGCTAGATACAACTCCCCACTCCATTTCTCATAGTCCCGTCCTCTCACGGTCCACATTCCTACAGCACTGACAACCTCATCAGCTCTTGACCTACAGACTCTCTTACCAACAGAAGACCTTATCTCTCTTTCTTACACTCACTGTCCTTTCGACTCTCCTGTAGGTCTTTTCTTCGCTCTACCACTCACCCATTTTGAGACCTTAACTGGCTAGAAAAACTACCCTCATCTTCCAACTCACACCCCTTTTCGGTCTCTAACATATATACAAATGTTATGTCCCAACCCCCCACCACCAAACCCTACTATATCACCGAGTGGGAAAAAAAAGTCAGACTTGACATTTTCTTCAAAGGAGCTTGAACAAAAACTGGCCCAATCCCATGGCTTCTCTAGATGTGTCAGAATCCAAGACAATACCAATAAATTGCTAACCAGATGGTACAGGACTCCTGTTTTCCTGAGTCGAACAAACTTAGCTTAGTCAACCTTCATGGGAGGCTATTGAAGATGAGATTAGGTCAATCTGCCACAAAGACATTCCCCTTGTCATGAATTCATTCTGCTATCTGCCTCTACCCCAGAATTCAAACCCAAGAAATTCTACGCACTTGGTTTATCCAACCAGCTAAACTAAGAATACCATTCAAGGGGAGAGATTCAGACCCCCCTCCATACAGCAGTGGAGGGACAAGGTCCACCAACTTCATAGATTAAGAAATGAAGCAGCCGGGAGACAACTGGGAGCCGTGGCCTCGATCCAATAAACCCTTTTAGGGTATGTTCACAAAGAGTTGTTTAGCAGGCTGATTTTGAGGCAGAATCCTCCTCAAAATCCACCTACAGTGAAGGAAATAAGTATTTGATCCCTTGCTGATTTTGTAAGTTTGCCCAATGACAAAGACATGAACAGTCTATAATTTTAAGGGTTAACGTTAACAGTGAGAGATAGAATATCAAAAATAAAATCCAGAAAATCACATTGTATAAATTTTATTATATATATATAGATATGCACAGTGGGGAAAAAAAAGTATTTAGTCAGCCACCAATTGTGCAGGTTCTCCCACTTAAAAAGATGAGGCCGGCCTGTAATTGACATCATAGGTAGACCTCAACTATGAGAGACAAAATGAGAAAACAAATCCAGAAAATCACATTGTCTGATGTTTTAAGAATTTATTTGCAAATTATGGTGGAAAATAAGTATTTGGTCAATAACAAAAGTTCATCTCAATACTTTGTTATATCCTTTGTTGGCAATGACAGAGGTCAAACGTTTTCTTTAAGTCTTCACAAGGTTGGCACACACTGTTGCTGGTATGTTGGCCCATTCCTCCATGCAGATCTCCTCTAGAGCAGGGATGTTTTGGGGCTGTCGCTGGACAACACGGACTTTCTACTCCCTCCAAAGGTTTTCTATGGGGTTGAGATCTGGAGACTGGATAGGCCACTGCAGGACCTTGAAATGCTTCTTACGAAGCCGCTCCTTCGTTGCCCTGGCGGTGTGCTTGGGATCAATGTCATGCTGAAAGACCCAGCCACGTTTCATCTTCAATGCCCATACTGATGGAAGGAGGTTTGCACTCAAAATCTCACGATACATGGCCCCACTCATATTTCATGTACACGGATCAGTCGTCCTGGTCCCTTTGCAGAGAAACAGCCCCAAAGCATGATGTTGCCCCCCATGCTTCACAGTAGGTATGGTGTTCTTTGGATGCAACTCAGCATTCACTCTCCTCCAAACACCACGAGTTGTGTTTCTACCAAACAGTTCTACTTTGGTTTCATCTGACCATATGACATTCTCCCAATACTCTTCTGGAACATCCAAATGCTCGCTAGCAAACTTCAGACGGGCCCGGATATGTACTGGCTTAAGCAGGGGGACACGTCTGGCACTGCAGGATCTGAGTCCCTGGCGGCGTAGTGTGTTACTGACGGTAGCCTTTGTTACGTTAGTCCCAGCTTTCTGCAGGTCACTCACTAGGTCCCCC
The DNA here is from genome assembly GCA_947044405.1 of Leptodactylus fallax. Taxonomy (NCBI): domain Eukaryota; kingdom Metazoa; phylum Chordata; class Amphibia; order Anura; family Leptodactylidae; genus Leptodactylus; species Leptodactylus fallax. The sequence continues at coordinate 57,632 of CAMRHE010000366.1, forward strand.
GTGTGGTTCTGGGATTTTTGCTCACCGTCCTTGTGAACATTTTGACCCCATGGGGTGAGATCTTGCGTGGAGCCCCTGATGGAGGGAGATTATCAGTGGTCTTGTATGTCTTCCATTTTCTAATTATTGCTCCCACAGTTGATTTCTTCACACCAAGCTGCTTGCCTATTGCAGATTCAGTCTTCCCAGCCTGGTGCAGGTCTACAATTTTGTTTCTGGTGTCCTTCCACAGCTTTTTGGTCTTCACCATAGTGGAGTTTGGAGTGTGACTGTTTGAGGTTGTGGACAGGTGTCTTTTATACTGATAACAATTTCAAACAGGAGCCATTACTACAGGTAATGAGTGGAGGACAGAGGAGCCTCTTAAAGAAGAAGTTACAGGTCTGTGAGAGCCAGAAATCTTGCTTGTTTGTAGGTGACCAAATACTTATTTTCCACCATAATTTGCAAATAAATTCTTAAAAAATCAGACAATGTGATTTTCTGGATTTGTTTTCTCATTTTGTCTCTCATAGTTGAGGTCTACCTATGATGACAATTACAGGCCGGCCTCATCTTTTTAAGTGGGAGAACTTGGCAGACAAGTTTGTTTGAGATGGGTTTTAATGCCTGCCGGGGGAGGAGGCGGTATGTGCACATATAAACACGTGGACAAAATTGTTGGTACCCCTCATTTAATGAAAGAAAAACCCACAATGGTCACAGAAATAACTTGAATCTAACAAAAGTAATTTGCCAAACTACATGTTGACAAGCCACAAAGCTTCTGGGAGAATGTCCTATGGACAGATGAGACAAAAATCAAAATTTTTGGCAAGGCACATCAGCTCTATGTTCACAGACAGAAAAGTGAAGCATATCTTGAAAAGAACACTGTTCCTACTGTGAAACATGGAGGAGGCTCTGTTATGTTCTGGGGATGCTTTGCCGCATCTGGCACAGGGTGTCTTGAATCTGTGCAGGGTTCAATGAAATCTCAAGACTATCAAGGGAATCTAGAGAGAAATGTGCTGCCCAGTGTCAGAAAGCTTGGTCTCAGTCGCAGGTTATGGGTCTTACAACAGGAAAATGACTCAAAACACACAGCTAAAAACACCCAAGAATGGCAAAGAGGAAAACATTGGACTATTCTGAAGTGGCCTTCTATGAGCCCTGACCTAAATCCTATTGAGCATCTTTGGAAGGAGCTGAAACATGCCGTCTGGAAAAGGCGCCCTTCACACCCGAGACAACTGGAGCAGTTTGCTCATGGGGAGTGGCCAAAATACCTGCTGAGAGGTGCTAAAGTCTCATTGACAGTTACAGGAATCGTTTGATTGCAGGGATTGCCTCAAAAGGTTGTGCAACAAAATATTAAGTTAAGGGAACCATCATTTCTGTCCAGGCCTGTTTCATGAGTTTTCTTTTTTAAAAAATTCTGTTGAAGCCTGGTTGGAAAGCAATGTCTGACTTTCATTTGTTCATTTTCATAGAATTTTTATATATTATTACTTTTGTCAGATTCAAGTTATTTCTGTGACCATTGTGGGTTTTTCTTTCATTAAACGAGGGAGGGGACCAACAATTTTGTTCATGTGTATATATATATATTATATACAGTGCCTTGCAAAAGTATTCATACCCCTTGAACTTTTTCACATTTTGTCACCTTACAACCACAAACTTAAATGTATTTTATTGAGATTTTAAGTGATAACCAACACAAAGTAGCAGATAATTGTGAAGTGTATTGAAAATTGATACATGGTTTTCAAAATTTTAAATCAAATACAAATCTGAAAAGTGTGATGTGCAAAAGTATTCTGCCCCCTGTGCTCAGATACCCCTAAATAAAACCCATTGCACACAATTGCCTTCAGAAGCCACTTAATTAGTTAATAGGGTCCAGCTGTGTATAATTTATTTTCAGTATAAATACACCTGTTCTGTGAAGGCCTCAGTGGTTTGTTAGAGAACACTAGTGAACAAACAGCATCATAAAGACCAAGGAACTCAAGATACATTTCAGAGATAAAGTTATGGAAAAGTTTAAAGCAGGGTTAGGCTATAAAAACATATTCCAAGCTTTGAGCATCCCAAGGAGCTGTTCAATCCATCATCCAAAAAAGGAAAAAGTATTCTACAACTGCAAACCTACCAAGACATGGCCGTCCACCTAAACTAACAGACCAAGCAAGGAGAGCACTGGTCAGAGAAGCAGCCAAGAGGCCCATGGTCACTGTGGAGGAGCCGCAGAAATCCACAGCTCAGGTACAGGGAGAATCTGTCCACAGGACAACTAGAAGTGCATGCCACAAATCTGGCCTTTATGGAAGAGCGGCAAGAAGAAAACCATTGTTGTAAGAAAGACATAAGAAGTGGCGTCTGCA
>CAMRHE010000366.1:65000-85000 GCA_947044405.1 Leptodactylus fallax
GGACACTACAGTCTGCTCCTCCTGTATGACGGGACACTACAGTCTGCTCCTCCTGTATGACGGGACACTACAGTCTGCTCCTCCTGTATGATGGGACACTACAGTCTGCTCCTACTGTATGACGGGACACTACAGTCTGCTCCTACTGTATGACAGGACACCACAGTCTACTCCTACTGTATGACAGGACACTACAGTCTGCTTCTACTGTATGACAGGACACCACAGTCTACTCCTCCTGTATGACAGGACACTACAGTCTAATCCTACTGTATGACAGAACACTACAGTCTGCTCCTACTGTATGACAGGACACTACAGTCTACTCCTACTGTATGACAGAACACCACAGTCTGTTCCTAATATATATATACAGGACACCACAGTCTGCTCCTAATATATATATACAGGACGCCACAGTCTGCTCCTACTGTATGACAGGACACCACAGTCTACTCCTCCTGTATGACAGGACACTACAGTCTGCTCCTCCTGTATGACAGGACACTACAGTCTGCTCCTACTTTATTACAGGACACTACAGTCTGCTCCTACTGTATGACAGGACACCACAGTCTGCTCCTACTGTATGACAGGACACTACAGTCTGCTCCTACTGTATGACAGGACACCACAGTCTGTTCCTACTGTATTAGAGGACACTACAGTCTGCTCCTACTGTATGACAGGACACTACAGTCTGCTCCTCCTGTATGACGGGACACTACAGTCTGCTCCTCCTGTATGACGGGACACTACAGTCTGCTCCTCCTGTATGACGGGACACTACAGTCTGGTCCTCCTGTATGACGGGACACTACAGTCTGCTCCTACTGTATGACGGGACACTACAGTCTGCTCCTCCTGTATGACGGGACACTACAGTCTGCTCCTCCTGTATGACGGGACACTACAGTCTGCTCCTCCTGTATGACGGGACACTACAGTCTGCTCCTACTGTATGACAGGACACTACAGTCTGCTCCTACTGTATTACAGGACACTACAGTCTGCTCCTACTGTATTACAGGACACTACAGTCTGCTCCTACTGTATGACAGGACACTACAGTCTGCTCCTACTGTATGACAGGACACCACAGTCTGCTCCTACTGTATTACAGGACACTACAGTCTGCTCCTACTGTATGACAGGACACTACAGTCTGCTCCTACTGTATGACAGGACACCACAGTCTGTTCCTACTGTATTAGAGGACACTACAGTCTGCTCCTACTGTATGACAGGACAGTACAGTCTGCTCCTCCTGTATGACGGGACACTACAGTCTGCTCCTCCTGTATGACGGGACACTACAGTCTGCTCCTCCTGTATGACGGGACACTACAGTCTGCTCCTCCTGTATGACGGGACACTACAGTCTGCTCCTCCTGTATGATGGGACACTACAGTCTGCTCCTACTGTATGACGGGACACTACAGTCTGCTCCTACTGTATGACAGGACACCACAGTCTGTTCCTACTGTATTAGAGGACACTACAGTCTGCTTCTACTGTATGACAGGACACCACAGTCTACTCCTCCTGTATGACAGGACACTACAGTCTACTCCTACTGTATGACAGAACACTACAGTGTGCTCCTACTGTATGACAGGACACTACAGTCTACTCCTACTGTATGACAGAACACCACAGTCTGCTCCTAATATATATATACAGGACACCACAGTCTGCTCCTAATATATATATACAGGACGCCACAGTCTGCTCCTACTGTATGACAGGACACCACAGTCTACTCCTCCTGTATGACAGGACACTACAGTCTGCTCCTCCTGTATGACAGGACACTACAGTCTGCTCCTACTTTATTACAGGACACTACAGTCTGCTCCTACTGTATGACAGGACACCACAGTCTGCTCCTACTGTATGACAGGACACTACAGTCTGCTCCTACTGTATGACAGGACACCACAGTCTGTTCCTACTGTATTAGAGGACACTACAGTCTGCTCCTACTGTATGACAGGACACTACAGTCTGCTCCTACTGTATGACAGGACACTACAGTCTGCTCCTCCTGTATGACGGGACACTACAGTCTGCTCCTCCTGTATGACGGGACACTACAGTCTGCTCCTCCTGTATGACGGGACACTACAGTCTGCTCCTCCTGTATGACGGGACACTACAGTCTGGTCCTCCTGTATGACGGGACACTACAGTCTGCTCCTACTGTATGACGGGACACTACAGTCTGGTCCTCCTGTATGACGGGACACTACAGTCTGCTCCTCCTGTATGACGGGACACTACAGTCTGCTCCTCCTGTATGACGGGACATTACAGTCTGCTCCTCCTGTATGACGGGACACTACAGTCTGCTCCTACTGTATGACAGGACACTACAGTCTGCTCCTACTGTATTACATGACACTACAGTCTGCTCCTACTGTATTACAGGACACTACAGTCTGCTCCTACTGTATGACAGGACACTACAGTCTGCTCCTACTGTATGACAGGACACCACAGTCTGCTCCTACTGTATGACAGGACACTACAGTCTGCTCCTACTGTATGACAGGACACTACAGTCTGCTCCTACTGTATGACAGGACACCACAGTCTGCTCCTACTGTATGACAGGACACCACAGTCTACTCCTCCTGTATGACAGGACACTACAGTCTGCTCCTCCTGTATGACAGGACACTACAGTCTGCTCCTACTTTATTACAGGACACTACAGTCTGCTCCTACTGTATGACAGGACACCACAGTCTGCTCCTACTGTATGACAGGACACTACAGTCTGCTCCTACTGTATGACAGGACACTACAGTCTGTTCCTACTGTATTAGAGGACACTACAGTCTGCTCCTACTGTATGACAGGACACTACAGTCTGCTCCTACTGTATGACAGGACACTACAGTCTGCTCCTCCTGTATGACGGGACACTACAGTCTGCTCCTCCTGTATGACGGGACACTACAGTCTGCTCCTCCTGTATGACGGGACACTACAGTCTGCTACTCCTGTATGACAGGACACTACAGTCTGCTCCTACTGTATGACAGGACACTACAGTCTGTTCCTACTGTATTAGAGGACACTACAGTCTGCTCCTACTGTATGACAGGACACTACAGTCTGCTCCTACTGTATGACAGGACACTACAGTCTGCTCCTCCTGTATGACGGGACACTACAGTCTGCTCCTCCTGTATGACGGGACACTACAGTCTGCTCCTCCTGTATGACGGGACACTACAGTCTGCTCCTCCTGTATGACGGGACACTACAGTCTGGTCCTCCTGTATGACGGGACACTACAGTCTGCTCCTACTGTATGACGGGACACTACAGTCTGCTCCTCCTGTATGACGGGACACTACAGTCTGCTCCTCCTGTATGACGGGACACTACAGTCTGCTCCTCCTGTATGACGGGACACTACAGTCTGCTCCTCCTGTATGACGGGACACTACAGTCTGCTCCTACTGTATGACAGGACACTACAGTCTGCTCCTATTGTATTACAGGACACTACAGTCTGCTCCTACTGTATTACAGGACACTACAGTCTGCTCCTACTGTATGACAGGACACTACAGTCTGCTCCTACTGTATGACAGGACACCACAGTCTGCTCCTACTGTATGACAGGACACTACAGTCTACTCCTACTGTATGACAGAACACCACAGTCTGCTCCTAATATATATATACAGGACGCCACAGTCTGCTCCTACTGTATGACAGGACACCACAGTCTACTCCTCCTGTATGAGAGGACACTACAATCTGCTCCTACTGTATGACGGGACACTACAGTCTGCTCCTCCTGTATGACGGGACACTACAGTCTGCTCCTCCTGTATGACGGGACACTACAGTCTGCTCCTCCTGTATGACGGGACACTACAGTCTGCCCCTACTGTATGACAGGACACTACAGTCTGCTCCTCCTGTATGACGGGACACTACAGTCTGCTCCTCCTGTATGACGGGACACTACAGTCTGCTCCTCCTGTATGACGGGACACTACAGTCTGCTCCTACTGTATGACAGGACACTACAGTCTGCTCCTCCTGTATGACGGGACACTACAGTCTGCTCCTCCTGTATGACGGGACACTACAGTCTGCTCCTCCTGTATGACAGGACACTACAGTCTGCTCCTACTGTATTACAGGACACTACAGTCTGCTCCTACTGTATGACAGGACACTACAGTCTGCTCCTACTGTATGACAGGACACCACAGTCTGCTCCTACTGTATTACAGGACACTACAGTCTGCTCCTACTGTATGACAGGACACTACAGTCTGCTCCTACTGTATGACAGGACACCACAGTCTGTTCCTACTGTATTAGAGGACACTACAGTCTGCTCCTACTGTATTACAGGACACTACAGTCTGCTCCTACTGTATGACAGGACACTACAGTCTGCTCCTACTGTATGACGGGACACTACAGTCTGCTCCTCCTGTATGACAGGACATATCCTCTCCTCTTTGTCGCAGTTTTCTCACCTCTCACATACTGTACCTGTTCTCACTACTTCCTATTCATGCGTTTCGAGCCTCCTTATGATCTTTCTCTGAGTAGGTGCTCCCCCGGCACATTAGCCGGTTGGTACAGCCCCTCGGCTTCTTCTCCTCCTGGGAGTTGTAGTCATATCTTCCCTCAGTTGCTCTTTTGTCGCCTTGGCTTTAGACTACAAGTTCCAGGATGCATTGCAGGACGTGTTTGAGCCGCGCAGGAGACATCACCGCCCTCTTGTGGCCAATGTACAGGCTATACAGAAGGAATAGAGGTGGGTGTGTCTCCTGAATATTAATTCTATTAATTAGATAAATTCAGTACCCCCTCCCCAGGAATCCGTGACGTCATTGTCCCTGCTCATTGCCGCCATTTTCTTGTAGCCCAAAGGTTTATACACTTCTATCATGTACCTGAAGAGATTCGAGGTGGTATAAGTGATGTGAAGGGACAGCGGTGGCGGCCATGATCCTGTGGTTCTGAGTAGTAAATCCTGATGAGAGACTTCGGTACTGTCATCTCCGGTAGCGCCCCCGTCCGATAAGTGAATGGAGCAGCGGTCACACAATGCTGTCCTCCTGATCACTGGGGCACTGCAATCCGACACTTATCCCCTATCTATGGATATAACGGAACAACCCCGTCACATGTATGCCTTTATATATGGACCTTATCCTTGACTTCTCCACTTCCTCAGACCACGGGCGGAGTTTGCATTAATAGGAGAGCTTTCCTTCCTATTTACAGGATATCCCCGGCGTGAGAATTTCTGGAACCTTTAGGATCATGAAGTGATAATGGTCACGTCTGCTTTATATGAGAAGCTGATGGATTCATTCACATCGGGGTCAGAGGCACTCCAGCTGTTTGGAAACTACAACTCCCAGCATTCCCCATTCACTTTTATAAAAGTTCCAAGAACAGATGAGTGAGAGTACATGCTGGGAGTTGTAGTTTTGCAATAGCTGGAGTGCCAAAGGTTGCTGATCCCTGATGTTCATGTATTGTTGGTCTGCCCTACTGTATAGGATACCAACATTTCTAAAGTCCATGTCTGACCCTCCAAGGATGAATAAGGACAAGAATAAGACAACCAAGAGACTGGTAAACCTCACTCTGGAGATCCTCTACCTGCTGACCGGAGAGGTGAGGGATTCTGGGAAATATGTCACATGACCTCACTCTTATCTCTAGTAATAACACAGGACATGGCCGGAGAAGTGAGGGATTCTGGGAATGTATATAGTGATATTTATCAGGGTCTCTCCATACTCAGGACTACACAGTAGTGAAGAAGACATCTGATAAGTGTGTGGCCCCCAGCAGCCGTCCCCGTGTGTCAGGAGGATGGAGCAGGAGCCGGAGCACCATCATGGAGCCTCCACCTCACTCACTCATACCTGAGAGCAACAACGAGCAGAAGATCCTGGAGCTCACCAACAAGATGACTGAGCTGCTGACTGGAGAGGTGAGCGCTGCTGGGAATGCTGGGACATTAGACAGTAACACAAGGGATGATGTATCTGGATGATGAGGACTGTATCATTGTGTTGTCAGGTTCCTATAAGGTGTCAGGATGTCGCCGTCTATTTCTCCATGGAGGAGTGGGAGTATTTAGAAGGACACAAGGATCTGTACAAGGAGGTCATGATGGACGACCACCAGACCCGCACATCACCAGGTAAGAGGAGTGATGGTAGAGAGCAGTATGGAGGGGCCCCTAGATCCTCCCCATCATCTGACCATCACATATACACAATGTATTCAGTCACTGTGTGTGTCCTACAGATGGATCCAGTGAGAGAAACCCACCGGAGAGATGTCCCAGTCTTCTGTATCCCCGGTATGGTTCAGAAAAAAATATTCCTGAAGATCATCAGGTAGATGGAGATCAGCAAATACCAATATATCAGCTCATTAAAGGAACCAACTGGCGGGGATTTATCAGTGCATCTACTTCCTTTTTCTGGCATAGATGCATGATTATGTGTGCGGATGGCCCTTTATTGTGCCAAAGATACGCCACATCCCCTGTTCTGCACTTCACTTGCCACAGGCTGCAGCAGGGGCACCTCAGGCGACATATTTACAATCCCTATTCCAAAAAATTGGAATGCTGTGTAAAATGTGGCGAACGCAATGATTTGGAAATCTCATCTACAATATTTTATTCATAGTAGAACACAGAATACATACCAGAAGGGGAAAGTTACACAACAGAACATGGACCACATACAGTGCCTTGCAAAAATATTCATTCCCTTGAACTTTGTCACAACCACAAACTTAAATATATTTGCTTGAGATTTTCAGTGATAATCAACACCAAGTAGCCGATAATTGTGAAGTCGCTATAAAGAAATAAAAAAGACAACGCCGAGCGGCACATAGCGTAATAGCGTAATACTGTTTGATATATTAGTAGCGCGTGCTCTAATGCATGACAAGTGAAGGTGAAACAAATGGGATACAGCAGTGAAGGCTGTGTATCAATATAACACAGGTAGAGAGATGTCACAACAGGATGTGGATAGTAATGTTGTGGTTTTGCCCTCACATGGTTTAGTTGTGAAGAGTCACAACTACTATGTAGGATTGTAATAGTAATCCTGATGGATACCTGGATGCTGCAGGACCTCTGAACGCCAGGACTCCTAGGATCCGGTCGGTGTAGTTTCAGTGGAAAATGGATATGGGAAACAATCCAGAAAAATAGATTTACAGACCCCGCGCTTTCCAAGTGGAATCTTTTATTTGGCTCAACACGCAACGCGTTTCGGAGATACAAAATCCCCTTTTTTAAGTGCAAATGAGACAGAGTATACATAACATACAACATTGGGTAATTTAAAGGGCTAAGACAGGATGGGCACACCCCCTGTTGGGAGTGGCTCAACGAGCTAGTTACAATCAACATAAACTCATTAAGACATATTGAGAATGAGTGGGAAGCATGAACGTGGTACTTACAAAGTTAAAATCGTGACCTGATATCGTGGTTGTAAGAAACGGATCAATTACTGTAGAAAGAAGACTGCTGGGCTCGGTTAATGTCTCAGGGTTCGTGTTGTGCATGCGCAACGCTCGTTCCCGCCAGGTGTATATGTACAGCGGGCCAGGGGCTGCGCGCTGGTTCGCTCATGCGCTAATCACATATTGCTCTCTGTCCGAGAGACTGAATTGCTAGTACACATGTCACTGGAAAGGGAGGGGGAGAGAACAAGCATCGAACAGCTGATTCACCATACGATTGCCTGGATCAGCTGCTGAATGCCGGCGTTCGCTCTATGGGCTTCTATAGATATACGTAGTATGCCCTATCTATCCTCCTTATTAGGGATTATTTTAAAACGGGATAGTCTGCCAAAGGCAATTTAGCAGTGACCAGAGCAGTATTTCAAGGAATTATATTTGGACAATTGTTCAAGTTTACAAATGATGATAAGAGATATGTGAACATAAAGCACTTGATATAATAAAACATTTTAAAATTCAATACAAACATAACCATATAATTATGGGGTAAAAAATCATTAATAAAAAATCTTTACATATAACTACCATGACAGAATAAGAAACGGTATGCACATATATAAAAAATGACCATATGGTCTTAGGTCAGAGAAGAAAAAAAAAAAAAAAAAAAAAAGCTAACCGAGCCCAGCAGCCTTCTTTCTACAGTAATTGATCAGTTTCTTACAGCCACGATATCTGGTCACGATTTTAACTTTGTAAGTACCACGTTCATGCTTCCCACTCATTCTCAATATGTCTTTTCATGAGTTTATGTTGATTGTAACTAGCTCGTTGAGCCCCCTCCCAACAGGGGGTGTGCCCATCCTGTCTTAGCCCTTTAAATTTCCCAATGTTGTATGTTATGTATACTCTGTCTCATTTGCACTTGAAAAAGGGGATTTTGTATCTCTGAAACGCGTTGCGTGTTGAGCCAAATAAAGGATTCCACAAGGAAAGCGCGGGGTCTGTACCTCTATTTTTCTGGATTGTTTCCCACATCCACTTTCCACTGATAATTGTGAAGTGGAAGGAAAATGATACAAGGTTGTCAACATTCTAATCAAATAAAAATCTGAAAAGTGTGATGTGCAAAAGTCTTCAGCCCCTCTATAGCAATACTTTGTAGAGCCGCCTTTCACTGCAGTTCCAGCTACAAGTCTTTTGGGCTCTGTCTCTACCAGTTTTGCACATCTAGAGATGAAATTTTTGTCCATTCTATTTTGCAAAATAGCTCAAGCTCAGCCAGATTGGATGGTATGAGAAGATTGTCCGCCGTCAAAATATGAGTGGCCAGATCATTTCTGGCTAGTCTAAAAGCAGTTGAGGGTGCCCAAACCAATAGGGTGTAACATGGGAGAGCAGGTTATGTGGAAGGTTATTGCATGTTATCTGTTTATCTGTTGGGAGAGTTTTAAAATCAGCTCTGTGAACATAGAAATGATGTGCCTTGCCAACAATTTAGATTTTTTTTTTTTTCTCATCTGTCCATAGGACATTCTCCCAGAAGCTTTGTGGCTTGTCAACATGTAGTTTGGCAAATTCCAGTCTGGCTTTTTTATGATTTGTTTTCAACAATGGTGTCCTCCTTGGTCGTCTCCCATGAAGTCCACTTTGGCTCAAACAACGACGGATGGTGCGATCTGACACTGATGTTCCTTGAGCTTGAAGTTCACCTTTAATCTCTTTAGAAGTTTTTCTGGGCTCTTTTGTTACCATTTGTATTATCCTTCTCTTTTATTTGTCATCAATGTTCCTCCTGCGGCCACGTCCAGGCAGGTTGGCTACAGTCCCATGGATCTTAAATTTCTGAATAATATGTGCATCTGTAGTCACAGGAACATCAAGCTGCTTGGAGATGGTCTTATAACCTTTACCTTTAACATGCTTGTCTATCATTTTCTTTCTGAGCTCCTGAGACAACTCTTTCCTTCGCTTCCTCTGGTCCATGTTGAGTGTGGTACTCACCACGTCACCAAACAGCACAGCGAGTATCTGTAGCCCTATATACAGGCCACTGACTGATTACAAGATTGTAGACACCTGGGATGCTAATTAGTGGACACACCTTGATTTAACATGTCCCTTTGGTCACATTATTTTCAGGGGAACCATCATTTCTGTCCAGGCCTGTTTCATGAGTTTTCTTTTTTTTTAAATTCTGTTGAAGCCTGGTTGGAAAGCAATGTCTGACTTTCATTTGTTCATTTTCATAGAATTTTTATATATTATTACTTTTGTCAGATTCAAGTTACTTCTGTGACCATTGTGGGTTTTTCTTTCATTAAACGAGGGAGGGGACCAACAATTTTGTCCACGTGTGTAGTTGGTTGGATTCTCCAGTCAGTTTTATCCCTAAATATTTGATTCCCTGTTCAGTCCATTTAAAAGGGAGAATTGAGTTTAGGGAGCTGTACTACCCCAGAAGGGGCTGCAGGGCTTAAAATCTCAGATTTTAAAAACGTCATCTTAAAGTTTGCTATAATTCTGTAGATCGCAAAGATGTCCATAATGTGGGGGAGGGCAATATCAGAGTGAGTAGATACTCTGTTAATGCCGCTGTGGCGAATGACAAGATTTTCTTAGAGAGTTTCCATTACTAAAATGCAGAGTGAAGGAGAGAGGGGGCAGCCCTGTCTGATGCCATTGAAGATGTAAAAGGAGGAGAAATGGGACCATTGATTTTGAGCCCAGGCCTGGGAACCGAGTATAGGATAAAGATTGCTGATATAAAAGAGACAGAGAATCCAAAAGCTGGTAGAGTGCTCCTCATAAAGGCCTAGCTCACCTGGTCAAAGGCTTTCTCTGTGTCAGTTCCCAGGAGGACCAGGGGGATATTATGTTTATGGGTGTGGGAGATGAGGTGGATGTGTTATATTTACCTCTCTCCCTGGGACAAAGCTGGTTTGCTCAGGGCCTATAAGTTTGGAGAGAAGCTTCCCATTTCTGGAGGCTAGAAGCTTGGCCGACCACTTGAGATCTGCATCCAGCAGAGAAATAGGGTGCTGGATCCCACATTCATCTGGGTCCCTCCCTTCTTTCGAAATCAAAGTGAGCTTCCATGGTCTAGCTGGGAGGGTGAGGCTCTAGCAAGTATAGAACTGAAAACTGTTTGGAAGTTAGGCATGAGAAGTTCTTTATCAGTCTTCGGTCCTTCCCTCTACTGACAGAATTTAGTACCATGGTTGGTTTTGTCTATGGACACTGGGGCTAGAAGGCATTTTTTGGGTGCACCTGATTTATGGGGAGGTGTGCTGTTGTCATATATGAGGCTCCCCCTATGGTGGAGATGGGGTAGGAGGTCAAGAGGACAGACATGGTAATAGAAATTCTCTACTGCAGCCTTCCTAACTAAATACTTCCAGTTGCTTAGATTATTTGGAATAGTTATCCCGTCCTTCCTACAGGCAGATATGGTACTGAGTCTGGCTGCCCATGTGATGCTGTACTGAGACGTTATGGGATTGATAGCAGAACAGAAAGAAAGAGAAAACTAAAAAACCAAGACATCGGATCATAGCAGATAAGAGAACTTGCCCAACTCCTGGAATTCCTGCTTAGTTATTCATTGAAGCTGGCACAGTACACCTTGTCTTCAGTGCTCACGCACCAGACCTCTTGTTGTATGTGCAGTAGAGCTTATGTGGACTTCCCCAGCTTCAGGAATATCAGAGATGAATCCAATGAGAGTCCTCAGACTCATCTCTAGGTAAGTATAAAGGTACTTTGTTTCATTGCAGTCACAGCCAGGGTTACAGTAGGCCTATTTGGGGCATTAAACCACTGGTCTATAAGGTCCTGTGGGTGGTTTAGTGTAAAGATGTGACTCCTGTTAAAGAAGTAATGACATGGGGAGGTTGGACTGACAGGACTGATGATGGACACATGAAGAAGGAAGAAATAAAAACCTATCACAGTTCACGTGAGTAATCACACTATGAAGAAACCCATACTGTGCGTCTGTATAACCGTCAGCCAATGCGGGAAGACTATACATCCGATTTGGGAGACATGACTCTTCTAATGTTGTGCACCTCTGGTGCCCCTTATCAGTAAATGAATCAAGTATAGACTTTGGTAGTACCTGCCCAGTAGCTGCCAACCAGTTGGATTCCAAAGCCAGTGACCCGATTTGTTGTCTTAGACTCTACGTTTCCTTTGCAGCAGTTTCTGCAGATTGCCAAAAGACATCTGACCTCTGTAGACAGCTCTACTCTCCTATCATGTCCTGCTATAGACCTCTACTCTCCTATCATGTCCTGCTGTAGACCTCTGCTCTTCTATTATGTTTTGCTGTAGACCTCTGCTCTTCTATTGACTTGCTGTAGACATCTATCATTATGCCTTGCTGTAGACCTCTGCTCTCCTATAATGCCTTGCTGTAGACCTCTGCTCTCCTATCATAGCTTGCTTTAGACCTCTATCACATCCTTGCACATCCCCCCCACTAGAAGTTGATGTACCCTATGTGTACTTCTCACAGATGGACCCAGTGAAAGATGTCCCTATGCTCTGTATACCAAAGACAGTCCAGGAAAAAATCCCAATACCTCACAGGATCTTCAGGTAGATGGAATAGAGATCTTACCGAATAATAAAAGGAATTGTGTATCATAAAGTCACCTGCTATGTCAATGGTTTAGCGTGAAGATCTGTGGACAGCACATCCCTGTTAACAAGGGGAAAGGTGGGTTGCCAGACGGTTGTCGGCACATTTACATTGAGCACACACATTGTGGCATGTGCGGCATCCGAAGCCCAAAGTGACCAATGGCTACACAGTGTTGCCTCTATTGTGTGCAGCCTGGCCACTGTGGGTGTGCGGGGCTTGACGTGTGGTGTGGCCCGAATTGTGTGTGCTCACACTTCCACTAGCCATTTATCAGGAACCAGAGTTCCTACAAACAGTAGTTTCCAATCATCAGCTCATGTAATAGGCCTTAACAGGTGTGAAGGAAAGGAGAAAACTACTTCATAGTCTTTTCTTCTTTTACGTCTTACAGGTCTAATGAACACCATAAATAAATCCAGTGGACGTCTCGTTCCATCTCCAGACTGTAGACCAGCAGCTAGAAGCTTCATACAATATTATCCAGAGCTCGATTCCATCACTATAAATTTACCATCTACCCTCAACAGTAAAAACCTGTTTTCTGACTCTTCGAATGGCGAGGAACATTCCCTAGATGGATTGTATCTTAAGGACAGGATCGCTTATATCCATGCAGGAACGTTTTTACAAAGCAAGCCGATCTTATTGAACATCAGATGGTTCACGTGGAGGAGAAGCCACTATCATGCTTTGAGGTTGGAAAATTGTTTGCACAGCATGATATTGACATCGGCAAGAAGTCACTGCTGTGTTCTGAGTGTGGAAGACATTGTACTAGTAAATCTGGTCTTATTAAACATCAGAGAATCCACACAGGGGAGAAGCCATTCTCATGTTGTGAATATGGGAGACGTTTCACCCAGATGTGCAGTCTTGTCGTACATAAGAGAATCCACACAGGGGAGAAACCATTTATGTGCACTGAATGTGGGAAATATTTTATAACTAAAGCAGATCTCTGGGATCATCAGAGAGTACACACCGAGGAGAAGCCATTTACATGTTCTCAATGTGGCAAATGTTTTACACAGATTCTTCACTTGCCGTACATGAAAGATATCACTTGGAAGAAAATCCATGTTCATGTCCGGAATATGGGAAGTGTTTTAAAAGTAAATCAAATCTGAAAGCTCATCAGAGAATTCACACAGGGGAGAAGTCATTCTCATGCTCTGACTGTGGGAAATGCTTCACTCAAATTTCTAATCTTGCTGTCCATCAAAAAATTCAAAGAAACGAGAAACCATATTCATGCTCAGAATGTGGGAAAAGTTTCATCATTAAGTCAAATCTCAGAGGACATGAGAGAATTCACACAGGAGAGAAGCCATTCTCATGCTCTGATTGTGGGAAATGTTTTGTAACCAAGTCCAAGCTCACAGGGACCATCACAGGACTCACACAGGAGAGAGGCCGTTTCTATGTTCTCAGTGTGGCAAATGTTTTAAGACAAGTTCACATCTCAGAGGTCACCAGAAAACTCACAGCGGTGAAAAGCCATTTCCATGTTCTGACTGTGGGAAATGTTTTACCACCAAAGCAAATCTGAAAACTCATCAGAGACTTCACAACGGTCAGAAGATTTTCTCAACTGTCAAGCATTCACATGAGCCAAGACTGATACAAGTTCATAAAGTTGAGATTAGAGATGATCGAATCAGATTCAACAAAACCAAAACTGAATAGTCTTGGACGAACCAACAATGGCCACCACCATGTGAAACATGAGGAAGCAGAGAGCAGGCGTATCACTACTGAGAACCAATAATCCCTTGCATCAGCCTATGTCATAGGCACTATATAAGAGAATACCAAGACAGGTGGAAAAGAAGGCAGAGAGAGCAGGGACAGACCTCATATTGCAGGGACAGACCTCAGGTAGCAGGGACAGACCTCAGACAGCAGGGACAGACCTCAGATTGCAGGGACAGACCTCAGACAGTAGGGACAGACCTCAGATTGCAGGAACAGACCTCAGACAGCAGGGACAGACCTCAGACAGCAGGGACAGTGCAAAAATAAAGAAAAAAAAATGCATTACTATAGAAAATACAGGTAGGTATAGAAGAAAAGGGTGGGATGAATAGATTGAATCCTGAGAGAGATCATGGGAGTCAGTGACTGTCCAGAAGGCTCTAGCTGTACATAGAGGTGACAATTCTACGACATCACACAGTATTTATTTTTGCACTATTTCCTGTGGTATTGCCACATTCATTACTGAATTTACCATACTGCATTATGTAATCACATCCTATGGTATTGCCACTTCTAAGCCACAATTATTGGTGTGGTACTGGTCACTGTGCTGCTGGTGCTCTTGGGGAAAGCATGTGCTGGCAGCGGTGATAATAAGCTGAGCCAAAGAGTGGCAACAAGTTAAGCATAAAAAATGTACCAGGGCAGAACTACGGCAAGCTCAGGTGGTGGCGTCGCTGGCAGACACATTGCTAGTGGTGGCGGTTTTGTGTGGTCATCTCCTATATGGGATTTTTTTTTGTACATTCCCAAGCAACAAATCCATGGCAATGTGCGAGATCTGTAAGCAGAAAATAAGCTGTGGCCATCTCAGCATAACTGTAGGAATTATGCCCCTCTGTACTTACATGGAAAGGCACCACCAGCTCATTTACCAAACTAGAATTTGCAGTGGCAACCAAGGTGAGCAAGAACGTCCTCGTCTCCATGGTCTTTCTTACATCCAGGCCACATCCACACCTAGCACGTGATCATTGTCATCAATGTCTGCTTCTCCTCCTCCAGCTATAAGGCAATGTATGTCCAGGAAACAGCAACTTCTGCCCAGTCATCCAGTGGTTCATCAACTTAATTCAGATCTGCTTCTGATATTGCCATCTGTCGGAGAATGTGGTCCACTCCTTGGATATATCAGTGTGGTGAAAGGTGCACACAACCATCGACGCAATGAGAAGCAATTACGGGCTGGGATAATACATGACTTTCACAGTCCACTGGTTCAGTGTAATGAGCTCGGATCAGAAAGGCCACACAGCAAAACAGTTGTTCTGCAGTATCCTGCAGCAAAAATGGCATGGTTCGTGGGCTAAATTTGGAGGTGCACTGCTTTATAAAAGCATATAGTGACTCAAAAGAGGCGCTGGTCTGATGTAGCTAAGAACACCGACGTATAGGGACAATACAGCCTGCCCTTACACTGTCCTATCTGCAACATTTAAGCTCCCTAGAGTTTCATGTTGCATGTGCAAGAGCTTGTGTGTGAGCAGCAAAAGACAGTAAATGATTGCTGTAACACAGGGACCATGTGTTACTTTGAAATCTACCATTAAAAACACATAAGTGAAGCATGTCACCTCCTGCAGCCCTTTGAGGAGGCTAATAAATTCATCAGTGCAATGATTTCATCCATTTAGTATTTTTATATTACAGAAAACAGACTCATGCAACGAGAGATGGAAGAACAGCGGCTTAATCTTGATCACAACCCTGTGTCTGTTGGGGATCTGCAAAAATATCTTACATGTAAGAGGAACAGGGGAAGGATAAGGAACTATGTCATGGTAGGCCTGGACTTAGAGGAGGACTTTTCTGCAGATGTAGAGGGGGGATATATATTTTTCCCAGCCAGGGGCCCAAGTTAATGGTTATTTGTGTGGAGATGATACCAACAACCATGCTGGCTAAGACCAACCATGGCAGGCCCCTGGCTCTGTGCACATGTTGACAAGCATGGTAAGCTGCATGCTTCATTGCTTGCATAGTGACAAGCATATTGTTAGCATCAAGCAAAGGGATGAGTACTGGATCGCCGTGCTTTTAGATTCTTGCTATAAAGTGATAATGGGGGTATTTTGACTCCATATGCTATCAGGATATATAGAGTCTATACCCAGCCTGCCAGGTGCCTGTCTGCCCAAGAGACTCCTGTCTGCTCCCAGTCATTGCTCCACCTCATCTTCCAGTGTCACTGCTATAAGTCGCAGAAGAAAAATCTGCACTATCCAGATTCACAGCATGGATATGTGACGCTTGTGCAACCAGGTTCAGGCTACCTGGAGTGTTTGCTTACTCCTGCAGATAACCTTGATGCCATGGACTTCTGGCCCAGTTTGCCCTGGATGTAATGTTTTGTCCAGCCTCAAGTGCTGCTGTCTCGTTGTCTGTCATGATTCATTACCCTTACTATTGATGCTGCAACCCCAACATACCTGGATCATGTCCAACTGATGTTGCCACTGCCACCATGTAGCCAGACATCTTCTAAGACCTGGTCCGTCATGTTCTTTTCCATAGTGTCACCACTGCTGCCACCAGTCAGAACGGCATCTCCCTGTGGCCTGCTCTATCATATTCTATTCCATACTGTTGGGTGTGGCATCAGCTCCCATAAAGGGATAATTGATTGATTTTTTTTTTTTTTTTAAAGGCCAGTATGTTTTCTTCCAAAATAACAAACCTGTCATTTACAAGTCCCCAAAATGGGCTAATTTTTGTAAAAACCTTCCTCCTTCCATTACAACTTACATGTGTATATGAGAATAAAGGGGGCAAGAAAATTCCACGGAAACAGGCTGTGAAGGATCTCACTTTGCCAAGCCGCTTGCCACACCTGCGAGCAACCTTCTTACCTCACACGCCGTGAATGGACCGGGTTCATAGGATAATATGAAATGAGCTTTATAAATTTTATATATTTATTAACACGTGTGTCGGTACTAGGCACTAACATATACAGAAATACATATCAATGGATTATCAAGCAAATACGGGTAAAAGCAAAATACAGTACAGAAAGTAAAACGGGAAATAAAAGATAGGAAAATACCAGAACAAGGTTGTAGTCTGATTCACTAGGCCTCAGCATCGTTAAGTGAGTTACAAAGCATGTGTTTTCTACATGCTATCCAGAAACCAGAAGACCTCTGTCTCTCTCTGGGGAGACCATATACCTATACCAGTCTCCTCCCTGAGTGATGTCACTAGGAGGGAAAGCCCCGTCCTCCATCTTGAAATCACAATAACCATGATTTGTCATATCTCCTCACCCGATGACCGTAGAGTCGGGCAAGGGGTATGATAGGGTTTGGGGTGAGATCCTCATCGTGTAGACACCAAGAATGACACCCAATCTCCTTTGGGTAAAGAGATCAGTGTCTGGACCTCTTTCCTGCGCTCGCCAGTAACGTCTGGATTTGAATCATTCGTCACTGCCTGGCACACCCGAGGAATTTATCGGTGCGACGATAGGCGGTTCTGCTTGGGAAATATTGCCATAAACCCATATCTCCTTTGATGGTGTAGTCGGCTCTGCAGAGTCTGGGTTGTGTGTGCCCAGAGCTCCCCCACCACATCCTTGCAGGAACTCCCCCTGCTGTGATAACAATTGTAACAAGGGTATGCAAATGGGGCTATATATTGGACTACAAAGGGTCGTTGACTGCAGAGTAGAAGTACCGTATTCCTCAAGCCTATGACCAAATGGCTGAGAACAGTCAGGGGCATCATAATATGAGCAAGTAGTAGTACAAGAAATACATATTGGGGCTCTCATCATCACACAGGCAAATTTTAGGAGTGTTTAATTTTAACCCCTTTCTGCACTGCGCCGTACTATTACATCGCAATAAATATATAGTATATATAAATATATAGTTAACGCTCAGCACTGCAATGGTATGGCACTGTAATGCCACGGGACAGGATCTCTGCCGACATTACCTCTGGCACTTGAGACCAGCTGCCAGAGTCAGAAGATAATCCAATTCTGGCGGATTAACCCCACTTGATGCTGTGATTAATAGCAATCATGGTATCCAGGGGGTCCGGGGGCAAGATCGTCCCGCCACTCCTGCGATAAGATTGCGGGATCTGAGGAGCTGACATGGCAGCCAGGCAGCTGAGCAACCGCCTCCTGACTGTCTATGCACATTCCCTATAGGGAATCTAGTATTACCCAATGAAAAATGACTGCCCCTCCGATTCCCCTTCACATATACAGTGCTGGCCAAAAGTATTGGCACCCCTGCAATTCTGTCAGATAATACTCAATTTCTTCCAGAAAATTATTGCAATCACAAATGCTTTGGTAATAATATCTTCATTTAATTTGTCTTCAATGGAAAACCTCAAAAAGAATTGTCAAAAAGCCAAATTGGATATAATTCCACACCAAACATAAAAAAGGGGGTGGACAAAAGTATTGGCACCCTTTGAAAAATCATGTGATGCTTCTCTAATTTGTGTAATTAACAGCACCTGTTACTTACCTGTGGCACATAACAGGTGGTGGCAATAACTAAATCACACTTGCAGCCAGTTGAAATGGATTAAAGTTGACTCAACCTCTGTCCTGTGTCCTTGTCTGTACCACATTGAGCATGGAGAAAAGAAAGAAGACCAAAGAACTGTCTGAGGACTTGAGAAGCAAAATTGTGAGGAAGCATGAGCAATCTCAAGGCTACAAGTCCATCTCCAAAGACCTGAATGTTCCTGTGTCCACCATGCGCAGTGCCATCAAGAAGTTTAAAGCCCATGGCACTGTGGCTAACCTCCCTAGATGTGGACGGAAAAGAAAAATTGACGAGAGATTTCAACGAAAGATTGTGCGGATGGTGGCTAAAGAACCTCGACTAACATCCAAACAAGTTCTAGCTGCCCTGCAGTCCGAGGGTACAACAGTGTCAACCCGTAATATCCGTCGGCGTCTGACTGAAAAGGGACTCTATGGTAGGATACCCAGGAAGACCCCACTTCTGACTCAGAGACATAAAAAAGCCAGGCTGGAGTTTGCCAAAACTTACCTGAGAAAGCCAAAAACTTTTTGGAAGAATGTTCTCTGGTCAGATGAGACAAAAGTAGAGCTTTTTGGGAAAAGGCATCAACATAGAGTTTACAGGGAAAAAAAAGAGGCTTTCAAAGAAAAGAACACGGTCCCTACAGTCAAACATGGCGGAGGTTCCCTGATGTTTTGGGGTTGCTTTGCTGCCTCTGGCACTGGACTGCTTGACCGTGTGCATGGCATTATGAAGTCTGAAGACTACCAACAAATTTTGCAGCATAATGTAGGGCCCAGTGTGAGAAAGCTGGGTCTCCCTCAGAGGTCATGGGTCTTCCAGCAGGACAATGACCCAAAACACACTTCAAAAAGCACTAGAAAATGGTTTGAGAGAAAGCACTGGAGACTCCTAAAGTGGCCAGCAATGAGTCCAGACCTGAATCCCATAGAACACCTGTGGAGAGATCTCAAAATGGCAGTTTGGAGAAGGCACCCTTCAAATCTCAGGGACCTGGAGAAATTTGCCAAAGAAGAATGGTCTAAAATTCCAGCAGAGCATTGTAAGAAACTCATTGATGGTTACCGGAAGCGGTTGTTCGCAGTTATTTTGTCTAAAGGTTGTGCTACCAAGTATTAGGCTGAGGGTGCCAATACTTTTGTCCGGCCCATTTTTGGAGTTTTGTGTAAAATGATCAATGATTTGACTTTTTTTTTCATTCTCTTTTGTGTTTTTTCATTGCAAGCAAAATAAATGAAGATATTATTACCAAAGCATTTGTGATTGCAATCATTTTCTGGAAGAAATTGAGAATTATCTGACAGAATTGCAGGGGTGCCAATACTTTTGGCCTGCACTGTACTTAGCTCTCCCTTCCTCCTACATATCTAGTCCTTGACATGAGAGCCGTTTAGATGCCAATAGTTGTTTACCGCTCCAGTCATGTTTGAACTATGAACGCACTTCATATTGTTACATTGACTTCTGATTTAAATACCCTGTTGAGGACACAATTGTCCTGTTGTTTTATTTACCTGTTTCATTGACTTTCTACAAAAAAAAAAAAAAAAAAAAAAAAGAAAAACGAATAAAAAGATAT